>OX421506.1:10131966-10456966 GCA_949126835.1 Anisus vortex | reverse complement strand
ACAGTCTTTACGGCCACATTCTAATACAGCGCCATCTGGGTGATCGTAACTCGTAATGGCTACACAGGGAAAAAATAATGGAAAATTGAATTTTTTACTGTATCATGACTACACTGTTGGTTTCTGTGATCTAGCTACATGACTTTAGGTGACCAAGACTATCATGGCTTTAGGTTGACCTCACCCAAGACTATTAAAACTGTTAGGGAAATATTTTTTTTAAATTTTTTTTTCTCCCAAGAGTCCAGAGGGAAGAGTTTACAATGCTATCACTCGCATTTAATCAGGGGAAGTAATTGGGAAAGTAAAGGTGTTGAGGCGCTTTTGCTGACCACACTATCCCCACATTAATGTAAAGGATTTAAAATATAAAAATAATCTACATATTGTAAAAGTAGATTGGATGGATACTTTAAACAAAACAATTTTGACTTTGACTTTAAAACATAAAAAATCGATAGAAAATATATTAAACTACACCTACAAGAGTGTGGAGGCATCCATTCGCTTCGACCGGGTAGCAACATGAACACTGTGTTGTCTGGCAAGAAGGAGAAATATTCCTCATCAATTTCTGTTCCATCCTCTGCAAGAACGACTGTGACAGGAGGATCAATTTGGAGTTTTTCACAACCTTCAAACGTAAAAAACAACAAATACCAAACAACAACAAACAAACAAAACAACAAGAATAAAATAATTGATAGCTTTTAATTTACTTTATTTATTTATTTTTTATTTTTTTACCTTTGTTTTTAAGCTCTTGAAATGATGAGACAGTAAATCCTTTTGTGACAATTCTTTCTTTATCCCAGACTTTAAACGGTCTATACTTAGGTTCACACATTTTTAAAAAATGTGATAATCCTTTAAAAATAAATATAAAAATAGTCAAACTTGGTTACCTACCCTTGCCAATAATATTGGCAATATAATATTTGTTGACTACGCCTAGTTTTCTTTTTATCGTTCCCTCTTTCTAACTCCCACTCTATCAAATCTTATAGAACTACAAACTCTTATCTTCAACTCCCTTGTCAGCTGTTACATTCGCATTATTTGTGCCTCATTTCTTTATTATAGCTCCAGATCGTTCTCACTACTATCTTTCTCACCCAAAACTGTTAGTTACTCTACTTTCAATAATGTTCCCTCTCTACAACGTGCGTCAGACATACATTGTTTTTCTGCCTAGAAAGTTTTTTAGTACACTTGTCTATGGACACCTTTTTTTTTTCTCCAACTCTCTTGTTATTTTTTTCTCCCTCTCGAAAAAAAGTCTCCCTCTCGAAAAGAAATATTTCCTTCCAATAAGGAAATAGAGACCGGCTTGTAATTTTTTTTCTCCCTCTTCGAAAAAAAAAGTCTCCCTCTTGAAAAGAAATATTTCCTTCCACGAAGGAAATAGAGACCGGCTTGTAATTTTTTTCTCCCTCTTTGAAAAAAAAGTCTCCCTCTCGAAAAAATTTCTTCCCTGGCATCCTTCTTTCTCCAATCATCTTGTAATTTTTTTCTCCCTCTTCGAAAAAAAAGTCTCCCTCTCGAAAAAATTTCTTCCCTGGCATCCTTCTTTCTCCAATCATCTTGTAATTTTTTTCTCCCTCTTCGAAAAAAAAGTCTCCCTCTTCGAAAAAAAAGTCTCCCTCTCGAAAAAATTTCTTCCCTGGCATCCTTCTTTCTCCAATCATCTTGTAATTTTTTTCTCCCTCTTCGAAAAAAAAGTCTCCCTCTCGAAAAAATTTCTTCCCTGGCACCCTTCTTTCTCCAATCATCTTGTAATTTTTTTCTCTCTCTCTTCGAAAAAATGGTCTTCCCTGCCATGTCTTTATAACAGGCAAATCGTTTAGCATATCTACACTCCTAACTCTAAAACGGTGTGTACATTACACGTCACCAAGGTTTTTGCAAGTAACGTTCTTTAGAGATATCAAAGGCCAAGTTGTAAACCTAAAGTTATCCCGACTGACCCTCATGTGAATTGGGGAAAAGCCCCTGCTCTCTTTCCCTATCTATCACTATGTAAAGTTTACCAAATATTACTAAACTAGCTATGGAAAACTTTAATTACCAAACCGACATTTAATAGTAGTGGTCAAAACCTTTGGAACACATATGACCACTCAATACCCTATAAAAGCCTTAGCACTCTTACTACCGTCTCAGGACTTCTCAAATCAAAATACATATCAAGTAGGTATAGTTGTTTTAAGATAGCTCTACATTTCATTTTCCTAAGTTCACTAAGACTTTCAACTCTAGTAATAGGTTAAACAGCCCCGTATGACTACAGTCATACCACGAAAGATTTTTTACTATTAGCGAACATAGCCAAAACACAACCCAAAACACATATCTACAACACCCAAGTATATCTTACCACTTAGGTAATCTTGCTTGTCTCGTGTCACGAAAGATTTCTGATATAGCCCTGTTCAAAACACCAACTTTACAAAACACATAGCTACAACACCTTCCCACTAGGGCAATCTTGCTTGACTCAAACCATTAGAATACTTTTATTCTGATAGTCTACATTTACAAATAGCCCCGTTCAAAACACTAACTTTACAAAACACATATCGACAACACTTAAGTATACCTTCCCACTTAGGCAATGTTGCTTGGCTCAAACCTTTAGAAAACCTTTATAGATAGCCCTGTCCAAAACACTAACTTTACAAAAACACATAGCATATCTTCATCAAATAAGTATAACTTAACATTTGTATGCCCCTAGTCATGTCATGAAATATATCTGACACTCCAACTTTATGTATAACCCTATCCCAACACTAGTATAACATTAGACAATCTTGCTTGACTCATACCACAACAAAAGCTTTTTACAAAACACACACCTTTCAATAACACCTTTCAAAATTCTAATACTAGGGATGTGGCATTACCCATGCCAAATACCTCCTACGACTTAAAAGTATGCTTTCTAATCACTTTTCACAGACTTTTCATTACCTCCCTATACTTGTAACTCATCACTATCACCTCCACACAAGATCAAACTAATTACTTTCAGCTTCTCCCTTTTCTCCAACTGACCCAGGTGTCAGTTTGAAGAAAACCCTCCCATATCTCTCCCTAACTTTCACTGTTATAAAGTTTACAGAATATTACCAAACTAGCTATGGAACCTTTAATTACCAACATTTATTAATAGTTGTCAGAACCTTTGTAACATATACTGCCATTCACCAGTTGATACAACACTTATTGTTTCAGACTTTCTCCCCAGGACATAGAGTTCCTAGAGACTTATCCTTATATAACTATCTTTATAGGTAATCTTGTGTTTCAATGAATGCATTTACAAGATAGACAAAAATTTAGACCTATTCTTTGTTTCCTCGATAAACGTGTATCTAGAATTTCCTCTTCCTAAGTTCAAAGGGGCTTTCAACCCTAGTAATAGGAGAAACAACCCTGCACAACTTCACGCTCGAACTCCGATCACTTGTTTGGCCTTAGACTATTTCTGCCATTTACAAAACACCATCTTTACAAAATACATATCATCAACACTTTTTAACATCACACTTATTTTATTCGTACCATGAACGATGTCTAACTTTTTACAATAAAAAAATCTCTTGACAAAATAAATATTACCACCACCAGATAAACCACACCATACATATGCAATTTGCATGACTCAAAACCCTTAGAATACTTTTAGGGATAAGACTATACAAAACACATTTAAAACACCACACATTTCAGTCTAAGACTAGTGCTTTTTTCTGCCTTATCCAATTTATAGTAGTAATTTATTATAATCATAAATACACATCCTAAAACTTATCACAATTCCTTCAAAGTAATTTTAGCGATTTACAAAGCTCTTTACAATACTATCAACCCCAAACTAGATAAAACTAATTATTTTATTTTTTTTATGCCTTACTTTTCCCCAATTCACATGAGGGTCAGTCGGGATAACTTTAGGTTTACAACTTGGCCTTTGATATCTCTAAAGAACGTTACTTGCAAAAACCTTGGTGACGTGTAATGTACACACCGTTTTAGAGTTAGGAGTGTAGATATGCTAAACGATTTGCCTGTTATAAAGACATGGCAGGGAAGACCATTTTTTCGAAGAGAGAGAGAAAAATATTACAAGATGATTGGAGAAAGAAGGGTGCCAGGGAAGAAATCTTTTCGAGAGGGAGACTTTTTTTTCGAAGAGGGAGAAAAAAATTACAAGATGATTGGAGAAAGAAGGATGCCAGGGAAGAAATTTTTTCGAGAGGGAGACTTTTTTTTCGAAGAGGGAGACTTTTTTTTCGAAGAGGGAGAAAAAAATTACAAGATGATTGGAGAAAGAAGGATGCCAGGGAAGAAATTTTTTCGAGAGGGAGACTTTTTTTTCGAAGAGGGAGAAAAAAATTACAAGATGATTGGAGAAAGAAGGATGCCAGGGAAGAAATTTTTTCGAGAGGGAGACTTTTTTTTCGAAGAGGGAGAAAAAAATTACAAGCCGGTCTCTATTTCCTTCGTGGAAGGAAATATTTCTTTTCAAGAGGGAGACTTTTTTTTTCGAAGAGGGAGAAAAAAAATTACAAGCCGGTCTCTATTTCCTTATTGGAAGGAAATATTTCTTTTCGAGAGGGAGACTTTTTTTCGAGAGGGAGAAAAAAATAACAAGAGAGTTGGAGAAAAAAAAAAGGTGTCCATAGACAAGTGTACTAAAAAACTTTCTAGGCAGAAAAACAATGTATGTCTGACGCACGTTGTAGAGAGGGAACATTATTGAAAGTAGAGTAACTAACAGTTTTGGGTGAGAAAGATAGTAGTGAGAACGATCTGGAGCTATAATAAAGAAATGAGGCACAAATAATGCGAATGTAACAGCTGACAAGGGAGTTGAAGATAAGAGTTTGTAGTTCTATAAGATTTGATAGAGTGGGAGTTAGAAAGAGGGAACGATAAAAAGAAAACTAGGCGTAGTCAACAAATATTATATTGCCAATATTATTGGCAAGGGTAGGTAACCAAGTTTGACTATTTTTATATTTATTTTTAAAGGATTATCACATTTTTTAAAAATGTGTGAACCTAAGTATAGACCGTTTAAAGTCTGGGATAAAGAAAGAATTGTCACAAAAGGATTTACTGTCTCATCATTTCAAGAGCTTAAAAACAAAGGTAAAAAAATAAAAAATAAATAAATAAAGTAAATTAAAAGCTATCAATTATTTTATTCTTGTTGTTTTGTTTGTTTGTTGTTGTTTGGTATTTGTTGTTTTTTACGTTTGAAGGTTGTGAAAAACTCCAAATTGATCCTCCTGTCACAGTCGTTCTTGCAGAGGATGGAACAGAAATTGATGAGGAATATTTCTCCTTCTTGCCAGACAACACAGTGTTCATGTTGCTACCCGGTCGAAGCGAATGGATGCCTCCACACTCTTGTAGGTGTAGTTTAATATATTTTCTATCGATTTTTTATGTTTTAAAGTCAAAGTCAAAATTGTTTTGTTTAAAGTATCCATCCAATCTACTTTTACAATATGTAGATTATTTTTATATTTTAAATCCTTTACATTAATGTGGGGATAGTGTGGTCAGCAAAAGCGCCTCAACACCTTTACTTTCCCAATTACTTCCCCTGATTAAATGCGAGTGATAGCATTGTAAACTCTTCCCTCTGGACTCTTGGGAGAAAAAAAAATTTAAAAAAAATATTTCCCTAACAGTTTTAATAGTCTTGGGTGAGGTCAACCTAAAGCCATGATAGTCTTGGTCACCTAAAGTCATGTAGCTAGATCACAGAAACCAACAGTGTAGTCATGATACAGTAAAAAATTCAATTTTCCATTATTTTTTCCCTGTGTAGCCATTACGAGTTACGATCACCCAGATGGCGCTGTATTAGAATGTGGCCGTAAAGACTGTGATTTATCTTCAGTCATTGAGAAAATCAAAGTAGACCTCGCTTGTGTTGTATTATTGAATGAAGATGAAATGCATGTAAGATACTACCAAATTATTACATCTTGCAGGTATAGACAAAATAAATAAATAATAAATATAATTTTTATTTTCAATGTCTTATCTAGCAACTTGTGGAAGCGGATACTGAAGGGCTAGCTCAGATACTTGGTAGGTCTACGAAAGTCATCATATCTCTGCAAGAATCTTGTCAGCGCCTAATTGATGAGCAAGCAGACGTAAAAGATCTTCTAGAGCTTATTTGTTTTTACAACGAATCCATTGGGTTAACTTAATATTTCAAAATAACTTTAAAATTACAACTATTTTATACATACTAGGGCAATGAAAACATTGGACTTAGATGTACTAGATGAAATAAAGACAAAGGAAACAAACATTTCTTTTTCCCCACTTTTATTCTTTAATGAATTGAATGCAATAAATAAATGACACCCATGTTTTCATACTAACGTTACACGTTTACAATAATAATAACAAACAAAACATGACTTAGTAAAGTACCCTTCGGACCAACCTGATCATAGGGCTAGTGAAGCAGCGTTCACCAGTTTCTGTGGCCACGGCATAAAAGGGGATGTGTGGTCAGCACAATGCCGCCCAGCCGACTTTACTTTACCCCAACTAATGTCAGGTACCCATCAGAGCTGGGCAGACTCAGGGACACCTCTGTGACGAAAAGAAAGATGGAAGCTAGTTTAATATACTCTTTTATATTTAACTGTGTATATGGTGATTTTTTGTTTAACAAAGACTGTCTTGTTACTATTGTGAACCTGTTACTCACCCAGTTATTATGACTATTCATAAAGCTCGACAGATGTGTATCAATATATGTTGAAGATTCTAGAAGCGTATCTACTATCTGGTAACTCTTTAGTTGAAAACAACGAGCTGCAAATCGCCCTGAAAATCCATTAACTTAAGACAAGATTAATATAAATTTTACAAAAATTAAAACAACTAATTACACGATTGCTACCCTTGATTTTAATCTATTCAATATTTCTGGCTCCCTTAATTGTGCTAAAGAAAATAATTACTTGATTAAATACAGTATATTCAAGTTTATACATCTAGTGCAATCGTAAAGAAAATAACATGCGAACTCTTAAAGTTAAAATTAAAAATTACTCAAGATTTACATGTCTTATAATATCAAAAAGAGAAAACAAAATTGCATTAGTGTATAATAATTCTATAAAAGAATATCACCCTTCACTATTATGTGAAAATTTAGAGCTCGTAATATATATACTAATAGCTGAAACATTTTTAAGTTTAGAATAAAAATGCTTAACCCTGTCTTACTACAACAAAAAGAAAAAAAAATACAATGGTAATAATGACAAAAAATAATAATTACACGATTACTCCCCTTGGATACATCCCTTCCGCCATATTGGATACCACGTGTTCCTAAAAGAACCATGGGACTATGACTATGACTTCTGTATAACAGAAAGTTAAAAAGGATGCCATCAGAGACACGTTGAATATTTTAGTTTAGACTGATGCATGTGTTAACTATTAAAATTTTAAAATTGCCTGAATACTTTTACAAAAACATTAAAAAAAAAAATTACAAAAAAAAATAAAAAGAGCTGCAAGGTTCATATGGAATGGGTTGCCTGAACAAACCAGTAACATAATTTAAAACATTAATAAAAAAATGCAACTAGACTGGCCTTGGACCACGGATGAACGTAGGAAGCAATAAGTTTCTTTATAGAAGGAGCGTTTGCAGAGAGACAGCTGTGACAATGTAAATATGGTCTGACGGGCCTGTGTGCGTATTTGTATGCCAGTATGAGTAATGTGAGTGTCTGTATGTATGTGTGTGTGCGTTTGTAAATGTGATTGTCTGTATGTGTGTGTGTGTGCGTTTGTAAATGTGATTGTCTGTATGTGTGTGTGTGTGTGCGTTTGTAAATGTGATTGTCTGTATGTATGTGTGTGTGTGTGTGCGTTTGTAAATGTGATTGTCTGTATGTGTGTGTGTGCGTTTGTAAATGTGATTGTCTGTATGTGTGTGTGTGTGTGCGTTTGTAAATGTGATTGTCTGTATGTGTGTGTGTGTGTGCGTTTGTAAATGTGATTGTCTGTATGTATGTGTGTGTGTGTGTAGGGAAAACGTGAAAATAGTAAGTGAAATGTTGGTATTATCGATTGGGTGGGAGGATTGAGTATCCGTATTAAATGTTAATTTCATTTTAATTTTTTGGTGTAGCAAAAGGACAAAAAGTCATTACTTATTGATCTGTGGTGAATGTGTCGGAATGTATAATGAGCTCCCGTGAATACCCGCATTTTCATCTAATTAATTATACATTTCTTGGCCACGTAGATCTTCTCGTGAATATAGTATTTCCCGTATTTCATCTAATTAAATAAACATTTTTGGATACAGGAGGTGGGAGTAAAAGTCACGTATTGATCGACCTTCCCCTGAATATTCTAAACTGTTCAACACAATCATACCACCTGTTATCTTTGTAAGGAAAAGTAACGTAAAACGCGGTAGAAAGAGAGATAGCTAAAAAGCTGGAGAGACAGCGAGATAGATAGATAGAGAGATAGATATATAGATAAATAGATAGATAGATAGATAGAAAGATAGATAGATAGAAAGATAGAGAGATAGAGAGATAGATAGATAGAGAGATAGATCGATAGATAAATATATATATATATAGAGAGAGAGAGAGAGAGAGAAGAAAATAGATAAATAGATAGATTGATAGATAGACAGATAGAGAGATAGATAGATAGATTGATAGCTATATAGATAGACAGATAGAGAGAAGAAAATAGATAAATAGATAGCTCGATAGATAGACAGATAGAGAGAGAGAGAGAGCGAGAGAGAGAAGGTGAGTTTTGAACGAGAGATAGGGGCAAAAGGTCAATAATCATACGTCGCATTATAAATTGAAATTACATCTTAATTATAGATGTGGGCTTGAGTTTAGCTGTAAACATATGCGACATTATACATTCAAATTATTATTGATCGCGAACGGGCTGTCGGGGTGGGGAGGAAGGATGTCGAGAGGATGAATCTTTTCATCTAATTAATTATACATTATTGATCCAGTGGTGGCGTTTTAAGTATGTACAAGCCAGGGCAAAAGTTCAATGCCCTAGGAATACAGAGATGATGGGGGAGGAGGTCACGAAATGTCACGTGTGCTACATGTCGGGAGGGGGAGCGGGGGCTGACGTCACAACCCTCCTTACCCATGGGTGGGGGTGGGGAGAGAAGGTGGGGGAGCGGGGGAATGAGCGGGGGAGGGGGCGGGGGAGCGGGGGCATGAGCGGGGGAGCGGGGGAATGAGCGGGGGAGCGGGGGAGCGGGGGAATGAGCGGGGGAATGATACCTAAATGTGACTTAATATACTACTAGCGATAGTTTTATTAACGCTTTTAATTGAAGTATTTTATTTCTTGAAAGTTGTATTTATTTTTAGACACTTTAGCAAACTTTCAAAATAATGCAAAATAACGCAATGAGGACGAGCTATCGATAAATAGCGAATGAGGCTATCAGTTCGTTATACAATATGATATGTAAGTGTATAATGGAAAACAAAACAACTAAAATAGATCTTTCTGAGAACATACCTTTTGCTTGTAAGCAACCGAGTATTACTAACACAGTAACAATGATGATAATGACAGCAACGCTGATGCTAACAGGTAATATTATCTTCTGAATGTTATCATCAGCAACTGGAACTATAGAAACAACATAAAACATAAAAAGTAATTACCTGGACCAGCTTTAATACATAACTTAATGTAATGACCAATTTCAATTAATACATCATTTATTATTTATAACCAGTAAAACTACGTTACTCTTGACCACATTAAATCACTCTTGACCAGCAATACATCTGTCACCACAGATCCCCATTGGTCAATTTGAAAACACGTCAGTTTGTGTCATTGACCTATTTAGGCCTAGGCCCATATAGGCCTACTGTCTAATAATTTTTCACATCGGACATGTGTCTTCGCTAGCTCAGTGGTTAACGTAGCGGACTGCTATGCGGGCGACCCGAGTTTGATTCTCCAGTTCAACTAGACATTTTTTTTGAAAAAAAAATTTTTCAAACTTTTAAAAACAAAAGACTTTGTAAATGTATGGGCAATTTAGATTTTTGATAAATAAAAATACTTGCCATTTTTTTTTACCCGATTACAATATTTATTTTAAATTACTTTCCTAAAAGTCTTCAGTAAAAAAAAATAACTTAAATTATAGATTTTTTAGCTTTCTTTTAATTGTAGTTGTTAAAATTTTTATCTGCACTTTATACAGTCCTGTTTTTTTTCACCCGGGCAACGACGGGCAATGTAGCTGGTAACTGAATTAAATGACCAAATTAAATATCAGCTTAATTACCTCATTCAAACGCTTTGAGCAGCTTTAATTACATCATTCAGTCATTCAATGCGATATTGAGCTTAATAACATGCATCACGGACAACGATGAATGGACTTAAGAGGTTTTTACGACCGCTTGTGAGTATCCTTGTAAAGTCTATTGTTTTCTAATCGCTTTCTCTTAGCTCATACTGTCTGTCTGTCTGCTTGTAATCTGCTTGTAAAACTTTGCATCAATTTTTCGACCACTTATCGTCGTCCAATCAAGCTGAAACTTGGGCAGCGGACTTGTGGCAATTAACAATACATTCTTGCAAATTTTCAGTCTAAAAAAACCTAATTATACTATAATTTTGATTTTTTTTTGAAAATTTTACGGTTTGTTTTGGTTTTACGTTGAAAATGCTGGACCAACTTTTGATGTTTTTCGTCACAAAGCTAGAAAAAAAGGGATGAGCTAAGATTTTATTTTTATGACGTCATCAAACTTTGCGTTCGAGATTTGTGAATAAAAGGGAAAAAAAAATTTTTGTTTACGTTTTTGTCGTGTAAGTTTCCAGTATTGACAAGTATTAATTAGGCGTAATCTTTTGAACTGTTTTGATCGTGATCTTCCGGTTCTATTTTTAAATGTTTTATTATTTTAGGCATTTCCGTAAACAAAAAAGCATAACTTTGCTGGTTATTGACAGTTGATTTCAACCTCAACTCGACGGTTAGTTCTAGTCTTTTAGAATTATACAAAGGATACAATATTTGTTATGAGGAATCCATTTTTAACATCAAAAGTGAGTAGGCGATAATTAACACTCAAGTGTTAGTCGCGTGTAGCTTGTTTATAAAAAAAATTAGTCAAGAGTTGCGTTTTCTTGGTTATTAAAAAACAAAATTCGTAGATTCATAAAAATGATTAACAAAAATTCTTTTGCATTAAGCAATATGTTTGATATTATAAAAAGGATTCACAATGCATTGTTTTCTTTTGTAAACATGTTTTGGAAATGAAAGAAATTTTAATCCCCAACAAATGTTCGTACAACCAGTAACCCAGCACACAGACATGTTTCGAAAAAAATGATCGAATTCGACCGGAAATGTTTTTTCTTGTGAACTTTTATGCATGCATACACGTTAAGACTTGTCAATTGCTAACACAATCATGGCTAGAATTTCTGCCTCACAGCCTTCGTCTTTGGATAGGGCGGCTCTTAAATATTTGAAATTTATTACTTCTTCTAGTGGTTGTTGGTTCATTATACTGTTTGCACTTCTGGCATCTGTGATGTTGATCATTGTTTTGCTTTTTTCGTATATATTTCTGAACCACAACAACAACATCGTCAAACAAAAGTGAACATACTACAGTTTGTTTCATCACTCCGATCTCTGCAATGATGTATCCCGTCACACAAGTATGTCTTATTTAAACATTGGCCGTCATTACATTTCCAATCAGGACACCTGGCTGAAAAGATAAATAACAATTCCAAGGTACCTGACATACGTTTAAAAAAAAAGTAGATGCGGCGGGACATTGAACTGGCCCCACAATCCGCTTGTATGCTAACATGGTCTTCAGGGGATACTTCTGAAGAGATACATTAGCAGTCATTATTATTTTTTTTTTTAAGAACTGTTTATTGTAAATTTTGAGATTCAACTTGAGTACTTGTACTTCGAAGTTTGATGATTAAATATTGTTGGTTTTATTTTACTCAAAGTAAAAAGTAAGTAGAGTACAAAATTGATCATAGGACCGGTGAAGAAGCGTTCACCAGTTTCAGTGGCCTCGGCATACTAGGGGATGTGTGACCAGCATAATGCCCAGCCGCCTTTACTTTACCCCAACTTATGACATGAAAGCTGGGTATACTCAGAGACACCCTCGAGTAACTTGAGCAATTCATTGAATGAATTTATTGTTTCGATCTACGAAATCATTGACGATCCCATGGTATGCCGTGGCTGGTGGGATCTACGAAATCATTGACGATCCCTTAGTATGCCGTGGCTGGTGGGATCTACGAAATCATTGACGATCCCTTAGTATGCCGTGGCTGGTGGGATCCTGTGAACGCAGCCCTACGGACTAAACTGGCCCGACGGGGAAACTTTAAAAAAAATACGTTTTGGAAGATTGCTTAATCTCAGAAGTCATAAACTTTCAGTCAGGCTTAAGTAACTTTTTTTGGTATTCGGGCCGTAAAAACATTAAAAAGTTGTATATTTAATAACGTAGAATATTTTTTATTTATTTGTAACTATTTGTGTGTATTAGATTATTTGCCGAGGCAAATAATGTATTTAAAAAAAAGGGAGGTTTCTCATAGGCGAAATTGTGATGCGATTTACGTTATTGAATTTAATTGTTGTATTTCCAGCCCATCAACATCGAAGGTTTTTGTTAACGTTGTTGTCATGTTTTTCTTGTATCCATTTATTTTTCTTATATCTTTAAATGTACGGTTAGGCACTATAACCAAAGAGTTTAATATTTCGGCGTTTTGATAACAAGGATGATTTCTTTTCAGAATTCCCGAATCCATTTTGTATTCCGTTTTATTTCATCGCTATGATTTTCTCAATGGAAAATTAAAATTGAAATTGATAGTAGTATTCAGCGGAAACCTTTCGGCAGCCGTAGAGGTTATTTAAAACAGCGTTATTGGCTGCGCAAAGAAAAAAGAACGAATAAGCTCTAAAAAAAGAGCAAGCGGTCCAACTTATTATAGTCTTTTCTATAACTTATAACTTATGACATACTCTTTGTGAGAATTCAATGAAAATAAAAGTGAAAGTTTAAAAAAACATAGCTTACTGCAGTTTCTTTCATCACTACCATCATCACATTGTGGATGCCCGTCACACCAAGATATTTTATTGAGACACTGCCCAGAGACACACTTGCGATCGGGACACTTCTCTGAATAGTTCAAAGCAAACTATTTTTATAATTCCAATTAGTCCGCAATATATCTAAAATGGTTACTAATACGACACTTGTGATCGATATACTTTTCTGTAATAGTTCAAAGCAAACTATATTTAAAATTCCACTTAGTCCACAAAATATCTAAAATGTTTACTAATACGTTTGTTAAAAACAGTATTTGACAACGACATTTAATTTAAGAACGCTATTCTAAGAAATTTGAGCATCGGGTTAATTCATTAACGCTTTCTTTCCCCATTTATAATTTTGCATTTAATGAGATATGGTTAAACATGTGGTTCTCAATTCGCCTTCATTAATATCCACAAAATGTTCTTTGGGATGTTACATTTCATTCATCTTTTTTCGAAAAAAAGGAAAAACAAATACGCGTGTTCCTTTCTTTAAAAAAAGATAGTTAATACGTTTGACATGCAGGTTGTCTTAAAAAAAAAAATAAAAACATGTTGACATTAAGGTTTTCAATGATATTTTAATTTATACGCCTAATTGTGTGCTTTTCTCTTAACCTAATCGGAATCTGGTTTTAGAGACTTGTACGAACCGGGTTCCGGTTCTGCCGGTTTCGCAAACAGATAAAAGTATTTCTTTTATTACAGCTTTGTGTTGATTTCTGCATTGTTTTGTTTTTTTCTGTCAAGAGAATTTCCCATTGACCTTTACAATGCTAGAGCTATATGTACAGTTGTATATTAAAAAAACAGAATAAAAACATGTTGAGCAGGTTGATAGGTTGGTACGCTGAATGAATTAAAAATACTACTTTAGCACACTTTTGCCCCAAAAAGTTGCTGACTCCTGGATTATGCATTGCTAAAATTACTTCATTTTGTGTAGGCCTACAAGTAAAAAGTGCCAAAAGCTGCTGACTCCTGGATTATGCATTGCTAAAATTACTTCATTTTGTGTAGGCCTACAAGTAAAAAGTGCCAAAAGCTGCTGACTCCTGGATTATGCAGTGCTAAAATTACTTCATTTTGTGTAGGCCTACAAGTAAAAAGTAACCAAAAACTCACGGCAGGATTTTTCATCACTATAATCGTCACACTGTGGAAATCCGTCACACCAAGAGACTTCATTTAGACACTGCCCTGAAACACACGTGCGCTCTGGACATTTGGCTGTAGAAAAACAAGATTAACAACATATTGAAGGGTCACGGAGATAGATTTGCCGTTTCTAGTATGGGTCTAACTAATGTTTCGATAGTGTCACGTGCGAAATAGCTAATGACGTATTTAGTAAATTGTAATTTGTTTATGTAAAGTATAAAAGTAAAATATCCCGTCGGACCAAATTGTTCCATTGGGCCGGTGAAGCAGCGTTCACCAGTTTCTGTGGCCACGGCATACTAGGTGGTTGTGCACAGCCGCCTTTACTTTACCCCAACTAAGGTCAGGTACCCACCAGAGCTGGGTAGACTCAGGGACACCATCCAGACCCGGGAAAAAATCCTAGCCTGCACCAGGATTCAAACCCGGGAGCTTCGGTACGCCAGTCGAATGCGCTGCCGCGCGGTCACTGTGCTCCATAATTTGTTAATGAATGTATAATTATTTCATTCTTTCATTCAACATCCCTCTTGAATTCCACAAGGCTGTATAAGTTATTAGTATTTGCGATATCTCTGTATATATTTAGATTTGATTGGCTCGTATAAAGACTTAGGTTGTACTTGTAAATATTGTTAATATGGTTAGGTAGTATTAGTCTGTACCTTAAGGTCACAGAAAAATACACAATCCTGATTGAAATAGTAGAACAACGATTTATTCCGAACAAGATGAATATGAATGAAACAACAAAACAGAAAACATATATCAATAGTAGACAATAAACTTCATCAGTTGAGGTTTCCTGAATACGATATACTAGGCCGTAATGAAAAATTATATTTGAGATAGTGTTCAACAAGGATTATTCATGCCGCAACGCCCAAACTAGAACTTACAAGCAATACCATGCGCCCGTGCGACATATGACCCATTATCATCCAATGACGTATCGTCCAGACATAAATGCACGTTTTATTCTTTATTACGGAGAAACATTTTGGTGTCAAGATTTATTTTAACTTTAATTAATATTAAGAGAATTAATATATCTACGGAAACAAAACTAATTTCTTTTACGTAACAATATACATTTAGTCATATGCCCTTGTTAGGTATGTAAAACAGTTAAAACATAGACTATAATAAGATGGACCGCGTGCTCTATTTTTAGAGCTTATATCAACTTTTTTTCCGTGTGCAACCAATAAGGCTGTCTTAAATTACTTCTACGCTCCTCGTTGTTTCTTAAATGTTTCCGCTATATACAACTTTCGAAATACTAAAGCAATACTAAATGCACTCAATGCTTTGTTCATTTAAGAATTGCCATCAGTAAGTATTGCCCTCAATATTTGACAGCAGCAAGTTTTATCCTAAATACGTTTTGTCTTAAGTAAATTTAGTTATTTCTAGTTTTGGCCCTAGTCTATTTTGTCCTCTGTAAATTTGTACTCAGTAAGTGTGGTCCTCCAAACAAGTTGGGTTCTCCAATCATTACTTCTAATAATATATGCTTGAATTGTGCATGACTCAACTATGAATACTTTTAAAAGTTTGGCAATAAGAAATATGTAAAAGAAGACTATAAACTAGAATACATATAGAAGACTATAAGCTAGAATACATATAGACGACTATAAACTAGAATACATATAGAAGACTATAAACTAGAATACATATAGAAGACTATAAACTAGAATACATATAGAAGACTATAAACTAGAATACATATAGAAGACTATTAACTAGAATACATATAGAAGACTATTAACTAGAATACATATAGAAGACTATTAACTAGAATACATATAGAAGACTATAAACTAGAATACATATAGAAGACTATAAACTAGAATACATATAGAAGACTATAAACTAGAATACATATAGAAGACTATAAACTAGAATACATATAGAAGACTATAAACTAGAATACATATAGAAGACTATAAACTAGAATACATATAGAAGACTATAGACTAGAATACATATAGAAGACTATCAACTAGAATACATATAGAAGACTATAAACTAGAATACATATAGAAGACTATAAACTAGAATACATATAGAAGACTATAAACTAGAATACATATAGAAGACTATAAACTAGAATACATATAGAAGACTATAAACTAGAATACATATAGAAGACTATAAACTAGAATACCTATAGAAGACTATAAACTAGAAAACATATAGAAGACTATCAACTAGAATACATATAGAAGACTATAAACTAGAATACATATAGAAGACTATAAACTAGAATACATATAGAAGACTATAAACTAGAATACATATAGAAGACTATAAACTAGAATACATATAGAAGACTATAAACTAGAATACATATAGAAGACTATAAACTAGAATACATATAGAAGACTATAAACTAGAATACATATAGAAGACTATAAACTAGAATACATATAGAAGACTATCAACTAGAATACATATAGAAGACTATAAACTAGAATACATATAGAAGACTATAAACTAGAATACATATAGAAGACTATAAACTAGAATACATATAGAAGACTATAAACTAGAATACATATAGAAGACTATAAACTAGAATACATATAGAAGACTATAAACTAGAATACCTATAGAAGACTATAAACTAGAAAACATATAGAAGACTATCAACTAGAATACATATAGAAGACTATAAACTAGAATACATATAGAAGACTATAAACTAGAATACATATAGAAGACTATAAACTAGAATACATATAGAAGACTATAAACTAGAATACATATAGAAGACTATAAACTAGAATACATATAGAAGACTATAAACTAGAATACATATAGAAGACTATAAACTAGAATACATATAGAAGACTATAAACTAGAATACATATAGAATACTATAAACTAGAATACATATAGAAGACTATAAACTAGAATACATATAGAAGACTATAAACTAGAATACATATAGAAGACTATAAACTAGAATACATATAGAAGACTATAAACTAGAATACATATAGAAGACTATAAACTAGAATACATATAGAAGACTATAAACTAGAATACATATAGAAGACTATAAACTAGAATACATATAGAATACATATAGAATACATATAGAAGACTATAAACTAGAATACATATAGAAGACTATAAACTAGAATACATATAGAAGACTATAAACTAGAATACATATAGAAGACTATAAACTAGAATACATATAGAATACATATAGAATACATATAGAATACATATAGAATACATATAGAATACATATAGAATACATATAGAATACATATAGAATACATATATAATACATATAGAATACATATAGATTACATATAGAATACATATAGAATACATATAGAATACATATGGAATACATATAGAAGGCAAATGGAACACGGTGATCGAGCGGCCGCGCGTTCGACTGACGTACCAAAGGTCCTGGGTTCGAATCCTGGTGAAGGCTAGGATCTGTTTCCCGAACTGGAGAGTGTCTCTAAGTCTAAACAGCTCTGATGAATACCTGACATTAGTGTTGATGTCCTAAATTATTGTTGAACCATCAATTTATATTATTAGTCTCTTCAGAGTGTTTCTGCTACAGTTGCTGAATTACTTGATATCAAACATCAAAACAGACGACTTCACCACAATATATATTCTAACTTGTAATCAAATAAGAGAACGCCTTGTTGCAGCATATGATTTAATAACAGTTCATTAACAGCTCACACTTTCACATTTATGAAATAATTCTTAATACTTATGGTTATAGTATTGATATAAAATATTTTCATAGTGGTCTCTGAGTCTACATATTTATACGTGTGAAATAAAGGCGGCTGGGCATCGTGCTGTCCACACAATCACCTAGTATGCCGTGGTCACAGAAACTGGTGAACGCTGCCTCACCGGCCCTATGATCAACTTGGTCCGAAGGGTACTTTACTTACTATACATAAGGCAACGTTTTACTTAAGGGAAGCTTGTGTTGTTGTATTTAAGCTAAGATTTCAAGTAGATTAAACATAAACGTTTATTTCTACAGTTTCTACAGTTTCTACCTTTCTTTGTATTTTGACATTAAAATGTTAGACAGTAGTAAATTAAATTGCACACTACCAAATGTGTTTTTTTATTATAAGAACGCAAAACATGAAAGCTACAACTTACAACAATTTCTTTCATCGCTTTTGTCATCACATTCAGGAAATCCGTTACACCAAGAGCTAAACCCTAGACACTGTCCAGAGGCACATCTGCGGCCATTACACCTGGCTGTATTTATAGAAGAGAATGAAAAATATATACTTTTTTTAGTGAAATGCATTCAAGCTGAAAGATTGTCCACTTGTGTGCTAAATTTAAATTTGTATTTGTTTCGATGAGAACATAAATAAATTGTTAGCAAATGTTGGTTGTTCTATGTCTTTAGCCCTTGTTAATGCTATATAGCATTTGCTATCACATGACAAAAAGCACATGTTGTTTGTTTACTTTGTGTAGTGGTGAACAATGGCAGCCGTATTACTATAGGCTTAAGCTGGTTATATTATTTTATATCATCATATCATCAATATGACGTAAAAATATATAAAACACTGTCATGCGATGAAAATTAACATTAAAAGCTACAATTTAAACCATTAAAAATTAGATTTCAGCTGTATACAACTTTCGATTTTAATTTTTATTTTCCATTGAGAAAATCAAGCGATTAAAAGCGGAAGTGTAAAATACAAAAGGGAATCAGGAAATCGGAAAAGAAGTCATTCGAGTCATCAAATAGCAGAAATATTAAAACAAGCGGTCCATCCTAATATAGTATTTAGTTGAATTTAATATTTTCTATATTTTCCAAAATGTTTAAAGGGTGGACACCAAAATCTTCAACGTGCTTGGGGCCTCTACGGTTTAACTCCGCTCAACATTTATTTGCCTATAGCCTTTAAAAAAATGTCAACACAACTTTAATTATATTTATTGTTATGTTATTTCATGATTAAGTTCTTAGCAAAAATTAAAGAGTTTGTTTAAATATTATAGGCCTACGAAACCGAAAATGGTATCTTTATTTTTAAAAGGCCTAAAAAGCAAATATTATTTGAATTTAAAATTACCAAAGAAAAACTCAAATCTTACCACATCTCCTTTCATCGCTATAATCGTTACACTGAGGATACGCGTTGCACCAAAACGTATCATTTAAACACTGCCCAGAGTCACACTTCCTACCAGGACACTTCGCTGTAAGAAATATATAAAAAAATTATTATGAGATTTAATAATGCGTCTAAGTGTGTCCTGTTTAAGATAGAGTGCATGCAACAAATCTACCGATGAGATATTTGCGTCTTAGTGTGTCCTGTTTAAGATAGAGTGCATGCAATAAATCTACCGATGAGATATTTGCGTCTTAGTGTGTCCTGTTTAAGATAGAGTGCATGCAATAAATCTACCGATGAGATATTTGCGTCTAAATGTGTCCTGTTTAAGATAGAGTGCATGCAACAAATCTACCGATGAGATATTTGCGTCTAAATGTGTCCTTTTTAAGATTTAGTGCATGCAACGAATCTACCGATGAGATATTTGCGTCTAAATGTGTCCTTTTTAAGATTTAGTGCATGCAACAAATCTACCGATGAGATATTTGCGTATATATGTGTCCTGTTTAAGAGTGCATGCAAGAAATCAACCAATGAGCTTACCGCAGTTGTCTTCATCACTGTAGTCGTTACAGTGAGGGTAGCCGTCACACCAATCTTGAACACTTACACACTGATTTCCAGAGGCACACTTTCGGCCAGGGCAATCGGCTGCAATAATGTCAAGATTTATGTTGTTTTTTTAGTCACTGGTAACATAGTTTGAAAATAGTCTCTATCTCTCTTATTTGTGTTCCTTTCTCTTCAGCCAACTTACTCTCTCTTATCAGTTTCGCATCATTTTTTTCTCTGCACTCTATAACCCATCCTCTCTTTCTTCTCCTGTCTCCTCTAATTCTTTCCTATCTCTTGTGTATTCTCGCTCGCTCTTCACTAACTAAAAGGTAACCGCCACGTATAGCGATCACATTTGTGAAGGTTATAAGCAAAATTGTATAGGTCTACAATTACAATATGATTCTAAAACATGCATACAGAGAGAGAAAGAGAGAGAATTTTAAGAGCTTCTATTTTTTTATAACTATAAAAAAACGTAGATGAAAAAAAAAATATGAAAGGAAAAAAAAAATTGCTAGTCATTATAAGTTGCTTTTTAGTGATTTCCTCGTGGCTTAACGACCCAGTTAAGTTTGGGGGAGTGACCGATCCCAGGGCCAGAGTTAGTAATATACCCATTGACATACGGGTTCTCTGACTTAGCAATGTCAAGAGACCTCGCGTTTCAGGAATAGATTTACGTAAGACAGCCATCAGGATACGGATGTACCCCGGCGTACTCAAACATTTCAAATTTAATATGATATCGTTGAGCGCAACATAACTAGACACAGTTGAGTGCAACATAACTAGACACAGTTGAGTGCAACATAACTAGACACAGTTGAGCGCAACATAACTAGACACAGTTGAGCGCAACATAACTAGACACAGTTGAGCGCAACATAACTAGACACCGTTATACGCAACATAACTAGACACAGTTGAGCGCAACATAACTAGACACAGTTGAGCGCAACATAACTAGACACAGTTGAGTGCAACATAACTAGACACAGTTGAGTGCAACATAACTAGACACAGTTGAGTGCAACATAACTAGACACAGTTGAGTGCAACATAACTAGACACAGTTGAGTGCAACATAACTAGACACAGTTGAGCGCAACATAACTAGACACAGTTGAGTGCAACATAACTAGACACAGTTAAGTGCAACATAACTAGACACAGTTGAGCGCAACATAACTAGACACAGTTGAGTGCAACATAACTAGACACAGTTAAGTGCAACATAACTAGACACAGTTGAGTGCAACATAACTAGACACAGTTGAGCGCAACATAACTAGAAACAGTTGAGCGCAACATAACTAGACACAGTTGAGTGCAACATAACTAGACACAGTTGAGTGCAACATAACTAGACACAGTTGAGTGCAACATAACTAGACACAGTTGAGTGCAACATAACTAGACACAGTTGAGTGCAACATAACTAGACACAGTTGAGTGCAACATAACTAGAAACAGTTGAGTGCAACATAACTAGACACAGTTGAGTGCAACATAACTAGACACAGTTGAGTGCAACATAACTAGACACAGTTGAGCGCAACATAACTAGAAACAGTTGAGCGCAACATAACTAGACACAGTTGAGTGCAACATAACTAGACACAGTTGAGTGCAACATAACTAGACACAGTTGAGTGCAACATAACTAGACACAGTTGAGTGCAACATAACTAGACACAGTTGAGTGCAACATAACTAGACACAGTTGAGTGCAACATAACTAGACACAGTTGAGCGCAACATAACTAGAAACAGTTGAGCGCAACATAACTAGACACAGTTGAGTGCAACATAACTAGACACAGTTGAGTGCAACATAACTAGACACAGTTGAGCACAACATAACTAGACACAGTTGAGTGCAACATAACTAGACACAATTGAGTGCAACATAACTAGACACAGTTGAGTGCAACATAACTAGACACAGTTGAGTGCAACATAACTAGACACAGTTGAGTGCAACATAACTAGACACAGTTGAGTGCAACATAACTAGACACAGTTGAGTGCAACATAACTAGACACAGTTGAGTGCAACATAACTAGACACAGTTGAGTGCAACATAACTAGACACAGTTGAGTGCAACATAACCCGACACAGTTGAGCGCAACATAACTAGACACCGTAGTAAAAAACAAAATCGCGTGTTTACGAATGAAAACAAACAGCACTTAAGCTAAATAATAAGAGTCATTCAACTTGTTTATGTAAATTTTAATGTTCAGACGTCACACACACACACACACAAACACTCATAATTGTACACAAGTGTGCGGATCCTGAGAGCAACCTAGCTTAGAAGTTCAAGTGTAACAAATTGCGATCAAACACTCATCCTTACACACAAACATACAAACAATGTTCGTCTAGTTCTAGGGATGTTACAAGCGTTTACTTTTTAACCGATTTTCGGTTCTATAGACTACATCCAATTTTAAATCGATTTTCGGTTCTATAAATCCGATTTTAAACCTATTTTCGGTTCTATACATCCGAATTTAAACCGATTTTCGGTTCTATACATCCTATTTTAATCCGATTTTCGGATCTATACATCCGATTTTAAACCGATAATCGGTTCTATATATCCGATTTTAAACCGATTTTCGGTTCTATACATCCGATTTTAAACCGATTTTCGGTTCTATACATCCGATTTTAAACCGATTTTCGTTTCTATACATCTGATTTTAAACCGATTTTCGTTTCTATACATCCGATTTTAAACCGATTTTCGTTTCTATACATCCGATTTTAAACCGATTTTCGGTTCTATACATCCGATTTTAAACCGATTTTCGTTTCTATACATCCTATTTTAATCCGATTTTCGGTTCTATACATCCGAAATTAAACTGATTTTCGTTTCTATACATCCTATTTTAATCCGATTTTGGGTTCTATACATCCGAAATTAAACTGATTTTCGGTTCTATACATCCGATTTTAAACCGATTTTCGGTTATATACATCCTATTTTAATCCGATTGTCGGTTCTATACATCCGATTTTAAACCGATTTTCGGTTCTATACATCCGATTTTAAACCGATTTTCGGTTCTATACATCCGATTGTAAACCAATTTTCGGTTCTATGCGTCCGATTTTAAACCGATTTTCGTTTCTATACATCCTATTTTAATCCGATTTTCGGTTCTATACATCTGATTTGAAACCGATTTTCGGTTCTATACATCCGATTTTAAACCGATTTTCGGTTCTATACATCTGATTTTAAACCGATTTTCGTTTCTATACATCCGATTTTAAACCGATTTTCGTTTCTATACATCCGATTTTAAACCGATTTTTGGTTCTATACATCCGATTTTAAACCGATTTTCGGTTCTATACATCCGAGTTTAAACCGATTTTCGGTTCTATACATCCTATTTTAATCCGATTCTCGGTTCTATACATCCTATTTTAAACCGATTTTCGGTTCTATACATCCGATTTTAAACCGATTTTTGCCTCCCACCCTCACCCTATTATGTCCTGTTTTTTTATAAGTCCTTTTTAGTTGCTATATAAGAACAATTGTTTTTAGTGAAGTGACCGACCGGCTATACACAAAAATAGCAAAATTAAAACTGAGCCTTCGCCGTTTTGCGAATCATCCTGATTAGAATCAAACAATAAGCGCTACAGAAAGTACATAACGACAATCGTGTAGACATTTAAATAATCTTTACAAAAGAATGGATGAGCCTTAAAAGTTTATTACATGGTAAAATCTTCAAAAAAAGGTCGTTGATTTTCATTGAGAAGACCCACAAATTGAATTATCATGAATTTGGAATAGAAACATTTAATTATATAGATTAGCGGATGCTGCGTGTTGCACAAATAAAAAGCATCCTGATACAACTATTGGTTTGTTCAATATGGTCAGCCTCTGTGTGAAAACCAACGATTTGCTTCTCAAAGTACGTAAATCAAAATGATGTACCGAAGACAAAATTAATGTTACTGGTAGATGAACATCTGCGTTTGTTGTCTGTACAACAAGACCAACAATCGGCCTATGAGTCGTCTAAGACTATTTAGTGATTGCAATGCATTTAATATTAAGAAATTCTCTTCTTCTGCGGGCTTGACCCTCTGCCAGGCTTTCTGTTCACCCAGTGCTTGGACAAGCTCCTGCCGTTCATCACCGATACCATAAACACCTCCCTCTCCACAGGCATCGTTCCTAACTGTTTTAAATCCGCCATCGTCCGCCCACTCTTGAAGAAATCCAGACTTGATGTGAATGAATGCCGGAACTACCGTCCAGTTTCCAACCTTCCCTACCTCTCCAAGCTCCTAGAGTCCTAGAGCGTGTCATCCTTGAGCAATTGAACGTCCACCTGTCCCTGAACTCGCTTATGCCCGTGTTCCAGTCGGCATACCGCCCCAATCACAGCACTGAGACAGCGCTACTGCGGATCACCACCGACCTCCTGAACACCGCAGACAGAGGTCTCGTATTTGCCCTTGTGTTATTGGACTTGTCCGCGGTCTTTGACACGATCGACCACCACCTACTCATCGATCGCCCCAGCTTCACGTTTGGCATTCATGATATAGCCCTCTCTTGGTTCATGAGCTACCTTGACGGTCGCTCCCAGACCGTCACTACTGAATCTTTGTCCTCCCAGCCCGTCAATGTCCGCTATGGTGTACCACAGGGGTCCTTTCTCGACCCAGTCCTTTTCACTTTGTATACCCAACCCCTTTCCTTCGTCATCGAGCGACACAACCTTAATTATCACTTTTTCGCTGATGACACCCAGCTCCTAAACAGCGCCAAGCCTGAGGACATCGACGAGCTCCTTGCTCCTATCTCCTGTTGTTTCCTGGACATCAAGAACTGGATGACAGAAAACAAGTTGAAGCTCAACAGCGATAAGACCGAAGCCCTACTCGTAGGAACGAGACAGAAGCTTGCTTCCCTCAGCGTGACTGACCTCCAGTTGGGTGACGCTACTGTGCCCTTCACCCCAACTGTAAAGAGCCTCGGCATGTTTCTGGACTCCACTCTGTCCATGCAACCCCACATCTCATTTCTCATTAAAACCTGCTTTTTTCACCTGCGACGTATTGCCACTATCCGTCGCTACCTCCCTCCGGAAGCTTGTACCAAGCTCGTCATTACTCTCCTCTTCTCTCGTTTGGACTACTGTAACTCTCTTCTGGCCGGCCTTCCTGCCTCTTCCAATCAAGGGCTCCAACGCATCCAAAACTGCGCTGCCAGACTAGTCCTAAAGAAGAAGTCTGACCACATCTCATCTCTGCTCTACTATCTGCACTGGCTCCCTATTCAAAATAGGATTTCATATAAACTGGCATCTCTATGCTATAAATGCCTCAATGACTCTGCCCCGGATTATCTAATTTCCTGTCTGGAAATCTATACAAAACCACGCCCACTTCGATCGGCTGCGCACAAACTCAATTTGACGATCCTGCTGACAAAACTCGTGACAGCTGGTCAGCGGGCCTTCACCTACTCCGGCCCCTCCGCATGGAACACCCTGCCACTCCAGCTGCGACAAAGCTCGAACTTTAACATTTTCAAGACCGGACTCAAGACGCACCTGTTTCTTATGGACTCCTAGCTCACTCACATTTTTAAATATTTGCCTGTTATTGTTATCATCGCCTGTAATTGTTAAGCGCATAGAACTGATTGCGGGATATGCGCTACATAAGCCTCATTTATTTATATTTATATTTATTTATTTAGTTCTCAAACGTTCTAATTCGGAGAATTCAGACAACAAGTCCGATAGTTGTAATGAACTGCGCCGTAGGTGTCAGTTGTTCTAATAAGGAATTGATTTGTGCGAATCAAACATGGTTTTCAAATATTTCTTCGAGAACAAAAAATTAATAAACAAATCGTGGGGCACCATAAATGAAATGATTTTCTTCCATCTTCAAACAAACGGACAACCGGTTTTAAGTTTGAAAACAAATTTCTAGTTTTCGATTAACATCCCTGTCTTATTCATTTAACTTTTTTAACATGTATATAGGCCCGAATAATATACTATAAAATCTATACATCTTAAATCTATTGAAAATAAACAACACAAAACAGACATACTTAAATATTACATGGGCTATATGTCGATCAACGAAAACTTACAATGTTTAGTAAACTAGCCAACACGTAATAGTTTCAATTGTTTTTGAATAGAACATTTCTACAAGATAATATAGAGAATGAAATATATTAAAATTAAATGTGTACATACCTGCGTCTGATAAAGTTTGTAATGTATAAATGATAAACAAAACGTTAAGGACAGTCAAATGAAAAGCTAAATTTGCTATCACGTAAAGCGACATGTTATGTACACTGTTTAGCAACAAAAGCTACTGATATAAGTTGAATAGAACTCTGTTTTTTGACGATCTCGTTTCGCTAACTACTCATTCTCCACTTATAACACTAGTACACTTGACATACGTGAGTGCATCTAAAGGGAGCGAAATAATCAAGCATTTGAAACGGATATCACAAAACTAAAATTGGGAAGGGACACATCATTGAACAAAATTATATGAAGAAATATCACATCTGAAAAAATGTGATTGGAGATAGACCAATTACGTGGAGTAATTTAATATTTGAGTGAATTTCCTGGTTTGTTAGGGCAACCCATTACATGTCCGCATACCACCCGGAAAGAAAGAAATAGGATTTTATTAATAAATTCATTACATAGTAAATATGAATATTGATTATAGTTTGTTCGATTTCTGGGCATTTGAATTATTTTTGTGGCATATTTCTGAATTTCAATTTTATTGTCATTCCCTAACGTATCCATGTTGAGGGGCAAAGCTAGTAGGCCTACTTGTTTCACCGCCAACTTCCCGGTAGAGGAGAGCCAGAAATTAAACTTAACTCATTCTGTGCCGGGGGGAAGGGGGTTACCGCGTTTGTGCCAGGCCATTTTTAGGCCGCTAGAATATTTTTAGGGTGGTCTTATTTATTCATAAATTTCTAAAGGTATTTGTTTAGCAAGATACCTGTATTTTATATCAATTAAAGGAAATTAATTAGGGAATAATAATAAGTAGAAGTTAAAATAATATTATAATAATAGTTACATCTTTATTAGTACTTTTTAAAGATACAATTTTTGGTTTTAAAAAAAAGGAGCAAAAATAATCGATCTTAACAGATTTTTATATGGTATGCATAGCAGATATCTTATCCGGCTTAAAACCACTAAAAGTATATCTATTCCTTATCAGAATGTATTTTGAATTTTTTGAAATATGTCCCATCTAGTTACTGAGTTATACACATTTTTGTAATGTTAGTATCAGCCAGAAAACGCCGATCCTTTATATTTATATATAGTTTACATAGGCCTAGGCCTAACCATGAATGTCGGAATCTTTAATAAGTAAATAAACCGAACGTCCTCAAAACCAGATTTAAGTGATTTAAATTTATTATCTGATGACTAGAATTTAATAATTATCAATAAAAGTTATTTTACTAGCAAATTTGACAAGCTCAAAGGCCTAAAAACATTTCGAGTACTTTGTTTACAAAAGTTTACACAGAAATCTTTTAAAAATCGTCATTATTATTTAAAAACCGAAAGTGAACCAAGCAGAAAGGAAGCAGAAAGATTTGTCATTCGTTCGACAATGTAAAAAGTGGAATAGCAACGTAATAAGCTATGAAAACCAAATTGACCATATATGGTGGATTGGCACGGAAGCGTCGAGTCTAATCGCCCATATATGGTGGATTGGCACGGAATGTGTTCAAACGCTACATTTTAACTTTTTTTTCAAGTCTGGGAACTTCACTGAAAATGTTATTAAAACTATAGTACTTCCAGCTATATGCGGTCGTTCAGCAAATGAAACGTTTTTTCGCGCCTTCGCTTCAATGGGGGCAAGATCGTCTCTTACTTAGACTTAGATCCTCCCATGCTGTTCGGTACATCGGGCAATGAGAGTTCTCCTGTGGGCTCTGCCCGTAGCCGCCGCTGTGAAGGCATTGATGTCGTCCTAGTTTGTCAACAGAGCGGAGGTCATCGGCGATTGTTGTACGCCATGTTGTTTTCGGTCGCCCCTGTCTACATAATAGGTAATTTATTCTGTGCCCCTGTCCGCGTCGTCCGTTGGGCGGCCACCATCTGGTTGCTGTGCAGGGTAGCCGATGGTTAGACTGGCGGATTATGTGGCCGGTAAATTTGAGGCGACGTTCGGTGACCGACGTCGAAAGTGGACGCGTTTTCCTTAAGCGATAAACTTCTTTATTTGTAACCCGGTCACTATAAGTGATCTTAAGTATGCGTCTGAGGTATCTTTGGTGAAATGCGTTGAGTTTCCGGTCGCTTACAACATACAACTGTCTTCCTCTAAGTTTCACTCGCGTAGAGGGCGGTTGGGACGACAATGGCATTGAAGATCGTCTCAGCGAGCTCTCTTTTGTTAGCGTTGAAAGTGATGCACCAGTTTGCGACAATGAAGTCAAGAAAAATTCCTATTTTGTAGACTGTGTCAACCAGTCTACGACAGTGGTTGTGTGAGGCATGCACCGGTAATATAATTATTGTGTATGTTGGGTCCTCCAATTATTTCTTCAAATAATATAAGCTTTTATTGTGCATGAATCAACTATGAATACTTTTTAAAGTTTGGCAACAAGAAACAAAAAATTATGGTTTGAAAAGAAGACTATTAACTAGCATCCGTGTGTAAGGCTAATGGGACCCGGTGGGCTAGCGGCAGCGTGCTCGACTGGTGACCCGAAGATATTGGGTTCGAATCCTGGTGCAGGCTAGGATTTTTTCTCGGGACTTGAGGCTGACCCTGAGTTCTACCCAGCTGTGATGGGTACTTTATGCCAGTAACGTAGCTAGGGGAGGGGGAGTGGGGGTCCAAATTTGAAAGTCCCCCCGGGCCCCTACTTGAGGGGGGCCCCCAAAGGAGTGTCCGATGAATTGTCATAATGTCTAATTTCAAAATGCAGGGGCCCCTAAAGAGGCCAAGCCCCCCCCCCGGGCCCCCAAATCCTTTGCAACGGTACTGCCTGATACTAGTTGGGGTAAAGTAAAGGCGGCTTGGCATTGCGCTGGCCACACATCCTCTCGTATGCCATGGCCACAGAAACTGCTTAACGCTGCTTCACCAGCCCTATGATCAGTTTGATCCGAAGGGTACTTTACTTTTTCTTTACTTTATGTTTTAATATAGATAACCACTACGAAACGCTATAGTTACTAGCAATTCTCATTTTATTAAACTTTTACGTGGTTAGAAAGCCCTTGTTTAGCAATATCGACGATATGAGTACTGACATACGATTCCTGCACATAGATTGTGGACATTTTGGTATTTTTAATTATGACCAGCGGTCCTGGGTTTGAATCCTGCTGAAGGCTAGGATTAATTTCAGGATCTGGAGGGTGCCCCAGAGTAAGCTTATACCCATCTCTTATAATCATCTGATATAGTTAAAGCAAAATTACTGGCCATTCAATATCCTAAAAAAGCCGTGGCCACATACACTGGTAAACGCTGCTTCACTGGCTTCCTATAATATACTGATTTGGTACTACTGTATTACTTTACTTTATTATAGTCACATTTCCATTGTCTACATACAATCACATAAATGTTATATCAACACAGAGTTTAACAACTATAAAGTAACTAGAAATCTTTCTTCTTTGATATGATTTTTATTCTAATATACTTCATATATCAAGCTACCCGATATAGAAATATACTATAATAAACATAACAACGCACTCACAAAAAAATTGCTCGATCTAACATTTATCAAACTAAAGCGAAAAGAGAAATGAGGCGAATATTGGAAAAGAAAGAAAAGAGGATATACAAGTGAAACATCGTGTGTGAGTTCCAATAGCCACAGCCATCAGTGGCGTAGCCAGGTTTTGACGCTGGGGGGAGCGAACTTTTGGGGAAAAAGGCCCCACTTTAAGCAATTTTTCTAGATTATAGAAGAACTAACCTAACTAACTAGAACTCCTATTGGGAGCGAGAGCTGGGAGTATTATTCCCTTGTAGCTCTGAACAAGAACTCAGCCGTGCCTTTGAGCACGGCTCTATTTCCGTAGAGATCAGCGTATAGTGGGTTTTTATTTACCAGGCCCGATGGTTATATCCTTAACAAACGGAATTTCGTAAAAACAAGTTCTTTCTCTTCGTTTCTTTTTTTTTTCATTTGTGTGGGCATCATTAGTAGCGAAGTTCATGTAATCAGGTTTTGAATCAATGTACGGATACGACCGAGAAGCAGAAAGCCAGTGAGCTTTAAGTCATATTATTACTTTTCGGTCAGTAAACCAGACTTGAACCTCACTTCTTTTTGAGAATGCGAGCGATCTTACTCTTTTGGTGCTCGGAGAACTAACCACTGTTACTCTGCCGTAAGAGTTCGGCACAAAATGTTGGACGTTCCTGTCCACTCTAAAATCTTGCTTATTCCCTGGTATCCACTACAGGGTGACCTTCACTTCGTACCTAGCAAAAAACTGAAATAGCCGATAACTTACGAGAGAGTCGCTCGGACCAGGTCCTGAGACTTCGATGGCCTGTTGCAATGAAAGTACATCATTGGCGACTTCACTTCCAAACCATTTACAAATATTTCCCCGATTGCCTCGACAGTATCTTTGTTGGCCTCCACCTCTATCTCGTATCTGCAGATTGCGAAACAAGGCCTGAACAATTATTCTCTTCCGTTATCCGCCCTTGGATACAGCACAACACCCCACTCTTCTAATCATCACTCCTGGCACTGCCTTCAGTAAACGACTTGATGCAAATATGCTAGGAGTGTAAAGTTTTGAGGGTGGTAGCAATCTTCTCAGCGCAGCTACTGTGTTTTCTGACTGCGGGATCAGTCAAGCGCATTCGTACCTCCGCCAGATATGGAGAAATATGTGGAGGAGGCTCCACTCTCGTCCATAAGGTTATGCGGTCCATTTGGGATTTCGATCTCTCTGCTCATGCTGATCGCGTGAGTAGATCATAAGTCATTGCATAAAGATATTTAATGCTCTCTACCCACCCAAGAATCTACCGTCTTCTTGAGAGGCAAGCTCTCCCTTAGCAACTTATATCTCTCAAGTGCAGTGGTAACGGCGGTGAGTAAATAATCCAGTGTCTATTAATTTTACTATCATTTTTCACGGTTTAAAAGTACCTAATAGCACTGAAATGACTCACAGCGTCATCTTTTGAAAAAGATTACATCATATGAATCTATTGGGCATTGAATAGTTGTGTCAATGATCTCCATAGGAGATTTGATCAGATTTTCTCTGAAAGGAGTCTACTCTTCCTGAACAGTCCCGGCTGCCGAAGCTGGGGTTTTGTTATTAGCTCCAAGTTTCATAGAGCGGTTTTGGTCATGACGTCGTGTTAAAGAAAACCATGCATCCTATTCGCACGTTTGATGACTCTTTCGCACGATCTTCAACTTCTTTTTTCTTCTTTTTGTTCCACCCAAAACGCCTAGGACCACTTATTATTTGTACTATTTTCGTTTTTTTTTTTTTCTTTATCAGTTAATGGTTTGTCTGTAACTTATGTAGCCGTTTGGTTTTAAGTTAGTAGAATCGTCAGTTCAAGGACTTTCGTGATTATGTTGCTAAGAGTCCAACATATTTAGCCAGCCAGTCTATAAAATGTAGTTATCACCATTCTGTCAGTGGCACGATCAGAGAGATTTGGCCGTCTCTGGATAAACCACAGAGAGAGTTTTGAGTGACAGCTTGCAAGTTTGAAAAAGACATCTGCTCAATAGAGAGTAGAACTGGATTAGTGAAACGAGACATGGTCTCCCTTCGCTCTGAAGTGGGTCTCAGTCTCCTCTCAGAAGTCCAGCTATTTCACTTGGTCGCACCATTATGGATCTGTTGAAACCGGCGGGAGACCAAAATCCTGGAATATATACTTAAACCTGAAGGTGCCCCTGTAAGACCCAACTTGGTACTAGAGACCATATTTCATAGGTAGGCCAATCCAGAAGTACTATAACTGAGGCAGCCCTTGGCACACCTCTAAGCAGGTGAAGGTTTGCTTTGCGCATCACTTTAAATCATCCTCCCTCTAGTATTTTGTCTTGAATAGTCTCCATTTTTCTTGAAAGGACCCACTGTATGAGTCATTTAAAATGTTTTTACTTTGTTTTAAATTCTTGAATATTTGACACTTTTATTAATAAAAAGCACTATCTTTTGTGCTTGAAAATGTCCTTATTTTTTCATAAAAAGAAGACACTTTTTAAAGCTTAAATGTGTAATTAATGTACCTGGGATAACTAAACCAGCTTGAATTAGTAACCGAATTGTCCACACCACCAAAATGACATGATTGTAGCGTAAGCTTAAGTGTTGAAAGCGATATACGGTACATTTTTTGGCCACGTAATTTAATAATTCGGCCGATGATTATATCGATTAAATTTAGTATGTAGGCCTAAAGAGAATAGCTGTGTAGAAAATAGATTTAAAGACAGTCGATTCATGTCTTCGATAGTAATTCAGAGTATGAATCATAAGACCTTTTAGACCCACATGAAGAAAATAAATTTAATACAAATCAAACCAATGTCTACAAAGTACGCAAATATATTATATATGTAAGTCAAGTTTATTTTTAAAAAAATTGAATTAAAAATAATACGCTCGAAGCATACATTTACCTAGCTTCCACAATGTTTGCCAATCCGCGGAACAGAGATTTTATGACCAAAAAAAAAAATATATATATATATATAGGCCTATGAATATCTATAAAAGGTCGGGATCTCACATACCTATATAGACTTATGTAATAATAAGACTCATAATTGAAAACTTCCGTTGTCAACTTGGGGTGGGGGGGGGAAGGGTAAAATTGGATTCGGCTATTCACATAAGACAATGTTCTGGGTATCAAACGAAATAAAACTAAAATTACCTAGATCTACCAAGGTTTATAAATCACATTGTGACAAAATAAATTGTTGAAAAGCAATTTTAAAATAATAATAATTTGAAACAGCATAATTTGTGATTCGTGGACTGTTAAAATTATTAATTAAAAAAATATTTCCGAAAAGGCCCTTTTTATTCTAAAATGGCCGTAGGGGAAGCGGCCGCTCCCACTGCTTCCACCCTGGATACGCTACTGATAGCCACACTGGAAGGTTTGACTTTAGGCCTACGTGTTGTCTTCTTACGAGGTAGGATAAATTCAAACTCATTGTACCAGGCATCATAATGGCTAACTGCACATCCCAATCTGTTGACTGATTGGTTAGAAAAAAAAAATTAGAACATCGTAACGTATTCTTTCATTTGATAAGGGTCAGTGACACAAGCACACATAATATAATTGTCACAAAAGAAATTGTATGCATTTAAAAGTTAAAAGTCTTACTTGTTAACACCCAAAATGCATAAGAAGTTTGAACAAATTTTTTGACACACAAGTAAAACTTTAAAATACATGACAAAAAGCATTTATCTTATCTTATACATTACAGAAGCTCTTTCTAAAAAGAAGATTATTGCGTCCTACGCTCATCCGTGGTCCGAGTCTAGTCTTGCATTTTTATTAATGTTTTACATGATGTTAAGTTATTGGTTTTCCTGGTTTGTTCAGGCAACCCATTCTATGCCCGAATGCCACTCGGGAAGAAAGCAGCAGACATTTTCCTTTTGTATGTAAACATAAGCATCCCAAGTTTCTATTCCAAACGAGATATGTCATAAACAAATATTAACTTTACAATAAACCCAATGCTAGAAACAACTGTCTAATCGACTTGTAGAAAATGCTTTTGTTGACAGATTTTTACAGAGGATAAAGACTGATAGTAAGTGATAGATCCAAATGTGTTATTCTAAGGTAAAAGCATAGACTATAATAAGATGGACCGCTTGCTCTATTTTTAGCGCTTATATGTACTTTTTTTTCCGTGCGCAACCAATAAGGCTGTCTTAAATTACTTCTACGCACCTTCTTGTTTCTTAAATGTTTCCGCTGTATTAAAGTTTCGATTTTAATTTTAATTTATCATTGAGAAAATCAAAGCGATTCAATAAAACGGAAGTGCAAAGTATTATACGAATCGGGAATTCCGAAAAGCAGTCTTTTGAGTCATCATATAGCAGAAATACTAAAGCAAGCGGTCCATGTATATCATAGGTTCTCAACCTTTTTCGGCTCACCGTCCCCTTTTACAATTTTTTTCCGCTCACCGCCCCCTCCCCCTTCCGCCCATCTGGACTATAGTTTCCGCAATTTTTTTTAGGCGGACTAGATTTTTTTGTTTGATTAATTATCTATAAAAAACTGAAAAGGAAACATATTTTAATATTTAATAGTTCAAAAAATTGCCTTAACAAAAGGTTTAAATAAATCAATGCGAATCGTTTGCCTGGTGTGTTGCTAGCAATTTGTTTATTTCTGTATCAATTTTGATTGCAAAAGCCGTAGGTCTAATAATCAGTATTATTTGTTATATTACAAAACAGAACTTGTTCGGCATCATTATTGAATCAAATGTGGAAACATTTTTTTTGTTAAAGGGAGATAATTAGCCCGTTTTATTTGAGCTAATATTTCTTTTTTTTTATTTTTTATAAAAATTAAATGGTTTACAATTAATAATTTGGAAATGATTAAACTGTACACACTTTTGAAAAATTATATAAATATTATGTGACTAAAGAATTTATATGTATATTTTCAAACATTACAATAACTACCCAGTTTGTATGATTACTACTTATCTATACCGCTTAACGATAGTTTTGAAACACATAAAATAGTGTAAAATACACATTAAGGACATCTCGATTAAACTGAGATCAAAATATCATTAATATGAGCAGATGTTAGGGCGACAGTGATCTGTCAGCATGGTTGACAGTCCGGTGAACCAATCACAGGACCAGCTGGCCGCACACTATATTTGCCAAATACAGAACCCTACTTCATCGAAAAGTCACTGCGATTCCTATTTCTTATTAATATAATACTATTTTGGCATACTGTAGGGGGATATCAGATATTTAGGGGCATTAGTGTTTACATCACATTTTATCCTCCAAAAACAAATCGATTCATATAGCTGAGGTGTTAAAATATATCAGGTACGTTTGTACCGCCCACTTGCCCTTCACCGCCCCCCAATCGCCCCCGGGAATGTCAGCGCCCCCTTAAAGCTTCTCACCGCCCCCCGGGGGGCGATATCGCTCCCGTTGAGAACCTATGATGTATATTATAGTCTATGGTAAGAGTGAAAGCGCAAAAAATATGTATAACTTCTAACGAGGTGGAATTCTCAGAAGAGTTGTTACAGATTACAGGTGTGAAAATGTTTTTTTAAAAGTTATTTTTAAGATATGATGATTGTTTATTGATCTAAAAGTAAAGTAAAGTACCCGTCGGACAAAATTGATCCATAGGGCCTAATGAATAGAAATTTGCATTGATTACACCTTTTTTTCAGATTTTCTAATAACCATTACAAGAATGTAATTCGCAAACAAAAAGAGTTTTAAAAAATATATATTTCTAAAATAAGCAAACCATCATATTGTTCATACAATGAACCAACTCGTCTGCTGTCACTTAATGCAGCATTTCACGACAGTGAAGCAATTACGTTCGGAAAATTATCATACTTAGTGCAACAAAAGTGTTGTTATATTTCTCTGGTGTAGCCGTAATTGAGAGGAGCTGACCTCGTCGTCAGGATATGTTGTAGCTATGGTATAGTTCAAGGGTTGGCAAACTTTTGGTTATAGTGTGCCGAAATAGAATGTCTAATTCATTTAGCGTACCAAAAGCCTAAAATGTATCCAGTTCTAGCACTCCATTTCTTGTAGGAAGACGTTCATTGTCTTTTTGCGGGGTCTTCCGCCTGATGTCGAAAATCGCTCTGCGTGCCAAGTCTGATACGCGTTCCATAGGTTGCTGATCCCTGCTGTAGTCGGTGTTAACTGACATGCATAATTTTAGACCTTTTTAAAAGATAACTTTCGACAAATAATTGTAATTCCATTTTGTTTATTGCAGTACATAGAACCAGCACCATAACTAGAAGGGGCGAACGGAATGGGAACTCCCCATTAGGCCCCAAATTTAGAAAGGCTCTCAACTGACACTTTCTTAAACTCTACTTGTGCAAGCTTACATACATGAAAAGTAATATTTTAAATAGGTGCCCCTAACCCATGCGGACCAGGTTCTGTTTTTCCATGATACACCTCTGCCTATTCCTCATTGTCTCCTGTCTGCCTCTTATTTTATTTCCAATTTATATACCGTTAGGTTCCTCCAATACACTTTCTTTCGTGAAGCCGACTGGTCATGCGGTTAGTAAACCGAACTCTCCACACGACGACCCGGGTTCTAGTCCTGTCGCTAACCAATACCTGTCGCCCTTTAGAAGTTTTGAGCCAAGGACTTACTAATCTTCTATCTAGAAGACATGTCTGTAAAACGTATAAGTCATACGTGCTTTATGCGTCATCTGCACCCTTTGACTTTTTAGGCTCCAGTTCCAATTGCATAGACTAAAACGTATACTTTCTACTGCTCTATCTTTCAATAGTATTCGTTAGTACTTCCTTTGTTGTAAAAATAATTACCAGTTTTCTTATATTCTTTCGGGGTCAGCTCAGAAGGGTGTTTCGGACCTTTCACGTGGACATGGTGACGATATGGTGAGAACCAGTACTTTGTGATGTTGTCTTCAGAATCTGCAAGAACAACGGAAGACATAAGAGATAGTAAGTATCGAAAGTCCGAATCAGAGTTAGAAAGTAATTCTCTTCCCCCCTTCAATACTGCACAACCCTAAGCATAATTTTGTGACTGTTTAAATAATTGTTTCGTTTCGTTGGTTTTACTGGTTTTATTTTTAATTCTTCAAAAATAAATGTAACCCTTCCCGTACCGACCTACTTCTATCTATGCTGTCTTCAGTTCCGCTATATACGCACCCGGGACTGTAAGGGTCAACAGTTTAAAATAGTGTCTTTAGATTTTAAACTAAAAGCTGAGATCTAACGCTACATTGAACTGCATATACATGTAACGACGCACTCGGGAATCATTACTTAACTGTATTTGTAATTGTAATAGATCTATATGCTCAGCTAAAAAAATAAAAAAATAGAAAACACACTTATTTTTTACATATCGGTTTTTGAAAAAAATATAAAAGTATTTGGCAGAAGTCGAGGTAAATGGGAAATGATGGGGGAAGGCGTCCCCTTCTTGGCTACATCTATGTTCATCAAAAATTAGCTTTTGAATTTTTAAGATAGTGAAAATATTAAAACACAGTATTAAAAAAAACAACAGTTGTTTATTTCAGACGCTTTAACTTGAACCTAGTTAACTCTACATAAAGTTGATGTCCACTGGCCACATGGGCGACGACCAGAGAAGCAAAAAGGGAATTGACCATGCGCAAAACCTGACACGCAATTAGCTGTACAGGCCCAGGATAGATGGACATGGCGGGCGTCTGTTACTTGCTTTAACTTAAAAGATTTTCAATACAAAATTTGTTTTAAGGAAAAGATAAAGGGAAAACATATATGCCAGGATTTTTTACAAAACGCCACTTTTTTATTCGACAACTCCATATTTTAAACTTTTAATATGACATTTGTAAAAGGCAAGGTATAATATAGATATTAGAATCCACAGATTAACCACAGATTATCCCACAGTTTAATCCGGATTATTGCTATTGTTTTTAACGCATGCATTACCTGGTGGAAGTGTGCAAACACATTTGAAGTTCGACATACTTATTAAAAGCTGGTCGTCGTATGCTAGTTAAGAGTTACACTTAGTCTTGTCTGAAACCTAATCCTGTAAAATGAAAAGTAAAACTTGAATGAATTGATGCAACAATGAATGCTAAATCTTCATCTGTAAATTTCATCAATATGACCAATTCTAATTGTATAAAAGTAGTGACTTGGGAAAATGCATAAATGCTACACATCTATTTCCAATAAAATAGTTGTTTAGGTCTAGTAGTAATAAACTTTAACTGACTAATCAATAATCAATTTAATCAATTTAACAAATCGGTCAGTCGGTTAGTGAGTCACTCATTCGGTTGAAATCAGTCAGTTTGTCCATCACTCAGAAGGTCAATCAGTAATTAAAATATAAGTTGTTCCAACAGTTTAAATTCTAAATCAATCATTCCATAATCTGCCTTTATCACTGACTATATAGTCATGTCCAGCTATTAATATATCTATCTACTATATATATACATATATATGTATATGCCATTGATTCAATTTAGTATACCAATCTATTAACATGTTCAGTCTTCATAGAAAGCTTGCTCATTTTGATAATAACAATAACGTGATTAACAGATAGACCCACATAAGAGCCAACTTATTAATACAAAGCTAAGTCCGTAAAAACGAAAAGCAAAACTACATACTTTACCTTCAGATATTTAAGACCATCACTACTTCCTGGCATGCCCTTGCTTTTGAACAGGCTTAGTGTTGCATAAGTTTTACATACACCGGTATTTAAGTATATACCTATACACCTATATAATACTATCGATTTACCACACACACACACATGCAACACACACACATTCATACCTCAGATCAATACACTATTCAGGCTTAGTGCAAGGCCCCTGCCCCCCCCCCCCCAAGAAAAAAAATTATCTACTATATCTACGTATTGTTCAACAATTAATTTATTCTGACAAGTCTTAAAATCTGGGCTGAAGTTTGTCCTGAAATGAATTCGCTTACTTATGAAAATCAATATTTCTTTGAATGTAACCTCACTACTCTTATTTCATTGCGTGGCTCTTTTAAACTGCCAGGGGTTAAACAGGTTTAGGCAATTTCTACTGGCTCAGGGATTTTCAATAGGATTCTTTAAATATGTTACAGGCGCTCTTTTTATGTATAATGTTAATCCACGCTTTGTCGTTGTTTGGGTCTAGTCGTGCGTTTCGATAAGTGCTATCTTTTTTTTATTGCTGATTCGTTGGTTTTCTTTACTATTCCAGGCAACCAATCAGGTCTAATTAGAAAGAAAGAGGATGCAGGCCTATATGAACATTTTTATTCTAACTACGAACAAAATTGCCCGTCCTTGCCCAGGTGAAAAAGAAAGTAAAAAAAACATCAAGTTCTTTTTTAGTACAAATATCTTAAGTCTATTTTTACGACAAACACCTCAAATTCATTTTAAGTAGAAACATAGCGGTATTAAGTCTATCTTTTGGACAATAACTTCAAGCTAATTTTTAAGACAAACACCTCAATTTCATTTTTAGTACTTACACCCTAAGTCTGTCATGAGTACAAACACATCAAGTTCATTTTTAGTACAAACACCTAAATTCCATTTTATTTTCCAAATATTTAAAGTCGACCTCTGACTATAATTTAAAATTCTGCGCATGCGTAAAGCAGATGAAAACTATACTGGGTAGGTCAAGTGTACAAGAGAAGATATCTAGATTAATTATATCTGTAAATACGCATGTTTTAAATATTGGTAATAGTCTCATTCAGGCTTGGTGTAAAACCCCGCAATATTTCCATCATGATATGCTCCATGAATATATTGAATAGAATATGAGTGAGAATGCACCCTTGGCTTACTCCTATATGAAGCATTCATAAATGCTTCTGAAGCATTCCCCCGATTTTGTTGTTCAGGAGAACTTCGCTGCTTGCCTTATTAACATCAATGATGTTTTTTTATCTATATTGATCATCAACAGACGACCTTTTTCTCTCATATTTGATGATGATATAGACCTTATTGGAGAAAATGCTGACCAACGTACAAGACCTCACCTCCAGACTGGATGTTGCAGCTAATTTTATTGGTATGGAAATAAGCACAGAAAAAAAAGTAAAACACTCATTAGCGTCGGAGACAACACAGGAAGCTGCATAAAACTCAACGATCACATTTTGGAGGAAAGTCACGGGTCTGATGTTGATGATGATGAATAGTCTCATTCACAAGTTTCCCTTTTTTTAACTTGTTACCAAATCTGTTTTGTTTATAGAACAATGAAAAAATTGGAAATATTTCAAATATGTATAAAGAAAGTAAATCAATGGGCATTAGGTGTGAACCGATATAAGTATATAGTATATAGTATAAGTATATTCGTTTCCAAGAAATAAAATACCAGTTTTTCTAAAGCCGTTCGGATCACTTCATAAATAAATAAATAAATAATGTTTTCGTCTTTTTTCAAGTATAATCTAGCATTTAGAAATATAAAAAGGGTACGAGATTTTTTTATGAGGAATCCGATTTTGACATCAAAAGTGAGAATAAGTTAATTAATAGTCAACGTTTTAGTCGCGTCAAGTTTAAATTTTTTTAGTTCAAAACTAGCATAGGCCTACACTAAACTATATAGGCCAGGTCTCAAAGGGTTAACCATGCATACATAATTGTTAAGACTTGTTAATGGCGGGTGGGGGGGGGGGGGGTCAAACAACAAGGCATAAAGCTAGGTGAATTGCACGGTGAATTCCAGTCAATTAAAACTGTCTATTCGGGTTTTCCAAACTGTGTGTATCGGTGTAAAGTTGTTTCCTTTATTACGTAGGAATATCCTTAGTTACTTATAAATAAATAAATATACATTACAGTGAAATGTGACCAGAAGTAAGCAACACATATTAGTGATATCCGTGTATTCCTAAATACAACAAGAAAAACTATTACGAATATTCAAACTAAAACCACTGTATTTGGTCGAATATATCAACTCTTATATAAATAATGAACACCATAACAATATCATGTGTTTTTCTTACATATTGTTTTTATTATTATTATAACCAGTTAAAAAAGATTATTAAATTATACGACTAGATAATCAAGCTACAGTTACTACGACCATTAAAGAAGGCTATATTTTTATATTACAATATAAAGATAGAATTACAAGCTGTATATATAATATATAATAAGCACCATTGGTAGGCTATTCATTAAATGAAACCAACACTACTGATATAAGTTTAAATAATACAACATATAATGTAATATTAGATATATAAAATATGATTTGGCTTCAGCTGTACGCTCACATTAAAACATAATGAGATATTTGTTTTGTATGTTAGCTTTGTCTTGGAGTTTTTGAGTTCTGTGCTTGTCTTGTGCTCCTGGCCGGAAGTCTGAATTCAAACTCGTTGAACCAGGCGTCGTAATGGCTCGCAGCACAACCTAGTCTGTTGGCTGAGGTTGATTAAACCAAAGAATTTGACTATTATGCATTGTTATACAATGGTTTCATGTAGCCTAATTAAGCCTAATAATATATTATCCTAGAACATTTTTATTATTTTTTTTATTCTAAGTTATTGTTTTTTCTGTAGATTTCTTGTTTAAATACATGACAAACATAATGTAATATATAATTTAATAATAGTATTAATATACAAACATGTCAGGGTTGGATAAACCATTAAGCAAAATAAGCATCAAGGTAAGTGTGGTGGGGGAAGGCGGCACCCCAGAAAGTTTCCATTGCAGGAATTCACTTGATTTGAACCCCCACTGAACACTGGCCAGGACGAGTTTCTTGGGATTTGGAGGACAAGCACGCTTGCGCTACGCAGTGTAACCAAGTCACCATATTATAGGTTCGTGGCAAATAGTGGACCGTTCCCATCCACTGTATACTCCTCCAAGTATCAGAAAACCAGGAAAACCAGTAACTTCATTTAAAACATGAATAACGATGCAAGACTAGACTCGGACCACGGATGAGCGTAGGACGCAATGATCTTCTTTATAGAAGGAGCGTCTGTAATATATAAGATAAGATAAGTACAGGGCAGTCTAAAAGCACATGATCGGCAGTCTCTTCTGTTTCTTTGCAATTTCGACTCCGCGAATCTAGTTGGGGCCAAATCCTACTGAAAATTAAAATTGATCCTTATTGGATAGGGCCCTGTGCAAAACTAGTGCAACTGTTGCGTGATCGTTGGAAATCAAGATTCGCCATAATCCGTGGCCCAGTGGTGCTGCTGTATCGGACATAACAAAATATGTATCAAAAGGTTATTTTAATGTTTCCTAGAAACGTAATTCAAACATATTAACAATTGCCCCCGATTGTATTTTTGCAATTGATTTACCAGATAGTGGAAACTTCTTTATGGCATTATCTCTCAGTGAAATGTGAACATGATGACGTGTTGTTGAATGCCAGTAGTTCTGAATGTGGTGTGGCAGTTCACTATCTGGAAGTAAAAATTCGAACATTTACAATTGAATCATTTACCAAAGACTATAATTTTTTAACAATAGTATTATTGCTATGTTTTAATCCCTAAGTTTTGACCTACCTGGTGGATATATACGAGGGGTTGTTTTGTTCGACATGCTTGCGAATCTGTGAAGGCCTTTTTTTTTATAGCGACCAGTCTCAGTGTAAAACCTGTTAAATGGATTCAATATTTGAAAGTAAAGATTCGAAAGTGAAGCCATTTTTTTATAAGTGCATGAAAACGGACAAGACAGTTGCACGTCTTTTCATTTTCGCCTCAGCGCCTTGCCCTTAACCGTTAAGCCACTGGAGCGGTAGTGTTGCCATAAGTCTACAGGTTCGAATCTAAAGCATAGTTTTATTTACGCTAGACTACAGGGCCTGCTTGCGATACTGACAAGGTCTAAAAGCGTCTTATTGAACAGCTAACCTCCGCCTAAAACTGGGCAGCCCAAGTTCAAATAGGCAGTATTTATCTATCTATCTATCTATCTATCTATCTATCTATCTATCTATCTATCTATCTATCTATCTATCTATCTATCTATCTATCTATCTATCTATCTACATATCTATCCACTACCTACATACTTACATACATCTATCTAGCTCTCTTCTGCACCCATGGACCTCAAAGCTGGTAAAGAGTGTAAGCCACCAATACACTCCCATAAAGAGTACACCAGTGGGCTAACGCATGTGGGACAGCTTCTGTTTCGCGTCTGAGATTTCATTGCACTACCGAGAAGCCCCGAGACTCGGTGGGGAGGAAGCAGTATGCTAAACATCATGTCTTACCAAGCACAGGTTGTGCCTGTTCGTCCACGTTTATAAACTGGAGTTAGTGCTACAAGGCGACGGCGCATGACATACGAGCGAGCCACCACGTTAATGATCCGGGGAAAATCCTTAGGTGGCGAGAAGCAGAGTAGTTTATGGGACTGCCTAGACCAGGGGTCGGGAACCTTTGTCTGAGAGAGCCATGGATACCAAATATTTTGAAAAGTAATTATGTGAGAGCCATACATTATGTTTAAAACTGAAAATTCAAGTAAATGTGTGCATTTTGTGTAATTTCAACACTAAAAGTACAATAATTATGTCTCCGAATTCTTCTGATGCTGAGCTGCAGTAGACTTTAGTTCATTTGTGGAATGAAATATTGATATGCAATTAATATGTAGATCAAAAAGTCTTTAAAAAAACATTTTTTAGATAATCGAACATTTGTCTGCGAGCCAGATGCAGCCATCAAAAGAGCCACATCTGGCTCGCGAGCCATGGGTTCCCGACCACTGGCCTAGACCGTACCATTTGTTAAGCGACACGCTCTTATCGGCGTGCCTCGGGGTGGCTGGTCATCTCTTGATCCACCGTTTAGTGTCGTTTCGCCCTAAACAAGCTCGTCCAGCCTTTTATTAGACATATAAGATCTATGTATCCCTATATCAATTATCTATATATCTCGTCGTCGTCGTCTATCTGTCTATTATCTATATATCATTAATATATCTGTCTATTATCTATATATAATAAATATATCTACATATTATCCTATTTTTAAGAAGAAGAAGAATAAGAATGGGCATTTCTTATAGCGCTTCTATCCATGCAATTAAATTAGCATGCTCAGTGCGCTCCTGGTGTGATTTGCAGTGGCAGATGTATTAGCCAAAGTATTATAAGAGAAAAGTCTTTAAGTTCTTTTTAAAAGATTCTCTTGTCCCAGATTCTCTCCGTGTCTGAGAAAAACCGTTCAATAGATTAGGCGCCACTGATTCAAATGAGCGCAATCCCAGGTACTTCTTTTTGTGTCCATCCAAACTGGGAGTTTTGAGAAGTTACTATGAGGAAGAGTACAGTTCTCTCTTTATATCTTTTATCTATCTATCTATCTATCTATCTATCTATCTATCTATCTATCTATCTATCTATCTATCTATCTATCTATCTATCTATCTATCTATCTATCTATCTATCTAAGGCCTGTCGGTCATCTGCTAATCGTATGCCTTCCTAGCCTATATATCTTTGTGAACATGACTATCTTTCCAAATAACATTAAAATATCTTGCATTTTTTTGTGTGCAACAAAACAATCTCTAACTAAATATTTTATATTCTAATTTTTATTTTTATTTTACTGAAATAATACGATAAAAATAGTTGTATTTTAAATCTTTTTTTTTTTTTACCTTCAATCCTTGTGCTTAGAAATTCAAGAAATCACTCTCTGAAAAGCGCACAAGTTCTCTTCAGTCAACTAGCAATATAATCTTTCTTATAGCCCAGTCAGTTACGAAACCTTTATATTATAATAACCGAAACACAATTATCGATTCCGGTTTACCGCGAGGTGGCGCTAACATGGACAATACAAAGAGAAAGTTTTATTCTGGCGATTGGAGATATGCCCGATAAGGATTTCTGAGAAGACTGTTGGTCTACTTGTTCTACTTTGAACAAAAAAAGGAAAAGAAAGTGTCTGATTTATGACCTCACTGCTATGTGTATATCATGAGTTATACAAAAACAAAAAGATATCTGCGGGTCCGTACATGATAGCAATATCCTACTTTTACCGGTTCGACAAACTTGTAACATGAACATAATTTATAACAAATCACTCCATAAATTGTGGACTTTTTACTTCGTCTTTTACCTGTGGGGTCTCAACAGTATAATAAAGAAGAAACAAGAAGAAAGAATGTTATTTGTTGTGAAGGATTTATTTATTTAAAAAAGGACACTCCTTTAGGACGATAATGGCAATAACTCTAATTATATACTCCGCCTTTCGCTCAATGAGGCACCTGAACGCCGTTTTTTTTATCGGCACAATAAAACACTGAAACGCCTCTTTTTTTTTAGCACAATAGGACTCATGAACGCATGTTCTTTGGTACAGGTGGACACATGGAGGCTTTCTTTTTTGGCACATTTTGAATGCCTGTTATTTTGGCACAAAAGGACGCATGAGCGACTGGGATTTTTTTTGGCACAATATAGGACATAAACGACTGTTCTTTTGGAACAATAGTACTCATGAACGCATGTTCTTTGGTACATTAGGGCAGGGGTCGGCAACATTTTGCTAACAGTGTGCCAAACTAGGATTTCTAAATCGTTAAGCGTGTCAACAGAATAAGAGTTAACCTGCTCTATTATACTTTTGTAAAATTATTTTATATGACAATTAATTTAACTCCGTAGCAAGACCTAGTCCAAAAGCAAAGGGGATTATTTATAGAGAAAATCGTTAAAGCGTTGTATCTGTGATTATCATCCTTTTTTTTTTCTTTTGCATTTATATCATATACAATATTTTATTACTAAACATTCACATTTATGGTAATTATGTCGTTGCTAATATTTGCCCATATATCATACAGTGAGCTCCGATAACTTTTGAAGACTCATTCAGGACCAAACGTTGAAATCCAGACCGAACAGCATCTAGGCCTACATTAAGTTCCAATATATTTATGAAGTGTCGGTCGGTCATTTTATCGCCAATACTACTGCTTAGCTGCTTTTAGCAGAGAAGAGGCTTTTAACACAGCACACGTGTGACTGGCCCGCAAACGTACATTATGGCGCAACCAACCATGTATTGAAGTCATTACGCTGGCTAGGCTACTCGTAAGTGGATGTATCTGCATGATGGTGGACCCCCCTGGAGACGGATATATGAGCAGTGTGTTTCGGTCGAAAATATAAGTTTTACGATGGTCGTTGGCGGCTTTCGTGAAATGGTCATTCAACACCCAGGTTGGGAATCTCTGATCTAACACGTGATTATGTTAATTATATTTTGATCTCAGTTTAACTGAGAGATCCTTTTAATTTGCGTTTCTTTAAGGTACTAATTTAACAGTATTGTTAAAGGAATTGATACTTTGTAACCATACAAACTGGGTAGCAAATGTAATGTTTGCAGATATACATATAAATGATTTTGTCTTATAATATTTATATAATTTTCAAATACTTTTTACATTTTGATAATTCCAAACTTATAAATAGTAGACCACTTATTCTGTTATAAAAGAAGAAAAAGAAACATAGAAATATTAGCTCAAATAAAGCAGGTTAATTATCTCCCTTTAATAAAAAAAACGTTTCCACGTTTGATTCAATAGTGATGCCAAAAAAGTTCTGTTTTGTAATATAAAAAATATAACTAACTAATTTTTTTTTTAAATATAAATCCAACATTATGGTATTCATTACAATATTTAAATTATTAGAGGAATTAAATAATTAACGTTACTTACTTACGCCCGTCAACCCCTGTCGGAGTATGGGCCACCAACAACAGTTCTCCAGATTCTCCTATCCTGGGCCATCCTCTCTAACTAAATCCATCTTTGTGATTTCGGCTTCCAGGTCACGCTTCCATGTATTTCTTGGGCGGCCCCTCTTCCTTTTTCCTTGGGGATTCCATCGCAATGCCTGCCTTGTAATGTTGTTTGTTGATTTTCGTAATGTGTGACCTATCCAACCCCATCTTCTTTTCCTGATCTCCTCTTCAATTGGGGCTTGGCCGGTCCTTTCTAAAAGGCTGACTTTGCTGATGGTGTCAGTCCATCGTATATGCAGGATTCTTCTAAGGCAGCTGTTGGTAAATGCTTGGAGTTTCCTGATAGTCGTCTTTGACATCCGCCATGTCTCAGCTCCATATAGTAAGACTGACTTCACGTTGGAATTGAACAGTCGGATCTTAGTCGGATCTTAGTGTTCCTGGACAACTCTCAATTAACGTTAGATAGTTGTAAATACACATTTCCTGCATTAGTCTAATTGTTTGTCATTTAAGGAGCATATGTTCAACATTAATAATTACAGAAATTACAGAATATAGTTCTATAAAATAAGTCTCTTTTATTTATTAAATTAATAAAACAAATACATTTGTTTTAGAATTACTTGTGTTTAATTAAAGAAGATGAGCACAAAAACTCCTTTACACGTAGGCCTAATTATATAGTCTGTAAGAATTAATGAGGGGTCAAGTGTAAGTGACCTCTTTGTATGCTTAAAACAGTTTTCATGTACGATAAAATCTGTTCACAAGTATAAGTTGAACCAAAAGATGAACCAAAAGCTGAAAGTAAAAGAGCGAATGCCTATAAGTTGAGAATAGCAGATGACTTTCCTAAGCAGCTTCATTCAAGTTTTTTTTCTCCACAAATGGGTTCATTTGGATGCCCATTTTTTTAATGTTTAAAAGTCAACTTGCTGCAATTTAAAATCATCAATATTCCTTTGCTTATTTCGCCTCTATCCCTTTACTTAAAAAAAAAGAGATCTACATCTAAGAAGGTTGTAATAATATCAAACCAGTTAGGCTTGATGTGAAATGAACAAATGAGTCCATCAATTTGAAAGTCTTGCCTTTAATTAGAAAACTCCGCTTTGAGTGCTCGGTGTATTTCTAAAAAAAAAAAATATCTATCTTAGTATATGCCTTAATATAGGGATGTACATGTAGTTAAATGTGTTGAAACGGATTTTACGGCAAGATATGTCCAGTTTCAATGTAAATCCATTCCGGTGGTCCTTGTAAATGCAACTCATTGAAATGTGTCACTATGTCATTCAGAAGCATCGGCTTCAACAGTCGGCTTCAGTAGTCAGTTTTCCTCATTCAGAATAGGAAAGTGTTGGTTTTTATCAATAAAAACACCTCTTGAAGGTCTCTCGCGTGTCATTAAAAATTTTTCTGCGTGCCAATTTTGGCACGCGTGCCTTAGGTTGCCGACCCCTGCACTAGGACACATGACGCCCGTTTTTTTGCCACAATAAGACAAATGAACGCCTGTTCTTTGATACACTAGGCCACTTGAACGCCTGTTCTTTGATACACTAGGGCACATGAACGCTTGTTCTTTGACATAGACACAAAAACATTTTTGTCAGATTGAAAAGTTCTTACATGAAATAGCCCCACTTCGCCTTATCTACAAGGTTGTATCTGTATGTAGGGCTTGAAGTGTTGACCCTTGATTTCCTACGAAATTTCCAACTTGTTTGATCAAGTAAAAGTAATTCACTTATCTAACAATAGTCTGTCTATGTGCATAGTGGCAAACTTTTGTGGGTTTAAGGTAGAGCCTTGGACCGTCATTCTGAATGGTCTCAAATTTTGGTTAAACTCCCTAAGGCCTAAGGTGTCTTTTAGTGCAGTAGTTTCCAACCTTTTTAATACCGCGACCCTTTAATACAGCTTCTCGATCTGTGGCGACCGCCCAACCATAAAATTATTTTCGTTGCTACCGTATAACTGTAATTTGCTACTGTTGTGATATGCAGGGTGTATTTTCATAACTACAAATTGAACATAATTATAGCGATTATTCCAAAAAAAAAAAACAATATGCTGTCTTGCTTTCTAACTTAAAAAAAAAAAAAAGTTTAAATCTTTTCCTCTCGACAACCACCTCACTTCATTGTGAAATAGCAGAGTATCGTTCGGCTCATCCAACTCGTTGCATAATTGCAAAAACAGTCGACGGTTTAAAGAGCTCGCTTTTACAAAATTGACACAACTTATCAGGAGCTTAATTCGCCTACTTCTAGTAGTTTTTGTAGCAGTGTCTTCGTTGTTAATATTTGCCGTTGAATCATACAGTGAATTCCATTTACTTTTATTGACTCATTCAGTATCGAATGTTGAATTACAGACCAAAACAGTGGGCTATCTACACTATATTCCGATTTGTTCATGACATGTCGTTTGACTGCCATTACCGCTGTTTACAACACAGTAGCTTTTTTTAAACACAACTCTCTACACATGGGTCACTGGTCCGAATATATACATTATGGCGCCATCCTTGTCACATACACCTGTATTTGCACGTGGAGTATGTGATGGGAAGGGCGCGATGATGTCATCATGCTGGTTACTCTATATGGGTGTATCTGCACATGAGCGGACCGCCAAAGGGGTCGCGGCCCACAGGCTGGGAACCGCTGCTCTGGTGGTTGTACCCATCTAAGGGCTTAACGATTTGCATCATCTTGGGATAAAGGCAAATATAACTTGTTGCTGTGGTGACCACAAAAACCTCTTATAGAAAAATGCGTATCATTAGAATCTATATAGTAATGCTCTACTATACTAGTAATAATATCACTGTTAAATATCTGCACAATCAGTGTATATAAAAGGTTCCTTTTCAAGATTAAGATAAGGAATTTGTTTTTTATTAGACATTGATAAGGCTCTACTGAATCCTGTCTTGTTTAGTTTATAGTTAACTGTATTGGAAAAGGATTATGAAAGCCACATAAGAAATGTATTCGATTTTTATCTCTTTTTTTTTCTGCTTTTTTTTTCCTGATCACATTTGAAAACATATCCTTGTACTTGTAGATTTTCAATAGGCCCTCAGCGACGTAACTTATAGTTCTGTTTGATAAAGAACGCGAAACCTTTCAGTGTAATCTGACATAGATTAGCCTATGCGTTGGTCTACATGTCATGCAGTATTAAAGAAATCCCTCGTGTTAAAGAGCTATATATGTATTAGTACTAGCCAGACCAAACTGATCCATAGGGCCGGTGAAGCAGCGTTCACCCGTTTCTGTGGCCACGGCATACTAGGTGATTGAGTGGCCAGCACTATAAACAGGCCGCCTTTACTTTACCCCAGCTACGGTCAGGTATCCATCAGAGCTGGGTAAAATCAGGGACACCCTTCAGACCCGGGAAAAAATCCTAGCCTGCACCAGGACCTTCGGTATGCCAGTCAAACGCGCTGCCGCACGTTCACCGTTCCCCTGATATATGTATGTATACTACATATTATATAGCTAACTAGTACATATATTACACAGGACACAGTTCTTAAAATATTAATTGTAGTATTATCTTGAATGGGTATACTACATATTATATAGCTAACTAGTACATATATTACACAGGACACAGTTCTTAAAATATTAACTGTAGTATTATCTTGAATGGGTATACTACATATTATATAGCTAACTAGTACATATATTACACAGGACACAGTTCTTAAAATATTAATTGTAGTATTATCTTGAATGGGTATACTACATATTATATAGCTAACTAGTACATATATTACACAGGACACAGTTCTTAAAATATTAATTGTAGTATTATCTTGAATGGGTATACTACATATTATATAGCTAACTAGTACATATATTACACAGGACACAGTTCTTAAAATATTAACTGTAGTATTATCTTGAATGGGTATACTACATATTATATAGCTAACTAGTACATATATTACACAGGACACAGTTCTTAAAATATTAATTGTAGTATTATCTTGAATGGGTATACTACATATTATATAGCTAACTAGTACATATATTACACAGGACACAGTTCTTAAAATATTAATTGTAGTATTATCTTGAATGGGTATACTACATATTATATAGTTAACTAGTACATATATTACACAGGACACAGTTCTTAAAATATTAATTGTAGTATTATCTTGAATGGGTATACTACATATTATATAGCTAACTAGACACAGTTCTTAAAATATTAATTGTAGTATTATCTTTTATCTTTTTTAAGAATCTTCCAGATCTGCTCATTTTTCAGGTTGTAAAAAAAGAAAGCTTGAAACATTTTACATCAAACTGCCATCAAACCTGCAAACTTTTTGTTAAACAAGCTAAAGGTATAACAAAGTTGACGAGTTAAACACAATGTAATAATTTCAGCTTTTATATAACATTCAAATCAGTTTAAATTTTACAGTAACATTTTATACATTTCTACTCTTCATTAAAGGCATCATTCTCACTGTTAAAATATATTTGTACAATATGTAATTTTGTTACAATAATTTCTAAATCAAGAGTTATTTGATTGGTTCAGCTTGCTGCAGGCGCCTTCTTTGGCTGGCTCGAAGTCGAGGCTTATGTACCTTAGACTCGTTTTTGCTCTGAGGATTTTCATTGGTTGATTCACTCGTTGCTGCTGGTTCAGCTGCATGTGATTTGTGTTTCCTGTCAGGTGACTTTTCAGAATGTTTATCGGCGTTAGTTTCTCTGCACTTGCCTGAATCTTTCACGCTTGTTTGAACATTCACATTGTCAAGGTCAAACGGTTTTGTTTTCAAAACATGTGACGCTGCATTTTGTTGGCTAGATTTCTGTAAAACTGCGTTTCTGTTGTGACTTACAGTTTTGGAATCGGGAGAGTCGATCAGCGGAGATGTTTCTGTGCTCAAAATGTCGGCATGTTTTGAATCCTGGCAAAGCGGAGGTGACAGTCTCTCAAGTGAAGTTTGCTTCTCTGACAACGTCTGCTTATCCATGGATGTCTGCTTTTCCAATGATGCCTGATTGTCCAACGATGTATGTCTGCACAGTGAAGATTGACTTTCAATTGACGTCTGCTTATCGGAGGATACCAGTTTCCCAGATGAAGTTTGTTTCTCCATTGTCCTCTTCCCTTCTTCTCCAGCCCGTTTTCTGTATGAATAAAAATATAGTGTTATACACAGTTTGTATGAGAGAAATAATCATTTAAGTAAATAGCTATGTCCTTTGTGATTGCCTGTGAAAATGTCCATTTTAAACTTGGTGGGGAACAAAAATAACTGATAACACAAGGTAGAGAAATTTATATTTTATAATCAAATGAAAAGTGTAAAAATAGAATAAAAGATAGTTAGAAATTAGTTGTGGTAGTTTATTTGTACAAATGCATTAGTTTGATAAGCGTTCCGAAATGTGTTATTATTTGACATTTGATTTTTAATTGTTATTAAACTTTTTTTGTGTGTATTATTCCAAAGGCTTGTTTGATTTGTAAGAAAATGTTGACTGAACCCTACCCCATCAACAACATAATACAATATATTAGACAGTTTTAAACCTTCCTGTCAAGATATAATCTAAAATTGACTATGGAGTACTCTACAAGTACATTGAGGGCAAAAAAGGAAAAATGAAGAAGTTCCATGTCAATTAACTAGATATCCTCCCAACAAATTGAAGTCCAATATAAAAAAAAACGTCAAAGACTTCAAAGTATCAGCCTTAAAAAAATGTGATGTTAGAGTAATGCATGCACCCCTGATAAATCTTTAACAAAAAGTGTTAAAATTAAACTTTATAATGGTCTTAAAGATAACTAGAAATGAATGATTATTTTTAGTATTTACTTGTAAATATAAAAGAAGGTTATGCCCTCTTTCAAGAATTTTTTTTATCATTTATGATCTTTGAAATTAAACAGGGATGCCAGCAGGCCCAGACAAAACAGCCTGAAATTTTTCTCTCTCCGAAAACTAATATGCAAGCTTGAACGCGCGACAATACGTATAGTGACACCAACCATAAACATTATTTTTAACTTAGCCTAACTGATTATATAATGCAAATAGTGGTGTACTTACAAACTTTACATAAGCAGCATGTGTAAAAGAAGGGGAGGAACAGCTAATTGTTTGTCTATTTCTTGAGAGAGTTTCCCTTTAAAGGGCTTCCCTTTCTCTTTTTTGCATTTTCTGGGCTAGCCGGAGATTTTCTAAAAGCCTGAAATCCGGCTTTAGCCAAAAAACTGGCATTCCTGATTAAAGAAATTCTATTCTCTTTATGAAAACAATTGTTTTTTAAGGACAGTAACTCACCTAGCTGCTTCCTTTTTCAATTTTTCATGTTTCATGAACAATTTTTTTCTCTCGATGAAAGCCTTTCTTACTCTATAGCCTCTGAAAGCCGACTGGTTAAAAACAAAAATAACTAGAGCTTGATGATTGATAAAAACCAAAAACAATCATTACAGCATGATAATACGTTTTAAATCAAAATTAATATCACTCGTCCCAATTGTTTCAATGCCATTAGTATATTCATTTTAAAACATTTCTCAATGCACAGTGTTCAGCGTTTTAACTACTTGTTCTTAATAAATTCACTGATAATCAGGATCGCATTAAGGAAATTTGCAGTTCCCCATTTTTTAATAGGTAACCGGGCCCTTTGGCATATTTTTTTCTGTGGGAACCAGGGTGCACCTGGGTAGGGGCTTCTAATAACTACCCTTACAGTGGCACTGATAATATCTTCTTCTTCATATTACCGTGGAGACCCTGTTAGTACCGAGGAAAGAGTCCACAATTTTACTACACATAAAAATAAAAACATCACAAACAACAATTATGAATAGATGACAGAGTGTCACTTAAGGTTTTTTAGTCCAGTCCTTCAGTGAAGATTTGAAAGCCGGCACCGTAGGTACAGTGATGGAGGCCTGATCCAGGGTGTTTCACAGTCTAATGGCTAATGGAAAAAAATTTAATAATTGTATATGTCGGTGCATGTGTGTGGGACATGCTGTTTGAGTTGATGACATTAGGTAGAGCGGGACACCTGTTGGATTTCCACATGGCGGTTCACGATTTTATAAATAGTGGTGACCTTGTTCTGTATGTTGTGTAGCTGTAAGTGTTGGGTTTATGGCATATTGAATTGTCATACTTTTTTTGCTGTTTGCTATTCGGTTTCATAACTGGGTAATGAACTTTTTGTTTTCATTTTTTGCCACCACACAATGACACCACACATTGACCACACACAATGTCACCACACAATACCACCACCCAAAGCCACCATCAACTACAAACCACAGTCACATAACTGCTGCTACTACCTGTATCTTCTGAGCAGCAATGTCTTGGATTCCTGTAATGGATAGTGCCCCTTGCTCGATCATGTACTGGGCTACTTCATGGTGCTCTCCCATTAAGGCAAAATCAAGTGGGGTGTACCTGTGTAAGTAGCAGAAGAGATTCATACAATTACCGGTAATACTCTACTCATTGCAAAATTTAAATCTCTGGTCTTAGTACACTGATATCAAGCATTCTAGCCTTTTTAGTCCTTTAGTAAATAAAGAGGCTATAAATGTATTTTACCACACTTTTAATGTTTACATGGTATAATATACATGGACTAGGTTATATTATTTTATCATATATTGATATTGAAGTATCAATAGATGTTTAGGTTATAAGTAAATGAATGTAAATGAATATTGTATTACAGGTATTAATGCTTTAAAAGTCACTTGCTTTTGCCACCAATATTTTTCAATGGAAACAAAGAGAAACAGTTAACTATATTACATTCACTATCCTTAAAATGTAACAATTTTTACCAAATAAAATCACTATATATAAAGTATAATTGGTTCATTTGATGACATATGACCTAATTGTCTTGTGTTTTACTTTTGAGATTTTCGTCCTACCTGTCTTCTGTATATGCCATATGATTTGGATAAGCATTGTATTCAATCAGCAGCTTGACAGCATCAAGGTGGCCTTTCGAACAGGCCCAGTGCAGGCAAGTCAAGCCCTACAGCAAAACATACACAAACACATTTCTCTACACAATGACACAAGCTAGGCATGGTGATTTTATCACTGGCATTTAAAGTTAATATCTATAAATCAAAAACGATCATATTTTTAAGTACTGAATCCAAACTAAGTTTACAATTGACTTTGAAAAGCTTCACTATTTCAGAGTACTAGTTAACTGAAATCAGTAAGTGTGCACTATGATTTTAATAGGATCAACTTAATCAGAAAGTGTGCACTATGATTTTAATAGGATCAACTGAATTGAATCTTGTGAGAATGTGATAGTGATAATGAGACAACTAGTTTGGTAAGAAAGAGTTAAATATTTATAATAAGTCCATATCAACATTATGGAGCATAATGGCTGAGTTCGACTGACACCCTGAAGGTTCTGGGTTTGAATCCTGGTGAAGGCTAGGATTTTTTCCCTGGACTGGAGGGTGTCCCTGAGTCTACCCAGCTCTGATGGGTACCCAACATTAGTTGGGATAAAGTAAAGGCGGCTGGGTATTGTGCTCCCCTTGTATGCTGTGGCTACAGAAACTAGTAAATGATGCTTCACCGGCCCTATCACTTCTGTAAACATGGGCCTCAAAGACTGGCGAAGTGGGTAAACCGCTGATACGATCCCATTAAGATTGCATATCAACATTGACTAGGATTTACAGCCTTGACATTCAGGGTGGTAAAGTCTGCTATTTAATAATAATACAAAATAATTACTAAGATAAAAGGTATGTTAACAAATTTTACTTCTTTATCTTGAGAATTTGGATCTGCTTTGTGTTCCATCAGCACTGACATACAATTGACAAACCCCCCAAATGCTGCACCGTAGAGTGGAGCTCTTCTACATAACAAAAAATAGAAAAGGTTGCAAACAGATTAAAAATATCATAAATTGAACACATAATAAAATTAAGATTAGTATCTTTTTAAGTTAAAACTCATTGAACATTTTTCAACCAGAGATCACTCATAGGTCATAATACTCTTGAGTGAATTTAAAAACTTTTATTTTTATAATATAAGTTAAAACTAATTGAAAATTAAAAACATTTATTTTTATAATATAAGTTATCTGAAAAAATATTTCAAGTAGGCCAATAATTAATTTAGTTAATTAGTGAATGAAAAATTTCCTAATACATTCTCATGCTGTTAAACAAATCCGCAGGTCCTAGATACTAAATGATAAATAACAACTAGTGTTTATTATCATAAATAAAAATATGTGCCTGTACAAAGGGAGGTAAAGATAAAAGATTCATTTACATACGCAGAGTGATCTCTGACGTCAGGATTGACTCCATATTTGATCAGCAATTGACAAATGTAAGCATGGCCACCTAGAGCTGCCCTGTGGTCACATAAAAAGATTAATTTACATTTTCAATGATGTTTTTTTTCATTACTAGCCTACTTGTACGTTTTTTTTTAATCACTATACCATTATACTAGAACATATTGACTGTTTCAACTTCTATTTATCATTCTGATTTTACTTTTACAGTGAAATAAAAATATTGGTTGAACTCAAAATCTATGACGATATTTGTTTATCATTTAAAAATTCCTTTTGCATAACTAGAATTAAACCGTGGCTATAAAAGGAAATAAGGGAGTTAGTTCACTTTGATTTACATTGTTTTCTCAAGTTATTGCCCTTGTTAGAGAAAAAAACAACAGCTTCAGATTAGCTAAAGTGGACATACAAATTCAACTGCAATATTAATTCTTTACATCTTTGTTCTATTCTGAATAAACACCATACTCATGAATTTTTTTATAATAAAGAATATTAAGCATTGTTATGAATGTGACGTTTTTTTTTCAAAGTATAAATTTTAAGATGCAGTTAATCTTAGCCAAACTGTTACGACTTGATTCTTTGATTATAATCACTCAGACAACTTTTTTGTCCTCCGGCTCAGACTCTCTCAGGCATGTGTAACAATCGACTTATAAGTAACTTTTAAGAACTTTAATAACCAACTTTTTTACCATCAGAGTTGTTGAAATATAGGTACTATTCAGATCAATCATTCAGCCACACAAAAATGACTTAAGATTCTATCATCCATCTGACTATTGCACTATCCAAGATGTTTCTTACTCCTAGCCCAAGATGCAAGTCTGTTATATTTTTAAAAATTTCCCTAGTAACTTTCCACAACACAATTCACATGCACTCAATACTGTTCATTTATGTGCATTATTTTGTGCCATACTCTATCTATAATTATATACATGCTACAAAGACATAGACTTTTATTAAAATATAAGCATAAATGTAAAGGGAAATATACCAAGTTGAGGCAGTATTAAATTATAACAGACTATGAGCTTGTGACAGATAATGAGATGGTCTAGAAGTTATAAATTAGATAGAATAAAAGCTGTGAAAACATTAGGAAGACAGCATTACCAGTGTAAAGGTGATCTCCCGTACTGGTCCAGCACATCTACTCTGGCATGACAGTCAATCAGAGCCTGCACCACATCCATGTGGCCCATCTCACATGCCCTGAATAGAGGCGTGTGCTTGGCCTGGTCTGTCACCTCCAGCTGGGCCCCGTGGTCCAGTAGCAGTTTGACCGTGGTGCTGTAGCCTGACAGTGCCGCCGCGTGTAGCACTGAAAAACAACAGATCACAATATCCTGAGCTTGAGGCAACTTTTTTACTCTTACAATTCACGAGATTTTCTAGAATATATGAAAGAGATTTCTGTCATGTTAAAAAAAGTAAGTAACCAATTTGATCTATAGGACCAATAAAGCTGAATTCACCAGTTACTGTGGCACAACACAATGCCCAGCCACATGACTTGTTCCCAACTACTGTCACTCGACTGTCAGGTACCTGTCAGTGCTTCCCTATTATAAATAAGACAGTATTAGGGTACATTCCTTTCTATCATGTCTGATCAGCAATGCCACTGTTACTTTGGCTTCTGAAGGTATGGTCGGTGAAGTGTAGGAATTGAGTATATCAAAAGAGCCAGCAAGTTTAAATTCAACAATGATCAATTTGAAGCGGCTGATCAGTTTGTAGGTGCAAGGAAAAGGAATAGCTTTGAATTGAGTAGCCCTGTAGGCTGCACAGTACCCTGTAGGCTGCACAGTACCCTGCATGCTGTTAAAATGAATATGTTAGTCTGTAAGACTAATGAGGCAGAATTAACCATTTTCTTTTGCCACTGAATACAAGGGGAGATTGTACGGTCAGGACAATGATCAGCTATCATTTCTTTCCCCAATTGATACATAAAGTGGGACATTGAAATATTTTTCAAAAATTTAATCCAAATACGAAAAAAAAAATTATGTTAATTTTGTAAATTAGAAAAACAAAAAACATTAAACTTGTCAAGCGCCAGATTTCTCTCACCTGTACCTCCAGTTTTATCTTCTTGGTGGATATCCACTTTGTGTTCCAGAAATACTCTGATGACATCATCAGCACCCTTCCCAGCAGCCCACATGAAAGCAGTGCGTCCCTCCAAGTCTGCTTCATCAGTACAAGAGTGTTTCAAGAAAACAGACACTGTATCCTAGAAACATAACACAAGGTGAGAAATGAAATAGCTCAGCATGATAAACATTAGATGGTGCAACTGTTTAAATAAGCTAGAGATAACCAAATGTATACATGTTCTTATATATAGACATACTTTTGTATGTAAAATGTGTAGCTCTGTTATGGTTTTTGAAATTTAACATACATAAATCAAGAATAGTGGAGAAAGGTTGAGCGACCAGTTGACCCAGCAGGCAAATGTCTTCCTACTTCATCCGGTCATGAACAATGCTTTTCTCATTGTTCATCGCTAAATGTCTATTCTTACGGGAGTCCATCCTAAACATCTCTCTCCGAAATATCTTTCTCTCTTCAAAAAACCTAAGTTATTTTTAATCACGTGTTTACATTGCACATTGTTCCACCAATCTGAAACTTGCAGTGTATTGTTGACATACCATGATCGTTTCAACCCTCTGGTTAAATTATTTAAGTGGTTAAATAAACCAAGTATAAAATATTGATAATTGATAGGGCTTTATATTAATAATGTAATTCTGTAACATTTGACAAATTTAGTTGTAATTTTTTAATTATTTATTTTATAAGTATTCATGTGAAATTTTTCATCTGGGCCAGAAGTATTTGTTTCAATCATACTTATCATAGTTAATATTGTTTTTATTTGATGCCAGCTAGGCTATGTTTAAATATCAAAGGAGCAATGCATACCCTGAAAAGACAACCACTGGTGTTCTATCTAATAATGTCTCTTTATGTATTTGACACATATCAGCTCAAAAATCACTATTCTCTAGGGCCCCAAAATGAAAGAGGGCCTTAAGACTTAAGGTCTAGAAAATGGGTCTAACTTTGACTGGCTTTTTAAGACTAGATTTTCACTGAAAGATGTATTTTCGTGTTGATCATGTAGTGTATTCAGTACTCACACTAAAGTTATTCTGAGCTGCGTAGTGCAGTGCTGTTGCTCCATTGGAGTCAGAGCTGGTGCTGTCGGCTCCGCTGTCTAATAGAATGGAAACTATCTTGGAATGGCCTGGTGAAAGTCAAGAACAAGTAAGTTATATATTTTGCGTATCAAAAAAGTACAATAAATACAAACAATATTTTGAAGTAATGACTAATTAATTGAAATGTTTTATTTGAAAGCTATGCCTGGCTGGTGACAGTGACCCTTGGACATCACAGCTGGTAAAGTATAAACCACAGGAGCCCATAGATAGAGTCAACAGATGGACTATGGGGATAGATATGTCGCATCTCTGAGGCTCATTGCACAGACCCTGAACCAACTGAGCTTCGCCGGTGAGGAAGGAAAGGCACAAAGAGAAACTGCCTTGCAAGCTTGGTGTCTATATGGCCAAGTTAATTACTTGGTATTTGCAGGTGAAAGTTCAGGTATACACAAGGTGATGTTGCCTTGTCAATGATCCAATGGGAAGTGATGCAGGGGATAAAATGTGAGTGTGCCTATTCTGTCCTAACATGTGACTTGCCCTAGGCAGGACAGGCTTGTGAAGTTAATATGATTGCTCCATCTCTAATGCTACACCTGGTGTCTTATTTTAGAGACTTTAAAAGTGACCCAGATATTGACCTAAGACCAATTGTAGTAGAACGGGTACTTTAAAGACTGAAATCTCACTTGTATGTATAAATGAGTCTACACATCAGGTTGAGACCTCGCCCCATTTGCTGCAGTGCAGTAAATATAAATATACAACAGGAACAGTAATAAAAAAAATAATTTATAGACAATTTTTATTTTAACTGAAGCACCCAAACCTAGAAGTTTACAGACGTTGTTCCTTCTAGATAGAAGATTATTACATTCACTAGGCCCTAACCTCCTGCAGGACGCCAGGGAACAGTTGGCGGCAGGGAAAGAACCTGCGACGCGTCGGTTGACAGTGAACTAACCATAGGACCAGCCGGCCTCACTATAAATAAAATTATTAGTACAACTAAACAATTTAAACAAAAACTGAAGTACCTAAAACTGCTGCCCAGTGGAGTGGAGTTCGAAACACATTATCTAAGGCTGAGACATTGCAGTTTTTTACAGTTGTCTTTGTAATGAATATTTTAAAAAAAGAGAAAGCATATTTGTAATTAATCAAATTGTGAAAATTGTAAAAGTTGCCATTATTATAAAATATGCATTTATGTTTTTTTTTAGCTTTTACTTTTATGTAATAAAACATAAAAAAAGGTAACTCAACTTACCAATACATTCACCACACTCTCATTCCCATCAGCCACTGCTAAATGTAGGGCAGTGCGACCTTCGTAGTCCTGCCAGTTGATGACGCTAGGGGTCGTTTCCTGGGGTAACAGTGATTGCACTGGTCATTTTTAAATTTAGATTTTGCTACAAAGTGCATTAAGGAGTTGTTTTTTTTAACTTTTAAAAATACTTTTTGAGCCAAAAAATAAGATAATAAAAACAAAATAGTAGTGTTTTATTTTTGAAGTATTTCAAAAATGGTAAATATGATTGGATAAATTGTTGCGGCAAAGTTGGCAGGCATGAAAAGCCAATCATACCAGAATGAGTTTAACACAACTGACAGCCTCTCTATCTCTACTGCTTGCAGCCCAGTGAAGTGGTGTCTTGCCTTCAGTGTCTGGTATACCAATATTTGAGTCCTGTTGAACATCACAAAACAAAAAACAAAGATTGCAATTTATATAACAAATACATAAATATACAGCTGCAATTTTTGTTTAAGTTAAAGAAATATCAAAAGCAATACTTTAGTTTGAAACATGTCTTATAACCAAAATAAACAATTTAAAATGGTAAAGAAATATCAGAATATATTTTTTAACAAGGGGAGTTAACTTTGTCTGATACATGTTTATTGCTAAAATGACTTACTTGCTTGATCAACATTTTTACATGCTCCAAATTACCATATGATGCTGCCCAGTGTAAAGCAGTTCTCTGCACATGAGAAGTAAGTGAAATATTGACAACATTTAAAAAATGTTCACAGAGGTTAACATGGTTAAATTGTTTGCTAGTTAGATTTCATTAAGTTGACAAATTTAGAAATCTACCTAGTAGGCTAATTCTCTTGTTAGCATATCAAATTTTCAAGTTAACGATTGTGACAGTAAGGTTAACTGTTTGACTGAACAGTGTTGTTATCTGGTGCCTTTACTGCACTTCTGAACCCATGTGTCTCAATGCTGGCAAAGTATGGAAACCACCAAAAGGCTTACATTAAGAGCGCACCGGTGGGCTTACCCATGGGGGGACAAGAAACATTGCACTGCAAAGAGGCTCCGAGACTCGGAGGGGAGGAAGCAATGTGCGCAACAGCCCGTCTCGACTCTGCCCTGGTGCCTAGTCCATAGTCTGGAATTAGTTCCACTGGGCGACAGTGCAGGTAAATAAGTGAGCCACCCTCGTTAGGGACCTTACCCTACATTATGCAACACATGGGGTGGCTAGTCTCAGACAGGATCTTGGTGTTCTCCCCCCCCCACACACACACACACTTAATCCATTATTATGTTATGGACGTGAGAGCTGTAATGTATTTTTTTCAGACATTTGTAGATCAACTAAGTGACCAATTGCAGGTCTTTATAAAGAATATTTACCTTTAAAAACAAAGTTTGTTGAGTTTGGAAAAAAATGTGCTTTTTAAAAACATTAGAAAGTGTTGCTAGCCCATTAAGAACACATCTTGCAAAGCTGCACCAAAACAATGCTAAGCTTCAATGCAGCCAAAATGGTGGTTAAACAACACAAATACAGTTTCCAATACAGCCCTTGGACAATGTTGCTGGTTGCAGTTAAAACTATTAAATTTGAGCCCCTTTCATTATTCAGTGAAACTACTGCTGAGAACAAATGTCTATAACATATTTTTTTTAGTTGCTGTTCCTGTTGTATTATTATATTTACTGCACTGCTGCAAATGGGGCAAGGTCTCAACCTCATGTGTACCCTCATTTATATATATACAGGTCTGGTTTGAAAGGGGTCATGTCCCTTTCTAACGTGCTAACAATATGAATGAAGCTGATGTACTGTGAGAAAGAATAGAACAGTGCCATAAACCCAATAGAATGAAATTAAAGATAATAAATATTATTGTTAGAAGAAAAAAAGGAATGAAATATATTCAACATAAACAGCTCACATATCTTTATAAAGCTCATAATTGTATCTCAATTGGTGCTTTCTTATTTAATTGAGTGTAAGTTTGTTAATTTATTGTTTTAAAACTTGTTTGTATTTTTTCCAAGTTCACTAAGGCAGTAGGCTATAAATTTTTTCTACAAATTTCTTTTTGATTGAGATGATAACCTGGGTTCTGACCATGCTGCCATCCAATCCCTGTCACCGTGCGAGAGGTTTGATGTATATATATACAGAATATCTCCCTTTTAGAATGAACCTCTGTAACTTTTGGGGGCACGGTAGCCGAGCGGCAGCGCGTTTGACTGGCGATCCGAGGGTCCTGGGTTCGAATCCTGGTGAGGCCGGGATTTTTTCCCAGGACTTGAGGGTGTCCTTGAGTCTACCCAGCTCTGATGGGTACCTGACCTTAGTTGGGGTAAAGTAAAGGCGGCTGGGCATTGTGCTGGCCACACATCCCCTAGTATGCCGTGGCCACAGAAACTGGTGAACGCTGCTTCACCAGCCCTATGATCAGTTTGGTCCGAAGGTTACTTTACTTTACTCTGTAACTTTTTATAGAAAAAAAAAAAGCTGCTTACTTTACTTTTGTCTTGATCGTCTATCTCCCCGGGGGTCAACTGTCTCAGCAACAAAGCCATACACTTTGGAAGCTTGTGTCTGGTGCACAGGTGCAGGGCGGTCTGACCTTCATTGTCTTTCTCCCGGCAGTCAGCTCCACGGGACAGCAACAGCTTCAGAAGGCGGAGGTTACCCTTGGAAAAGAAATGTATTGACCAATATAGAATTGCACAAGAATCAGGAATTCTACAAGTTTCTAAAAATATGTTATAAGTGAATAAACAAATCTATCTTTGAAATTGCCTAGTGAAAAATAGTAGGCTTTGAATTATTATTTTTTTACCATACCTGTTTTTTATTGAACAAAAATAAAATATCACTTCTTTTTAAAAAATCAATATAAGTTTTTAAGTTGTTTTTTAGTGAGCATGTTCTAGGTATTTGTAACATTTTTTGAAGATCCACATCAATGTTTTTATTAATTACAGTTCAGTTTTGAAAAAGAAATGTATATATGTATATTCCTATATAGAATTGCACTAGATTCCTGATTTTACAAGTTTCTAAAGACAATTATTGTTATACCGGTAATTAGTAGGCTTTGACTGTATTTTTTGTACCATAGCTTGGTTTTTAATTTAAAAAAAAATAATAATCACTTGTCTTTAGAGAATCCAGATTAGTTTTTAAGTTGTTTTTATTAATCATGTTCTAGGTTCTAGGTATGTGTAATATTGTTTGAAGATCCACAATCTAGGTTATTATTAATTACAATTCAGTTTTATATCATTACTGTTAGTTAACTTTTTTTTTAAGGTTAGTTGGAATCACATCTACGTCTGAAATTATAGTAAATTATCTGAGATGAATATTTGTTATCACCTTGTGGGCTGCCCAGTGCAAGGCAGTTCTTCCTCCTTTATCTTTCAGGTTGACCTGTGCTCCTGCCTTGAGAAGAACCTCTGCACATTCCAGCCGGTCACCCAGAACACAGTACATGAGCGGACTGCGTCCAAACTGGTCACCAATGTCCAGATCGCCACTGGATGTTGCGGCTAATTTTGAATTTTAAAAAATATGCTGGCATGTTTCATTTTGCAATTTTGATGTAAATGACTGCAAGACAATACTTATTCTCCCCCCTGTTAAACACTGGGATATCTTTCAAGGTCTAGAAGATATGTCGGCTCCAAAAGTTACTCTCCGTAGGTTGAGATCGGTCAAGTTATAAGGACTATTGCACTCCAAAAGTTACTCTCCGTAGGTTGAGATCGGTCAAGTTATAAGGACTATTGCACTGGCCACACAATACCCTTGTATGCGATGGCTAACTGGTGAAATATATTTTTCTCTAATGTCCATCTATTATCATTTAATTAATTTCTTGACCTTTAGCCTCCAGATGAGCATAGTTGAAGATATTTTATTTTTTTATTAACTTATCAACCAAATTGTTTATTTAAGAAAACTATTCTCTCAGATGTCACATAAACTTTAAAACTATTCTCTCAGCTGTCACATAAACTTTAAAACTATTCTCTCAGCTGTCACATAAACTTTAAAACTATTCTCTCAGCTGTCACATAAACTTTAAAACTATTCTCTCAGCTGTCACATAAACTCTACTATATGTGCAAGCAATGTGCTGTTTAAAACATCGTCTTAAAGGTAATTTAACTAAAGGTGAAAAGCCAAATAAACCTGCAATAAGTCGAAGTAAGGCTTGTTTTTCTCCATTGACGGCAGCGGCATGAATCTGGGTCACGACTTCTGGCTTTTGACCTTCTGATTTTGACGAAAACGGCACCCTAGGCGTTTCAGTCTGGAAGAGAAATAAATGCTTTACTCATAAATATGACTAGAACTCTTCAATCTCTAATATTATAATATATCCAGTTTCAATGAATATTTCAATCTCATTAAAAAAAATATGAAAAAGATTATTTAAAGTGCAAAGCCATGTACTTATTTGTGTAGTCTTTGCTACAATAAAGACAGTAACTAAATTCTCTTAAATTTTATTTTTCTAATAACAAATGTTACTAGAAAATATATTTATATTAAATACTGTTTCTTAAAAAAAAGGCAAATTGTCTTTGCTAGATGCTACCATGAAGGCCACAATAGAATTATTCTGCACTTTTTGCAGATTTAACAATAATTTTTAAACATTCATTAGCTAAAAGTCCTTATTACATTTAAACTTTCTCTTTTGAAATATTCAAATACTCATGCCATACATATACATTGAAGGTGATCAAATAAGAGTGACTACTACCTTTGTTTCACTGTAAAGTCTTAAAACATGGGCAGAGACACAACATGGACAAAGTAGATGAGAAACCATTTTTAACACCTAATCTTTAACTACCTTTTTATTGACAAACAGATTAATAAAATCTTTTAAAGCTAAAAAAAATTAGACTATCTAATGTTGAACCTGAATTCAAGGTCTAATATATGTTTCAAAAATTGAAGAATAGAAACTGAAAAAATCAACTTGAAACCACAAAAGAGATCAACATAATTACATAGATAATAAGATAATACTACGTAGGCCTATGCACTGCTAAATAAAAACAAAGAATGATGTATAGTATAGACATAAAGGCCTAGCATAGACAAAAACTAAAATATTGAAAAATATATCTGAATTCCCCAGATATAATCTAAGTGTAAAAAAAAATTATCTTTAAATCATTATAATTGTTAGAATAAAATCTGTCCTAGGCTACAAGTTTCTAGAAAACAAACATTAAGTCATTAATGAAGCAAAAAGCTGAAGATAAGTTTATCATTAATGAAGCAAAAAGCTGAATATAATTTTATCCAACAGACCAACAGCAGTAGGCCCTATACTATAATATAATCATAAGTTTAGTTATAGATACTGTTATAAGCATTTTGTTGGCAATGTGTGTCTCCTCTATTGATTCCAGATTCAGGTCAAAAGAACATAAACAATGAGTTTAGTATAAAACTCACAACACCAAATAATATTCTAACCTTTCTTTAAAACATTGACTTTTAATTTTTTATTTTAAAACAAAAAACAGACCCCTACATAATTAAAAGAAAAAAGAAAAGCAAAGCTGTTAAAAACCATCAATATAAACAGATAATAATAAAAAATAAGCCTTGTTTTCTTCACCCCATGAGAAACTACTTCTACTTTAACTACTTTAGACTATACAGTTGAGCACATACTGTGCAAGATAACATGACCCACTAACTTCTGCTACCTGCTCACACAAAAGTTCATACCCCCAAATGTTTCTATAAATAGATCCTGGGAGGGTGAAATGCAAAACTGAGAAGTTTTTCTAAAATTTTTTTCTCCCTTTTGCATTTGCACCACAGCTCAGAAAATGTTTCACCTTTTAACTATTTCATAAAGTTTACTAATAAAATTACAGAGGCTATAGATATATATAAATATTTTTTTAATTGTTATTTTATTCTGATTATATTACTGACATAAATATTACTTTGTATAAATATATATATATATATATATATTGTGCATTTTAATAAGTAGACCTTTATAGTATATGTACAGATATATGTATATAATATATACAAACATTAATTAAAATGCATTATACAATACGTTGAATGATATACTATGAATGAAAATTATTATATTAAGTTCATATAGTCATGTCTTGATTACAATATGAAAACCAGAATAAAATGTAAAATATTTTTCAATTCTTTAATTATTGGAAACATTAGAAAAACTTACAAACTCTTAAAATCTTCAGGAAATAATAAGTAGGTAATGTTATTACAAAAAAAAATCTAATACCAAACAGAATCCACCCCCAGTCACCTGCAAGATAGGCAGGGATTCTAGCCACTAAAGTACGGCTGACACATGTAGGAACAAACCATTGCAAAAGTAATATACAAGACCTATAAGGTCGCATGTCTTTAAATGAACCAATGGGAATTGCAATAGGGACATAATTCTACTTTATATCTATTTATCAATATATAAATATAGATATATTTATATATAGGAAATATAGGCCTATGTTTTTATATATTACTTTCTATAATATCCAGCCTAGTGTATTATAATTTCAATGAGTATATAAAAGGTAAAGAATATTCCTTTTAGACAATGTTAAATGCGATCTGAGCTTACATTATGTTTGTTAGCAGTGCTATACAAATAGAATTATTAGCCTATTATTATTTTCACCAAACCTAAGTCTTTATATGTTGTATGAACACAAATAAATGGACATGCATGTTTTTTTTTAAAATAATTTTATACATTTTAATATTTTGGACAAGAAGAACAGAATTGGGTGTAGTGCAGCAACAAAAAAAATATGGTGTTTGGATCCTAGCAACAAAAAAAAAGAATATATCCAACTATGTAGACCTTCTCTAGCCCTTAGAAATCTTAAGTGAAATGGGTATATAAGCAACTTCAATAGCTAACTTTATTTAAGAATACAGACTACCTGTAATAAAGCATTCCCTGAATCTACTTTTGGGATTAATAAGGCATTCTTTGTGGCTATAGATTTAGTGGAAGAACACATCAGGGCCTGCAGAAAAAATATCAAGATATCAATAAGTAATATAATTACACATTAAAAGTGAATAAGTGAGTTCAGCGACAATGAGATAAAACAAATAGACAATGTTACAGTAAGAATATAAAAATTATTCCTTTTATTCAAATTGAAATCCAACCTGTTTAAATGTTTGAGAGCATGGGTTTGACTAGTGGGGTAAGAAAGTACAATAGCCTGTCAAAAACAATCCTTTGGGGAAAGGCGGAAGGTGGGCGTAGGGGAGGCCGTCAGAGGAAATGCTGGTTCGACAATGTAAAGTATTGGACTGGGCTGCAGTTGACTCAACTATTGCCAACCACTCAAGATAGGCAAAAGTAAAGAAAGTTGACTGCTGAGTTGTCCATTCGCTCCCCCCAACGACCACAACGGTCATGGGATTGATGATAATGATGATTCGAATCACTATTTTGAAGTTGTTGTTATTCTTTTAAAAAGCCTACTTTTTGTGTGCATACTGTGTAAAAGCTTTAAATAATAAATCTCTTTACTTTATGTTAATACCAAATGATTAGTGCTGTGATTGAATTGTTGATAATATTTAAGACATGGAGTGGTCAGCATGTTATTGAAGCTGTTTTGAAAAAATATGAGATGAGAGACAAAATCAAATTGTGTTTTCATAATATACAGATGCACTGTATGGATTTTTGTAATTCAATGTGACAAGGGGGTATTTTTTTTAAAAATCATATGGTCTATGGTACAGTATAGTTTAACATTTGGAGGCATTGAATAAAACCATAAGCTTGCATAATCTACATTTTTAAGCCGATAGTGACCTAAAATAACTTGCAAGATCGGCTCCAAATGTCTCAATTTAGCCTAGCACCGAAATAAGTAAAAAAGTAAAGTATCCAAATTGATCCATTGGTCCAGTGAAGCAGCCAGTTTCTGTGGCCACAGCATACTAGGTGATTTTGTGGCTTGTACTATGCACAACCACCTTTACTTTACCCCAACTAAGGTCAGGTACCCATCAGAGCTGGGTAAACTCAGGGACACCCTCCAGACCCAGGGAAAAATCCTAGCCTGCACCAGGATTTAAACCCGGGACGTTTGATTCATCTGCCAAATGAGCTGCCACACGGCCACTGTGCCCCCACTGAAATAAGGGCTGTACAAAAATGACATATGATAATGTTTTTTTTTATTGATACTAACAAATGGTAATTTGACATCATTACAAGTAAATGGTGTTTCAGCATCAGTGCATTATAAATTAACAAGATTTTTCAACCATATAATAAAAAATAAAACTATTCATATACAGGACAGAGAAATATACCAGTACTTCTAAATTACACAATATCATATAATTCATACAAGAAAATGTGTCTATAAGTCACTTAGTTTACTCTATTGTATTTCTGGCTGATAGGCAATTACTTAAAAAAAAATTTGACTGAAAGTGGATTTGACTGAAAGTGGAACACGTGATGTCCTAAATCTCTCTATTCAAGACCTGATTGAGAGGAGCTGATCACTTTGTCTAATTTTGGTGTCCCTGAGATGTAAGTGCATATTGCCTTGAAGAATTTTCCTGATCCTAGAAAGACATATAGCCTGCTTTAAACAAATCTTATCTTATCTTATACATTACAGACGCTCCTTCTATAAAGAAGATTATTGCGTCCTACGCTCATCCGTGGTCCGAGTCTAGTCTTGCATTTTTATTAATGTTTTAAATGATGTTAGGTTATTGGTTTTCCTGGTTTGTTCAGGCAACCCATTCCATGCCCGAATGCCACTCGGGAAGAAAGAGTACTTATATGCATTTGTTCTCGCATAAGGGACAAGGAAGGTGTTTTTGTCTTTATGTTTATCTGAGCTTTGCAACAGATTGTTATTGGGTTGTATTTCTAAATTAGAGTTTAATGCCTTATGTATTATTACTACTTTACTCTTTGCCCTTCTGTCCTCTAGTGTTTCTAGGTTTAGTGATTTGACTAATGGTGTAACTCTTGTCAATGGGGAATATTCACTAGTTATAAACCTTGCAGCTCTTTTTTGAATTTGTTCTAATTTTTTAATGTTTTCTTTAGTAGATGGGTCCCATACAGATCCTGCATATTCTAGTATAGGCCTAACTAATGTGAGATAGCATTTTAGTTTTATATTCTTATTACATTTGTAAAAGTTCCTTTTTATGAATCCTAATGTTTTGTTTGATTTTTTAATTACTTCATCAATGTGAGGGTTCCAAGATAACTTATCATTTATTATTACTCCTAGATACTTAGCATTGCTAGTTTGAGTTAGTTCTTTACCATGAATGAAGTAGTTTGTTATTATTTGTTTCCTTTTCTTGGATACCCTTATCAGTTGGCATTTTTCTGGGTGAAAAGACATACTCCAGTTTGATTCCCATTTTTGTAGTTCATCTAGGTCTTTTTGTAAAAGTTCACTATCTTTTCCTGTCTTTATTATTCTATAAATTATGCAATCATCGGCAAATAATCTTACTTTTGTGCCTGTGTTGATGCAATTTGGCAGATCATTAATGTAAATTAGAAATAGTAGGGGCCCTAGAACAGTTCCTTGTGGAACTCCTGAGTTTACTGTTATTGGTGATGACTTAGAGCCATTTATTATCACTGTTTGTTCTCTGCCTATAAGAAAGTCCTGAATCCACTGATGTAAGGGACCAGAGATGCCAAAGTATTTAAGTTTTTTAAGAAGACTAGAATGATGAACTTTATCAAATGCTTTTGAAAAATCTAGTAATATAGCATCAATTTGGTTGTTATTATCTAATCCCTTAGACAAGTCATCTATTAAGCCTATCAATTGAGTCTCACATGATCTATTTTTCCTGAAGCCATGTTGGTGTGGGCACAGTGCATTTAGTTTGTCTAGATGATTTACTATACTACTATATATTATATGTTCAAGTAATTTACATGTTATGCTTGTTAGAGAAACAGGTCTATAATTTCCGGGGTCAGATTTATCTCCTTTTTTGAAAAGGGGGGTTACATTGGCTAATTTCCAATCTTTGGGCACTTTGCCCTGGTTTAGAGAGGCCTGAAAAAGTATTTTAAAGATTGGAGATATTTCATTAGTTAGTTCTTTAAGCAGTCTTGCTGGTATTTCACCTGGACCAGAAGCTTTGTTTACTTTTAAGTTGGTTAGGAGTTGTTTAATGCCTTTTTCACCTACATTTATATTTCCTATCTCTTCTAGTTTGTTTAAATTTATGAATATTTCTTTGTCACCTGGATTTGAAAAAGATGATGCAAAGTGTGTGTTTAGGATATTAGCTTTAGTTTCATTATCATTATAAGTTTCATTGTTTTGGCCTTTTAGTGGAGCTATGCCTGTAGTGTCCATTTTTCTTGATTTAATGTAGGACCATAAGTTTTTATTATTATCTTTAGAAATTACATTGTTTACATATTCATTCTGCAGCTGTCTGCTTAGTTTCTGAGTTAAATGTTTAATTTTTAGGTATTTTTTATGTAGTCTAATTGAATTAGTTGCCTTAAACTTTTTGAATAGATTTTCTTTTTGTTTACACAGTTTCCTTAGTTTAGTGTTAAACCAACATTTGTTAATTTTATTTGATGTTTGTTTTGTTGGTACAGAGTCAGCCATTATTGCTTTTAAGTTGGTTTTTATAAATTGCCAAATATCTTCAACTGGACTATCTATATTGTATTTAGTAAGAAAATTGGTTTGGAATTTTATTGCTGCTTGATGTAGTTCTGTTGTGTTACATTTATTCCAGAGATAAATTATTCTTTTAGGTTTCTTGCTAATTTGGATTTTTATTTTGTTATTTACTCTGACAATATCATGATCTGAAAGTCCAGGGATTATTTCATAATCTAATACTAGTCCTGGTCTGTTCGTTAAAAATAAATGTAGTATATTATGGTTTCTTGTTGGTTGTTTATTAATTTGGTCTAAGTTTAGATTTTGGATGGTATTGATAAACATTTCATTTATTTCTTTTGTGTTTTGGTGCTTTTCTATAGAGTAGCTATTCCAATTTATATCAGGGAGGTTGAAGTCCCCCATTATCCAAATTATAGCATTTTTATATTTAGTTTCAATACTTGTCAGCTGATTACACAGATCAGACATGTACTCTGATGTTGAGTTTGGTGGTCTGTAAACACTGCCTACAATTAGTGGTTTGGAATTAGGTCTGCTTATTTTACAAAATACTGACTCTATGTTATTTTGAGGTTCTAATTTAATTTCTTCAGCTATTAGGGTAGATTTTATGGCTAGTAAGACTCCTCCATGCCTGTCTGACCTATCTTTCCTAAAAATTTCATAATTATTATTGAATATCTCTGTGTTGTAAATATCTGGGCTAAGCCATGTTTCGGAACCTGCAATTATGTCTGGTTCTTCATTATTTATTAAAAGTTCCAAATAAGCTTTTTTATTTTTAATGCTTTGGAAATTTATTGTAAGAGTTTTGAGGTGATACTGATTTGGGGTTTTATGGGATTTAGAGTTAAAGAGTGTCTTTTTACTTTTTTTTATTGGTGTTGATCTAGCTAAGGGTTTATTTAGGTCTAAATTATTAACTTCTGGGCTTGTCAAGGCACTGTAGGGGTTAGTGGTATCCAGGTCATGAGAATTAAACAGACCTGAAGAACTAAATTGTGGCAACCCACACTGTACACAGTGCCAAGAGGCATCTTTATTTCCTAATGCTATATAAATTGGGGTGTTCATATGCAAGCATGCAGCATGGTACCATTCATCACAAGTGTCACATTGAATGGCTCTATGTTTTGCTGTGCATGGCTTACTGCAAATATTACATCTATCTCTAACTGTCTTGACTGGGCCTGGGTTGGATTCTACATCGCCAGCCAAGAGCAACAATAGTACTAAATGATTTTGTCTGTACCTGCAAATTTTGTGTTTAAAATGGTTTAGGGAGATCTTTTTGAGGAGGCTATAAGCATGAGTGTTGTCAATGTCTTTAATGTTGTGGTGATTAATTATTATCTGCTTATGGACAATTTCATGTTTGGGTAGTTTTAGTGCCCTTACCAGAACTAGGGCTAAGACTAGGATTACAAGTTTCATTTCCTTTTTTAATACTTTAATTAATAGTTTGGTGTATTTTATAATTAAATATAGTAGTTCTAATTGATGTTTATTGTTTTGTAAATAGGCTATATAGCCTAGGGACTATAGGCTATAGGCCTGTTACTTCTTAGAATTTAGATTTAGGCTAAGATTTAATCATTTGGTAACCGTATATTCTTATATATTATATAGGTCTAGTGGCGATTGTATTGATAAATACTAATAAAACGAATGTTATTATTTGTCTCTTATATAATTAATTATGTTTTATTACTATAATATGTGTTTATTTGTCTGAGTTTCTTTATTATTTATTATAATTGTGCTTAAGTTATTATTTTAAACCTGGCCTAGACCAGTAATTGTAAACAAACAATTCGAATATGGGGTCAATATGGCGGCCTCCAAAGCGCCAAGTAGCCTATAAATAATACTTTAAGCTCACTGTTACGAGCAATTATTCTATTTAATAGTATTTGCAATATACATATACTAAGTATTAACTTAATTAAAGGTTAGTATAAAGTTTAAATGGGTGTTAGTTATATAAATATAGAAAATATATTGAAAAACTTATCCGTGATATGAAAGCGTACTAGCCCGAACCGGAAGTCGTAGACTTCAAGAGCTGATTATTGTGTCTTTGTTGTGCAAGACTTTGCTTATAATTAGTGCTTATAAGGAGGATAAGATGAATTTTTCATGATGACGGGTGACAATATAAGATTGGTTTTGAGGAATGTGATGTCACAAACAAATACCTATTATAATAAAAATATTTTCTTAAAAACATGTTTACTTAATTATTTTTACAAATTTGTTTTTTTAAACATTTTCCAGTAAATTTATTTTTTTTTAATTCATAAAAGCAAGATTTCTGACAAACTATCTTATTTTCAACCGATTAATCTTTCCTAGGGTTTAGGAAAGGATTTGAGAATCTTTGACCTATGTAACATTTTATATGAGTAGAGAAATATAGCTTTTTATTTTTTGTAAAGCTGCGTGTGACAGTAGCATAGGCCCGACATGCCTATCAAGATGAATGTATTCTAATTAAAAACAGACCCTTTCTTTGTTGGCATATTTCTTAGGCTTAGATCTTAGACTTGGAGTCTTAGGCTATAACTCTAAGGCCAGGACTTAAGTTTCTACAGGCCAATATAAATTATTTAATATATTACTATTACTCTTGCATCCTGCATTAAAGCAAATTGAAATTGTAATCAATTACAAGTTTATACGAGGGAAAAAATCACTTTGGTTTCAGAATTTTAAAAAGCTTAGGCCTAGACCTAAATCCTAAATGTAGGTACTTCGATAAAATTTCTAAAATTGTTAAAATTAATAACATTGAAACAAAACCTATTTAGTTAAATGTAGTTTGGTATTGGCTTTCCAATGACACCTCATTTTTGTTTCTACATGAAATATTAACTAAGTTATGAATTTTTTAAGTGTCCGAAAATTAAGCCTATTTGACCCATCTAAATATAAAAAAAAAGTGTGACCCAAAAACTTGAACTGAGCTGTTTAAATTGCTATAACTTAAAAACCGTAAAAGATAAATCTATGAAATTTGAAACACTTATTCTACTATATATTATTTTAATTTTAAAATAGGTATTTACATAGGTGTCGATTGGGGAGGGGGCCCAGAACCCCGTTTTCCCCAGAATTTAGTATTTTACTATTAAACACAATTTCACCTCACTGCCCTATATATAACATAAACATAGATCTGAGGTTTTTTACCCATTAGAAAGCCTCTTCACCCCCGATCCCCAACTGTATACAAATACTTTTCTAGACAAGGGGCGTAGCCACATGGGGGAGGAAGGAGGGGGGGGGGGGGGTTAGAGACTTGTAATGTATTTGAAAATATATTTTTTTTACAGTATTTACATTTTTCCCCATATTTTGGGTAAAATGTATTTAAATAATGTTTGTAACATGACATGTCAAAACCACTCCTCAAACATTCTAACGCAGGGGTCGGCAACCTGCGGCTCGCGAGCCGCATGCGGCTCTTTCGATGTCAAGATGCGGCTCTCTAGTTCCATGAGCAAATATTAATAATTTTTTTTTTTTTCACAACTCATAAAAAATATTATATTAAACAGGATAAAATCACTCAATAGAGAACATTGATAATAAGTGGAGTAATAATAATAGCCAAATAATAATATTTGTATAGCGCATATCCCGTTGGAAATAGTTCTATGCGCCGTCAACAGTTACAGACAGAGTACAGACAACGATTAAAGGACGAAAATGTATACATGTACAGGTGAATACTGCTACTTGAATAGATGGGTCTTCAGCTGACTCCTGAAGGTGTTGAAAATAGGGCTCTGGTCGAGCGGTAGCCAGTGCAGAGATCGGAGCAGAGGAGTGATATGTGTTCACTTCTTCTTCTTAAGGACCAGTCGGGCAGCACAGTTATGGACACGTTGGAGGCCCTGAAGGGAGGAGGCCGAGAGGCCAGCCAAGATCGAATTGCAATAATCCAAGCGGGAAAAGAGGAGAGAGATGACAAGCTTCCTTAGTGAAATAGCGACGGATGGCGGCAATACGACGCAGGTGGAAGAAGCAGATTTTGGTGAGGAAGGAGATGTGGGGCTGCATGGGCAGCGTGGAGTCCAGATAGACGCCAAGGCTCTTGACAGTCGGGGACAAAGGTAATGTTGCGTCGGCCAGCTAAAGATCGTACGCAGTGAGGGACACGACCCTCTGTCTCGTACCAACGATAAGAGCTTCAACTTGAACTTGTTTTCCGTCATCCAGTTCTTGATGTCCAGTAAACAAATAGAGATGGAAGTAAGGAGCCCGTCGAAGTCTTCAGGCTCATCACTGTTATAGAGCTGGGTGTCATCAGCGAAAGAATGATATTTCAGTTTGTGGCGTTCGATGACAAAGGAGAGGGGTTGGGTGTAAAGTGTGAAAAGAACTCGGCCAAGGACAGACCCATGTGGCACACCATGGCAGACATGAACAGGCTGGGAGGATAGAGTAGACGGACAGCCGAAACTGACAGCCGGTAGTCACTACTTAGACTACTTTATATACCACCCAGCCAGCAACCCAGCGGGCGGTAGTGTTCAGTCTTCTTCGGAGCAAGGTTGTGAGTTGGAGGTCCAGAAAAGCATGCACTTCACGCTGCACAACTGGACAGTTATAAACTCTAAAAAAAATGCCGTAAATTGAGGCACTCATATTTGACGCATGGAATAGTCTTCCAGAATGCTACAGTGAGGAGTAGAAGTTGGCATTTGGAGTGCTGACGATCTTCGAGTCAACATATTCGTGCGAGCAAGCGTTCTCTTGCATGAAATAAAATAAAAAGTAAGAAGCCAACTAACAAATAAAAATTTAGAGGCGTGCTTGAAACTGAAAACAACAAGTTATGAGCCAGATTTAGCCAAACTTTCAAAGACATTCAAGGCCATTGCTCCCATTGATGTAGGCCCTAACTATTGTAACTATCTATTATTCAATAATTATAGTTATAGGCCTACTATTTGATTACTAATTTTATTATTCTAGCAGAGCTAGCTAAAATACTTTATTATATTTTGTGCGAAACATTTGTATATTTTATATGAATAAATAGGCCCCTATTATTTCATATTTAAAGCTATTTATTTTAAATCAAAAATCAATTTTGTAGGCCTTTTAGGTAGGCTAATCCTACTCCTAATCAAATAAGATAATAATGAAAAAAAATGTTTGTGGCTCTTTAAAAACTGGGAAATTGTGTAAATTGTAACTTTTGGCTCTTCCGCCTCAAAAGGTTGCCGACCCATGATTCTAACGTCATCCCAAGTCTAGGCACAGTGAAGCAGCGTTCACCAGTTTCTGTGGCATAATGCCCATCCACCATTACTTTACCCCAACTAGTGTCAGGTACCCATCATAGCTGGATAGACTCAGGTGCATCCTTAAGTCCCGGAAAAAATCCTAGCCTGCACCAGGATTTGTACCCAGAAACTTTGGATTGCCAATTGAATGCGCTTCAGCTAGGCCACCGTGCCACATAATTATAATAAAGAGTACAATATGAAATTAAATATATTTATTTATATATCATTTTACTTTATTCATAACAATTTACTTAATATTTATGATAAAAATACCCTATCAGAGTGTCACATAATGGGGAAATTGAAGGAGAATTTAAATGACAATGTTCTGTGTCAACAATATACAAAATATTTTGTGACCATTACAATTACATAAACCATCTGCATTTACTTTTACCTAAATATTAAAATAGTGCCAGATCAGGGTAAATTCATATACATAATTAATTATAAAAAGCCTAAATAGTTGTAATTTTCTTGGAGTTTACTCAAGAACAATTTGAGCATCCTGCTGGCAAAGTACAATGTCTAATAATATTAATGTATTTTTTGTAATGATTATAATATTACTTCAAGCTAAATTAAAATTTTATTACATTTTGTGCTACTGTTATTTTTATTGCAGATTTATCATTTGTAAACACTCAAAATTATAGTATGAATAACCAAGATAATACTTGTTACATATAAAATATACTTTTTTCCATGTTGAGAAAACAAGAACATACTGATAAATTACCATTATAATTTAATATATAAGTAAATTTTACATAATTATTACAATTCTATTAAAAGCAACAGTGCAGGTATTTATTTGAATAAAGAAAAGCAGTCTGTGCTAATTGTCGGGTATGGTGGGTGAGTTGAGCTCGTAAATGTAAAGAAAAATATATGCCACTGAAAATTAAAATTATAATTAATAGACAATTTTTTTAGGCATGAATGGATTACGGTAATTAGTGCACCAGAAACACCTCGCTCTCCCCCACCCCCTCTTTTTAATATATATTTGGGCGTGTAGTTCAAAAATATACCTTTACCATCAGAATCAATAAGAATCAGGGTTCAGCTGCACCACATAACAGTCTTGCCCATAAGTACCATGAACAATGATACCTATGTGCAATGTAAAATATTTTAAACTATGTGTTTCATCAGAAGAGTATTCTTTTTGATAAAAGCTATTATATTAAAAACTTTGATGTTATTTACCCAATAGTGAAAGCAGCATGCAATTTGCCTTTTTAATGATTTCTTTTCCACAATTTTTTTAATGTTGTATTTCATTAAATATAAATACAGCATTCTTAGAATGTCTATTAGAGCTCATCTTTTTTTTTCCACACGGACAATAAGCAATTTGTGATTACATATTATAGGCTGCGTAATAATCCTTATATCTTAGTCATTTTTGTCACAGGGACCATGTGATTTAATTTTTTTATACTATCTTGAAAAAAAACACATAGTGACACAGGTCTTTTTTAACTTTTTATATTAAAATTGTTTCTTCCATTCCCTTTTCATTTCTATATTTTCAACTTGAATGCTAGATCCATATGAGAAGCTATAATGAATAATAAAAAAACAAAACAAGTTTTATAAATGTAGGCCTATAGCATTTTAAATATTTTAAAAAATTATCTAGGCCTATAAGTAAAAGTTGTTTTTTTTTTAAAATGTATAATATGCTATGGTCATTGCAATCTTTTTTTGGCTGTCCTGTGTAGGTGCAGAAGGCCTAGGCCTACATATTTTTTTAAAAAATTAATTATTATTATTATATGTTACTAGACTCTTTATGAAAGTAATTGGTCTTTGTTTTAGAGTCTAGGACTCTAGAGCATAGATAATATAATAGACATGGCTGCTATAGACAATATATAGCCTAATACAGTACAGTAGGCCCTATAGTATACTTATTAATGGGACTACTTGTTATTATAGACTAGAGACTATAGTACTATAGTGACTATAGTAACTAGGCTAGGCCTAATCATATTTAATCATGACCCTTCATACAATTTTGTTGAGCTTGTTGGAATTCTTGGCTCTATAGACTATAGTTGGCTAAATATATTATTAGTCCTTTGCTAATATTGTACACAACCAAGCTTTATCATGGCCTACGTAAATAGCCCTAGGCTATGTCTATGCCTTATCATAAGGCTTATATATGACTATAAAATGACTAGGCCTACTCCTAGTCATGACCTATATTCCTATATATTCTATATATCCTGGCTATAGTTATAGCCCTAGCCTAGCCCATGTGCGGCGCTACCTATGTAAAGTCTTTAATACAGGCTTAGTTGTGCCCTATAACCATGTGCCCTAAAATACTAGACCTAACCATGGTTTTTCTAATAGACCTATACAATACTGAGTAAAAAATTACGCGGATAAAGTTGGTTTCTAGCATTTTTCCATTTATTTATTTTGTAAAATCCAATCCTACTTTTTTAAAAATGCCACATGTTTTTTTTTTAATGTTCTAAAAATAAATATGATTTTAATATGACCTAAAAACAAAGGCGTGTAGTTTCTAAAAATAGATTTCACAAACAAAGTTTATAATATTTATTAATAAAAAGTGCTGTAATTGTATATGTTAAAATTGACACTATTTTATACATTTATACAGATTAAATACAAAAATACATCAAAAAGTTTTCGACAGCTAAATATAACGAGAACAAAAAATAAAAAAACATTTTTTGCTATATGTTATTTGTAATTTTGGATTTAAAAAAAAGAATCGATCGAAGTGGCCGACTGTTATGAAATTTCGTAATTATACTTATTTTTACATGATAAAAACGAAAAGCTTTATTAAAAAGTTTTGTATACACAAATAAAAAAGTTGTAAATTCGTCAAACTTACCGATTTTCCCGCTAAATCAAAAACGTTTCCAACTAAATGACAAGTAGTGAAAAATCAAAATTAATAATGTTAAATATCTCATATACGAAAACTAATGACTTTTCTTGGCTAAAATTGAATGAAAGCTTGTCGAAAATTCTTAACTCCAATAACTATCAGATTAGGGCTGAAAAAGTGCGATTCAAATTTTTCATGACTTTATGTAAACAAAAAAAAATGTCGGAAATGGGTTTTATCGAAGTACCTACAAATGATTTTAATTCCAATTTCTATTAAACTATTACTATTAGGCTATTATTTGTTATTATAATCAATGTGTCATTATGATCATTATCATTATTATTTATTAAAGGGGCCTAAATTATAGTAGCCTATGTCCCTATGCCTATGACAAATATCAAATTCAAATAGGCTAGGCTACAGTACAGTCTGTCATACTCATATATAGTATTCAGTATTTGTATTAGACATTATAATTAGATTAGGATTAGTAAATTATGATTAGTACAGATTAGGATCATTAGTTAGGCTAAACTTGCTAAACTAAAGTTCTAAAGCAATCCGCAAATGACTGAAACTGCTGAAATGAGCCAAATATCTGGCCGCAAATCGCAAATGGTTATAGGCCTAGTCTAGTCTTTTTATTTTGTTTAAACATTTATTTTGATGTGAGTAGGAAACTCAATCTAAAGAAGTGAGAAACTAACCTGTTTATTACTTATTATAATTATAAGTATTGATAAAATCTCAATAATAGCCTAAATGAAAGTTTTTTTAGCCAAATATTGTTCATGTTGTTAAGTACGCAAAGAGCTCTCGTATAATTAAAAAATAGAAAGTATTCGTTTAACACACTGTCACTGAGCTATATATTGTAGGCGTAGGTCAGATATTGTCGCTCAGTGGTTTGACACGATAAACATTTAATGACTAGAAAATTTATAAAAGAAAAGATAGTTTCGCTATATTATGTTTCGAATTCAATTAATTTAATTGATCAAGTCTAATATTGATTGATGAATAAGTTTATAACAACAGAGACCACGTCGAATATTTCAAAAAGTCTCACAAAATGAGGGCAAACAACCACTGAGCTATATATCATATATCTCAGTGCAAGCAACCCGTCATCTGATTTCATGTTTTTATGTTTTTTTATGTAACAATACTTTAGGAAACTGGGTCAATAAATGACTTAGCAAACTCATCAAATAATAAAACTGAAAGTTATAGTTATAGGCCTAATAGTTCATGGATGTTTTAATAGTCAAGCAGTTGACGCACAGTCGTGGTGAGTTGGAATAATTATTGGTATTAAGTAGTCATATATTAAATAATTATAATTATATGTTAACTATAAAACCCGATTAGCGATTAAAAAGTAAACTAGTAGCCTACTAGATTACTAGACTAGTACACAGTAGTAGTAGGCCTACAGCCTAAAAGTTACAAGTTACACAGTGCCCACCCTTCCCCCCTCCCCAGTCCCCACGTTATTATGGACAAATAAAAATGTATAACATGGCACATTTTTAAGACAGTTAAACCAAAGTATAGCCATTAATTAATTATAACGAAGTGTCTTCCTACCCCAAAAATTTGGGGTATCTAGGCGTACGCCTAGAGACCCCAAAAGTTTTTTAGCCTACTGCGCATGACATTATTTTGATGTTTTTGTGTTTGTTTCCCTCTTTTTTGATGTTTTCTATGAGTTTTAAGGAACGGAGTGATTATTCGCACAGTTCTTAGCGTTATATGAAGATTTATTCGAAGATTCGCACAGGTCTTATTAATATTCTATTGGCCTATATATACTGTTTATTGTATAAGCTGAACAAGATTTCGTGGCCCAATGGTTAGTGCTGTCAGCTGGCAACCGGGGTGTCGCAGGTTCGACCCCAGCCTTCACCACTTTTTTTTTTTTTTTTTTTTTTATTATTTATTATTATTATTATTCAATTTGAGTACAACGGGATACGTATATACGGTAAATACATAAATATTTTGGTTGTAAGTAACCTTTAGTCATTGTCAGCCAGAAAATAGATAGCTGACTCCTAAGCCTAAATGATACTTTTTCTTAAGTTAAATGATGGTATGATAGTGATAGGCCTAGTCACCTAGTCCTAGTGATAATATATTAATATAATAGTTCTAAAGTGTGCGCAAATGTCTATTTCAAAAGAAAATTGTGCTTGAGTACAAATGGTTATTTAATATTGTTTTAAGTGTGCTGAAAGACAGAAATTATGAAATCAAGTAGCCTAAATTTCCATTTATTTGGATCAATAAAGTAATCTTATCCAATACCGCGGGCCACGGATGAGCGTAGGACGCAATAATCTTCTTTATAGAAGGAGCGTCTGTAATGTATAAGATAAGATAATTAATTCAAACAAAAAGGTTAGGCCTATTTAGCCTAGATGTTAGTATAGGTACTTTGATAAAATTTTCAAAATGCTTTTAGAGCAATCAAAGCTATCTAGTTAAATAGAGCTAGGTTCACAGATTACAATGATACCTCATTTAGGTCTCTATGTCAATTAGAATCAAAGTTATGAATTTTTTAGTGCCGTAAATTTGTGCTTATTTGGCCTATATAAAATAGGGAAAAAAACTGTGACCGAAAAAGCGTACTTTATGACTTTAAAACTACATAACTTAAAAACCGCTAAAGATAAATGAATGAAATTTGGAACAGTGATAAAACTCTATATTTTAAATAATATAATGATGAAAACAGTGTGATGGACAGTTATTTACACTTAATAGTATGCATTAAATGGCCAAAATACCTCCGCCAAAATCTTGCATTCATACTTAGAAATGTAAAAAGTCACTAAAAAAAAAAGAACAAAACACCTGAAGTAAAATAAAAAAAGTTTATTATGTATATATAAATATATATTAATATTTCACTGCATTTTTTATCCTATTGAAAATTTCATATTGTTACGAATCTCGGTCATAAATGAATGACGTAGTCCAAAGCGACCAAGGTTTGACCTTTATGCCCTGAGGGCAGTTTAAATAAAATAATTCGTTCAAATCCCGTGGAAATTGGAGGATAATTCTGGATCGTAGTAATTATAGAGAAAGAGGTTAAAATGCGTATTAAGACCCTGTAGAATCTTCGATGATAGTTTTCTTTGTTAAGTCCCGACCTCCTTAAAGTTAGTTCAGTTCGGAAGTTTGTCGAGTGAAGTCGCTATATTCATTTGTATATTGTATGCCATTGTATTGAAACTTATGTTGCCATCAGTTGATGAAGTTTATTGATCGTTTATATTGAGTCTACAATTTAAATAAAATTGTTTATTCAACAACTGGAGTTGTTTGATCTATCATTGTTGAGAAATGTGTTGAAGATAATTATCACGAATATAACTACATTACTGCATAGACCTGTCAGTCAAGGAACCCCTAGCTTGGGCTACAGATTAGCAGAATCTAGAGACTTCTAATAAAGATACAACTATATTCATTGAATCCGATTTAACGAGTCGTAATAATAGTCATCATATAGAGGGCCATAACAATATACATAAATGAGTGCCTGAAAGGTGTGCCGCAGACAGATAAATTAGTAAATTTAAATTCTAACTTTTAAACAGATAAAGAAAACATCTTGAAATATTCAACAGCAATGCAATAGTAAATAAATAGACATACATGTCACAAGAATGTATGTTTGCTAATTTGGGAAATCTTTTACATCTAATATAAAAAATAAAAAGGCGAAAATAATTAATTAAAAGTGCGGCTTTTTGCAAAATTATAAAAATTTAAACTACGGATAACTTTTAAACTGTTAAAGCAAACATCTTATAATTTTCAACAGTGCATTGATAAATAAAATGTTATTTTAAATAATTTATTAAATATAATATAACAAATTTTTAAAAAAATATGTCGAAAGATTACAAAAAATTTAAATTGCGGCTATTAGAAAAATACCAAATTGATAATATTTTAAACCGACCAAGAAAACATCTCAAAATTGTAAACAGCTATGCAATAGTAAATAAATAGACCTGCATGTTTGCTGATTTGGGAAATTTTTTTAGAAAAAAATAAAATTCAGGGGTGCGACAGATAATAATAAGTGATAAGAAATTCTAATACTAAAACCTCATCAGTAAAAAATGGTCTGAAATTTTCTACAGCAATGCATTAGTAAATAAGAATAAGTTAAATCTACTAATCAAATTTTTTAAATGGAAAAAATGTTACGGGTACTAAATTTAAGTGCAGCGGCTGTCAGAAAATTATCATATTATTATTATTATCATTTAAATTCATTAAAAATAGGCGGAATTTTTTTTTTACAGTGATGCGCTAATGAATGAATATTCTTTATCATACTGCTTATTTACTTTTTTGCTAACTTGGAAAAGTTGGGTTATTTTGTGTGTTTGTACAGTAATTCATTAAGGCAGGTAGGTAAGTTTAATTTCAACACGCTTCTGAAATCCTCCAACATGAGCCTTTACAAAATAAATCATCAGTTTCCTCATTTCTCATATAGCAGACAAACCATGACTTGGGGTGCAATCTTGTTTAGAGCCTTGTTTAAAGATATCACAGGTTTATGCTGGTGGCTTGATTGGTATCCACTTGTTTCAGGAGGCTATCCAGTCAGAGCTTTAGGGCTGGCACAGGAATCTAAAATATAAAAAATGTTGAAAAGATTAAATGTTTAAAATTTAAATTCCCTCTAGCACAAAATACAAATACTAAATAGCCTTCAAGTCTAAATTATTTTTTCTGGTCATATTTATTTACAAAAATGCCATTCGTGACCAAGGCAGAAACTTTCCAAACAACCCTATCAAATAGAAAAACAAAATCAACAATTAACTACCAGTAAATTAATAAATCAAATATTATATTATTACAATATTACAATTGAAATGCTGCTCAATGTAAAATAAAAATACCCACGTCTAAGTGCCTACCCACGTCTAAGTGCCTGAAACTGTGTAAAGTATACAGTCTGCCGCAGGTCTTGCAATCTTTGAAACCGAGACTTCATCTTGTGTCTATTATATGGAAGAGAAAAACAATAGATTTTGTTACTGCCTTGTTTACATTAAATACAATTGTTATAAAATCATTGAATTAAAAAAACACCCTCTTGCCTTAGTCTTAGGCTACAATCACAGGAAAATTGAAACAGGTTTAGGTGTAGGTAGTCTCCGAAGAGCCAAGCCGAAGAGAAAATGACTGCTGAAATATATAAAAAATTGTATTATTTTACTGAGTAATTATAGAGCAATTGCTTTTCTTCAAAATCAACTCTCCAGAAACACTGAGAAGTGCAATTAAACTGAACTGAAAGTTGTTAAATTGATGTAAATATGTTACTTCATTATTGTATTTAGAATATGTTTATAGATAAACTTAAAAAAAAAAAAAACTTTTCTTTGTTGTCTTATTTCTTTTAATGAATTAAAATGAAGTATGCATAATGCTAATTAGAGTCTATGTATTTCTGGCTTTGTGTATGGGGCTAAAAGGTGTGTAGTTACTCTAGAATTACATAAAGATAGCAAATACTTTGAAATTTTAAGCTATCTCATAAGGCGTTTTTTAATGCTTTCAGTTTCAGAATCAACATTTAAGTTATAAGAAGATATAATGAAGAAAATATTCATATTTCTTATTGTCAAATTGGACATTAATACTAAATAAAACGTTTTCTTGAATGGATGGTGTTTTAATTTTGAGGATTAGGAAGATTTTGGGGGGTTAAGTTTGAAACACCTGAATGGAATTATTTATTTCATTGTAAACTTGTGTATCCGGTCAAGGTCGTTACTAAAAATAGACGGCAAAATTTCCAACATTCAAATTTGTTACTATAAATAGATTTTAATTTTGCAACTTTAAATCACATTTACTAAATTTATGGTCAGTCAATAATTTTTAAATTGACACATACTTATTCTAAAAAATATTCTAAATAAGAAGAAACATTCATTTATTGCTTGGAACCAAAAGTCTGATGGGTACCATACTTTATTTGGGGTAAAGTAAAGGCAACTTGACAGTGTGCTGGCCACACAATCCCCTAGTTTGCCATTGCCCCAGAAACTGATGAAGGCCTCTTTACTTTACTGTAATACATAAGTGTATTGTATACATAGACAGGTGATTGGTTTCCATCCATTATAATACTTAAGTGTGGTTACTATTGCTAGGTGTTAGTAGCACAATGAAAAGAAATTCTTTAAACTGTGTTTACATAAGTTAAAACTCAAATTTTTATGTCTGGTGACTTGAAAGTCTTCCAGAAAATTATCCATTTAAGCAAATTGTTAAGTTTGGTACCAAATTACAATGAAGCCCATTCAAACGATAAATATATGGGAGGTGGGGGTGGATGCTGTTTCTTTAAATCTGCAATTTTCTGCATAAAAAGACAAAAACTGATGATTGGTTTTGAAAATTACATGGTTATTAACAAGGCAGAAAGATCATGATGTCTGTGTAATTAAATCTGTATTTATTAATAAAATCTAATTAAAATAATTTTAAATCCAAATTCTTTCTTTTTGTTGTAGATGAATGATAAAAGATGGTCACTTGTTCAGCACCTCTACTATACATGCTGTTAACCTTTTAGCCAGCTCAGACGTTCATGGCCATGGAATATCTTTTTACGCTGTGCCAGTCTGGCATTTATCAGTCTGACACCAGGCAACAGAGGCTGCTAGCTGAGAAAGCTAGGAAGTACATTAAAGAGAATGCTATCCGCTTCAACGCTAGTGAGACTGGTCATGTAGTTTGCACTAACTATCCTATATATGAAGCCTGCCGGGTTGGCTACATGGATCTTGTCAAGGTATTCATAAGTATGGCTGTAAATTAATTTTTTTAAATGGGTACAGTGGTCTAATGGCAGCATGCTTGCCTTGCCAACCTGAACTTCTCTGGTTCCAATCCTGATTAGCTAACTAAGCTCTGATGGGTACCTGATGTTGTTTTTTGGGGGAAAATAAAAATGGCTGCAGGCATTGTCCTAGTTACAAAATACCCTGGTTTGGTTCTACACTAGCCTTATAGAACATCATGGACTGAAAGCATTCCTGGTCACCTGTAATTTTCATATGAGTATTCTTACTAGCTCAAATGTGCTTAAAAAAACCTTCTGACAATTAAGTTTCATTTAGAACAGATAAAGTGAGTCAACGTGACTATATATATAATTTTAAATATAAAATATATTGACGTAACAAAATGAGGCCTGAACTAATTGGGAATTACCATATCCGACCATAAAAAATTAGGCTTTTAAAAGATTTTTTTTTTTTCTGACATTTCCAGTAATATCAGACCTTTTTAAAGATAACATAAAGAAAAGCAGATTTACAACACTGTAATTTTAATGGTAATCGTACGACCAAAACTCAAAGTACAATTATTAAAGTCTTATTGACTAATTTTGTTTTAAATCTCTTCTTACAAAATATATAAATTGCCTAACACTGCCCTGAGAATCTCAAAAGCGTACTAATAGAGCAAAGTATGCACAGGAATCCAGGTATGTGAAAGAGATACTTACTTTAATGATTGTCATTTCAGGCTTTCATTGACTGCGGAGCTAGTCTGAATGTGATAGACGAGGAAGGGAAGACTCCGCTGTATGCTGCCATCTCGTCCCACAGAAATAATCACAGCAATATCGTGAAGTTGATCCAGTGGGGAGCTAATGTTAATCTCTACAAGCATGGCAAAGTTCCACTGCTTTCTGCCTTTTATGGAATGGACACTGAAGTGAGAATACTTTTCAATGTATTCATGACAAACACTTCAAATGTCTTGCTTATAAGAAAATAAGAAAAAAAAATTCAATGTCTTATTTTATTCATTGACTCTAAAAAGCTTGTAGAATATAAAATTATGTAAACTTAATTTGAATCTGCCAGTTATTTTCTAAAAATCACAGAATTTAAAGCACTTGACATATTTTACCATTTAAAGAAAACAGACTGATTTTTGTTTCTTAGTTCACTTGGTCGGACAGATCAAGTCGGTTGAAACTTTGTAACTTTAAAAAAAAAGAATAAAACTCACCAATCCAATGCCATGATTAGATAGCAAATCATTGGTTGATTTATCTAGGTTAACGCATGGAGGATGCACAGCCCTCATAATGGCTTATAGTAATGTAGGTCAGGTTCTTCCAGCTCTTTGGGGAGGAAAGAGTTGACAATGCCATGGTCATAAACTAGCCCCATGGAGTGTTTTAACCTGATGTAATGTGGGAAGAGCTAGAAGTATGAGCAATGCCCATGTTTGATACTTAAACACTCAGAGCTATCTTTAATTAGTTGTTTCCTAACATGACACATGCAGCATTCCTTGGATATGAGTCCATAACCGATTAACCTAATCCTGGTCAAGTCCACAAAGTATCTTTTATTATGTGACATCATAAACAATGTACAATTATAGCAAAAACAGTATAATGAAACAAAACCTTTAGAATTTGTAATTGCTGTGGTACTAAAAACTTTTTATGTTTCCCCAGATAACCAAACTATTAATTTATCATGGAGCAGACGTGAACAATGTCAACCTTCCTTCATTTTGTTTTGTAGAGTCTCTGTTTGCTCTCAACTCTGGGATGGTCATGATGGCTGCGGGAGTTCGATTCCATTTTGAAAATTTTGAAGAGCTGCTGTCCATGGGAACTGAAATAGTTTTGGCGGGGCTGACCCCTCGTTGCATCTACCTGTCAGGTAAAAGCTTTCTGGCAGGAAATCTTACAGACACAGTCATGGCAGATCTTTGGGAGTTCCAGTTTCTCTGCTTAAGTCTGGGTTTCAAAGTGGAGCTGTTTTGTCTGCGAGAGGCGATGGCAGAGCTGCAGGCCAATATACAGAGCAGCCAGGATGCTGAGCAGGCATCGCTCCTGAAACAGAGGCTGGAGAAATTTGATTGGATTAGACAGTTCCTGTCGAAGCCTTTACCATTGACCTATTTAGCTCGTGTAGCCGTTCGATGTCACTTGGTGTCACCCAAGGTCAGCAGAGGCAGGCATATAGGTCATGCCATTGATGACCTTCCTTTACCCAGTTTGGCCAGGGACTTCTTAGCCATGAAATATCAAGGGGCTCACAATGTTTGCGCGAATAGATGATGTTGGCTTCCGTACTAGGTCTATAAAGTTGATATGCTGTTTGTATCAGGCCGTGTTTTATGTCACATATAAAAGAGTCAATAGAAGAAAATAGTTTTTTAAATCATAATGTGGCCACAGGGGGTATACGTTGACTTAATTTTTTTTTCTGTTACCTGTCTATATGTAAAAAACGTCTGAAAATTAAAATGTGCATCTCCCTTACCAATAGACTTCTAATGTCCAGGGAAGCAAGCTCTAAGAATTAGGACATTTATATATATATATGTGTCATTAAGTATACCGGTACATGAAGAGTTTTAAAATTATAATTATGTTTTATCCCATGGGTACTTATTTGTAACTACAAAGTGATAGGTGAAGTCAACAAAAAGCAAACTGCACAAACATGACAAAACAACAAATGATAACATTTTGAAAAGCAGCTGCATTAAAAAAAATGTCTAAATGGTAATAGATGGAACATGGTGGCCAAGTGGCAGTGCCTTGGCTGATGTACTGAAGGTTCTGGGTTCAAATCCTTGTGAAGGCTAGTACCGGTACATGTATTTGTTTCTGGGTCTGGAATTTATCCCTAAATCTACTCAGTTCTTATGGGTACCTGAAATTAGTTGAAGTAAAGTAAAGGTGTCTGGGCATTGTGCTGGCCACACAATTCCAATTGTGCAGTGGCCTTAGAAACTGGTGATGGTGGATGCTTCTTTACCTGTCCTATGATCCCTATAATCAATTTGGTCAGTAGGGTACTTTAGTTTACTTTATCACATTGTGATAATTGAAAATTAAGATTTATTTGTTAATGTTGTTAGTAGAATGCCATGTTACAAGTGTGATAACTGATACATTTATGTTGTAAAAATCTTTTTGGTCTATATCTATAGACCTTGTAAATAACAAGTTTATAATTTATAATGTAAAACAAGTTATTAAGTTATTGATAATGTAAATTTTTATGAAAAGCTGTTGTTTATAACAGTAATGCAGTGATTAATATTTATAAATTTTTCATTTGAATTAGTTTTATGTTTATTTATTTTCAAAGTGTTTTTTTTTTGTTTGAACATTCTGTAAATACCGAGTTGTAATTATGATCATGCTAGTTTATGGTATATGCAATGTTGTGCATTTTGAATTGTGATACAGTAATTAATAATATATACATAATACAGAAGTTTTTTTTTACATCTGATTTGATAGGCTTTATAAAAGGCTTGAATGCTGTTATATATTTTTGTTATATAGAAATATTTTTATCTCATTTGTGACATTTATTAATTGTGTAATAAAAACAATTATACTTATGGTTAAATTTTTGCATATAAACTCAATGCTCCATCATTCTTCTATTAAGCTTTGGTACAGAATGACTATAAGTATAACTAGTATAAGCAGTGGACTTATAGACCCACTGTCCAATCATGCAAAATAGCATAACCCTGGATCATCATTGATGTAGCTGATCATCTTTGATATAGCTGATCATCATTGATGCAACTGATTGTCATTGATGTAACTGATCATCATTGATGTAACTGACTCTTTCAAAAGAATCACCTTTCAGCCAGGAAATACAATGGCTCAATAGCTGACTCCTAAATAATAGGCCTACTTTTTTCTTGTATGATAAATGGTATGATAGTGTGCATGAATGTCTATTGTGTTTGAGTACAAATGGTTCTTTAATATTGTTTTAGGTATGCTGAAAGACGGAATTTATGTAATCAAGTCAATTTTCCATTCATTTGGATCAATAAAGCAATCTTATCTTATCATCATTGATGTAACTGATCGTCATTGATGCAACTGATTGTCATTGATGAAACTGATCATCATTGATGTAACTGATCATCAGTGATGTAGGTGCCTTGTATATCTGAAATTGTGGCCAAGCTGTGCTCTTATTAGATGTGGTCAATATTGTTTCTGGGTCCCTTTGTTGTATACTTGCTTCTGATCAGGTTTCATATTCTCCCCTCCATAAACACTACTACTATACTACTATGCTATTTATTAAAAGGCTTATGGCTCACCATGAACCCTTGAGGCACTGACAAGATTAGTCCCGCAATCTGTTTGCCCTTTGGGTGCCTCTGATAACACAGTGTTTTATACACTTTGCCAGCTTTGGGGTGCTTGGGTTCAGAAGTGCCTCTTAAACATTAGATTCATAATATATACATTGTTATATAATAGAAAAAATAATTTTTTCCTGTTCTGGCATAATATTTTGTTTACAAATATACATGTATTGTATTTTAATATTAGTATTATGTACCTGTTTTATCATTATGTTTCATGCTGTAATCGTCATAACAGGTGTAAAAATTTATCATAACCTATACAAGTTTTTTGGTTTTGAATCTTTGAATTTCCAAAACCGATGAGAAAGAATTTAACTACCGGTAAGAACCAATGACATAATAATAATATGGATGTATATTTGCCTAATAATAATTGGAAATGAAACTTTATTTATTGAATAGAACAAATGTATAATACCTGGTCTTATACAGAAAATTAAAATTGACAATTTATAAATAAAAATCTATTATATCAGTGGCAACTTAGTTGATTTAAATGTATTTATAATTTACACTTTTACCTATTTTAGAAATACTTTTAGCTGTATTTATAAATGTATTGTTACCTAGACATCACTTTATTGGGGAATATTTGTATTAAACATTAGTTTTTTAGTTTTACATTTTTTATGATTGTGATTGTTATTCTTTGACTTAAGTGTTAAACTATAACTTTGTGTAACTGCAATAATACTTGATAATTATTGAGCATATGCAAAGTAAAATACTTGTACTGGTATATAGAAAGATTATGGAGAATTATCTCTGGGACAACTCTTTTTTAAAAGAGTACATTTCAAATCAGTACCGGTAAATCTAATAAGTTGAATAGTGAAATCTTATAAGTTGAATAGTGAAATCTTATAAGTTGAATAGTGAAATCTTATAAGTTGAATAGTGAAATCTAATAAGTTGAATAGTGAAATCTTATAAGTTGAATAGTGAAATCTTATAAGTTGAATAGTGAAATCTTATAAGTTGAATAGTGAAATCTTATAAGTTGAATAGTGAAATCTTATAAGTTGAATAGTGAAATCTTATAAGTTGAATAGTGAAATCTTATAAGTTGAATAGTGAAATCTTATAAGTTGAATAGTGAAATCTTATAAGTTGAATAGTGAAATCTTATAAGTTGAATAGTGAAATCTTATAAGTTGAATAGTGAAATCTTATAAGTTGAATAGTGAAATCTTATAAGTTGAATAGTGAAATCTTATAAGTTGAATAGTGAAATCTTATAAGTTGAATAGTGAAATCTTATAAGTTGAATAGTGAAATCTTGTACCACTGGAAATATAAAATGTGCTCTATAGAAATCTTCCTTAACCCTTTGTGACCACCTGAAGACTTCTTTCACTTTGAGGTCATAGATTTAAAAGAAATTGTAAAAATATGCAAAGTATGTAAATAATTGTTATTAAAAACCTTTTTGGTACAGTATTTAAAGAGTTAAATAAATTGCAAAAAAAAATTATTTTAGAGGAAAAACTATTCAGAGTCTTGTTTGTATATAGTATACTGACAATACATACTAAGTATTAGTTTTATTATAAACACTATAACCAGCATGCCAAAAAATTCACCCAAGGAATTTAAGATAACATTGCTTAGAAACATGCTGATCGCTATATAAGTGTTAGGTTTAAAAAATAAAATATTTTAAATATTTTGTTATACTACAAATAAAATATTTTAAATATTTTGTTATACTACAAATAAAAATAGTATGAATAAATTTAAACCCTTAGGGCAACTTGTAACTTCTGATTATTTTGTATACACAAGTTTAAATAAGTAAAATTTTGATTATTTTTACTTCATGTGCATAATTATTTTTACTCTTTTTATACTGCATACTTTACTAATAATACTTGAAACACAGCAAATTTTTCAAAATAAAGTATCAAGTCAACACAGTGGCCTTGCAAATGCTTATACTCTTAGATTTGTAAGTATATAGACTCGTGTTCTTAGATCTGTGCTAATGTTAAAAAAAAATGTATTATTTAAAAAAAAAATAATGGTGATATTAAGATCCTTTTGTAGAATTTTACAATAATTAAAAAAAACAATGGACAAAAATATATAACAAAAACAAAATCCAATTTAAATAATATAGTTTTTAATAACTTGAATATTAACATTGTTTTTACAATGAGAAGTGCCATTTAGAAACAAATAATTTTTACTCGACAATGATCTAGTTTGAAACTATAGCATGAAAGAGACTCATTATTGTAGTATTATTAACTGTGAGCAAATAAGAGAAATATCAAGACTATCCTACCACATATATAACTCTAATGCCAGCCCAGTGACAATTTAGTCTTCAAGTTAGAGGCAATGTGTGCCCGCCACTATATGATCTTGTGCTATAAACGTTTGTCAAGTAAAGCTATTTTTCAGTTGGTTTGTCAATGGTGACCATGGTGGTCGTCATTTCCTTTGTTGGTCATTTTGTCGTAGGCAATTGTGGCTGCCAACGCCACCAGCGCCATTCCAAGTCCACGACACGTCGTGCGAAGGGCAGTGTAAAACAGATTTGAAGATCCTCCCACACTGGGGTGAAAGCGCCACACTTCGTTTCTGAAACAGAAAACAATAAGGCGATTATTTTTTTTTTTTTCATTTGAAGGCATTTAAATACAACAATCTGGCACTGCACATCTTTTTGCTATATATAGCACAAGTGAATCATGAATCACTAGGTTTTCTGTAAATGGTTAACAAGAGGATTTTTGTGTGGCTTGCATAATATAATGCTTAGCCTAAAGTGAGTTTATGTACTCTTTGGAGCTGTGTAAACACAAAAATGCGGGCCAAGAGATAAACAGCAGATATGATTTAATTAATAAATACTGCCCTTTAACAAATACAGGTCTAGGGGAAAAAAATGTGTTTTTAATCATAATCATCATTTAATCATACAAAATATTTAGAATGGTCATCTTAGTGTGTCTTAAAAACATTTCTGTAGTGATTAAATAACATTGAAGATGAATTATCCAATACTACTATTGTATTTCGGTAATTAGTCTATTGGGCATCGAGTTCTATCATAGTATAGGCTTAAGTCTAATGTTATAAAGGCAGTGTCTACTTGTCCGGCGACCAGTCCAATAGATAGGAAGATATTGCTCCAGCGGGACGACAAGGGCGGGAGGTATTATTCCAGCTGACTTATTAACATAAAAGTTTCAAATAACAATAACAAGAGGTAGCCGGACAATATTAGGGAAAATTACTGAGCCCAACTACTGAAGTTTTTAGGTTAGCCTTTAAGCTTAAAATCAATATTACTTTAAAAAAAAGTTAATTAAGTATCATAGATGCTCTATAAATATTATATTGGTGATTAAGTTTCAATACATTGTAGGCCTAACTAAAGAATAAAGTACCGGTACTCAAATTATGAATTGATAATTGACAGAAACATGATTCAGTTTTTAAGCACAAACCATACACACACCCATTTCACACCAAAAAAAATAAAATAATAATGAAGTGGAATTCATTATTTTTTTTTTCAAAAATGTTTAGTAGGCCTATTTTGATTTACCGTATTCTAATGTATGCTTATAGAAGAAAAACAGAAAACAGTTTGTTTTTTTGTTGGTATGATCTTTTGAGCCAATAGGCTAGCAATATCAGACAAATATGGTGAGTTTTATTCTAGCTTCTATGTCAAAGCTATGTTTTAATGGTTAAAAGCTTAATATAGTACTAACAATATTGTGTAATTTCATTTTTTTATTAAATGTATGATTTTATTCTTATTTAGTCTCTGAACAATCTTTTTTAAATCAACTGATCTTATATTGCCCAAACGTATCCCCAATGCCATCTTTACTTTATGAACTTTCAAATCAATAGCCCCGGTTGTCACGTGACATTATGGCTTTGTTACGGCGGTCACATGAATCGGTCGCCGGACTACTAACTTGTGCACTATTCGGATGCGTAGACACTTTGTTTTATAAAAACCCTTTACTTTTATAATTTAGGTCTATGCTATGGCATATGCATCTTAAATTTTTTTTAGCTCGTAGTTATAATCACTTCATTTAATAAAGCCTAAGCATTGGACTTGGATTTTATTATTATAATTTGTCATTAGTGTTGATTAGTCTTAGACCAGACTTAGACGTCTTATTGTGTACCACATAGAAATATGATTATTTATCAAGACATCAGTATCAGTCAGCAGAATATTTCTGACTTTTCCTCTCACTCAAGTCGGTAGGCTAAAACGTCAAGTCCAAGTCAAGAAAGTAGGCCTATGACCCTATGGCCTATGTGAGCCTATGTGTCCATCCCAGCTTTCTATCAAATTATGTCAAATATATTATTAATAAATAGGCTGCGTCTATTTGTAGTCAACTACAAATAGCTTATATTATATTTGCTTTGAATTTTTGGCTTGTCTACGAAACCAATCTAACAGTAAATACAATTCTAACATAAAATTTAACTGACTTCACTGACTCTCCACACTGAATCTACATTTTCATACCTTATCCAAGGATCCTTCAATCCGAGAGCAGACAATCTTTTTTGAAGGCGATCAAGTTCTGGAATTCCTTCAGCTTTATAGATCCTCCAGTCAGGGACTTCGTGTGGTGCATGGGGCGCATGGCCATGGGAATGGGATGCATGTTCGCCTCCACCACCCATTTTTTTTTAGAGAATAAACAAATTATTTATTATTATGAAAACAAAGCTGATATGTGTTGATTGACCTTAGAAAGAATGATATTCAAACGTATAGATTACTTTGTACTTTTGAATGATTCGAATCAAATTGAGTGATTCAGATGAGTTATGAGTCATTTTTCTATTGTATGCCTACAACAATTTTCAAATAATTAAAAAAAACATCCACTTCATACAAATAAATAAAAATTATTATTGATATTTATCTTTTAGCTTTCAGATCACCTCTGAGCAATATACGTTTTAGTTTTATGTTTGTTTCACCCATCGCAAAGTACATTTTCATTACAGTACATTTTTTTAATTAACTAAAGTACGAAGAATAGAATACTCAGTTTCAGTGATACCACTCCTTGTTGTTTTTTTTCCACAGGATCTTGGCTTTTTCGATGCCAACTTGGAAATAGTGGCTTTTTTTTTCGAAGACCTCGGCTTTTTTTTTTCAAGTATATAATAGCATTTTTTTATGTTTATTAGTGGCTAAAATGTATTTTGGGAAGCATTTAAAAGACTAAATGTGAGTGTCAACTGTACTGCTACAGCATATTTGACAAGACCCATAAATCTAGTGGAATCTAGTGACACCAGCGACTGCCCAATTATAGCTGCCATGCTGTATCTGGAAATGAGTAAATTATGGTTATGGATAAGGTGGCAATGTGGGGTGGGGGGGGGGGGCGGGGTGGAAAGATGTAGATAAATAATCTAACCTCAGCTTTTACAACACAATCTAAATTGATCAGATGTCATGGTAAACACCCCAGCCGCTTATCGCGAGTAAATAAAAAAAAGTATACATTATAATAATATTACAACATATAGGTCCCTATAAAATAGCAGCTATTAGGTAGCTAGATGATAAACTGGAAGATGTTATGAGACTTGAGACCAAAAACATTGCGATTTGTAAGCTGAGACAAATTAATTGTGTAAAGTAAAGGGGAGGGTGCAAATGTAGTAGACCCATACGGGAAGGGAGGGGGGGGGGAATTAGCAAAGGGAAAATATTTCACGGTTTTTGGAGGGGGGCAAATCCGGGGAAATAATATAGGCCTATATTGGTAAAATCCAACGATGGAGTCGCAATGCTCGCGACGCCATGTTGTTAGTGTAAACAAGAAAAAACATGACAAACAAAGTAAAGCCAAAATTAATTTTTTAGAAGCCAAAATCGGATTTCGGGAAAATAAACATAATAGTTAAGAAAGTTTAGTAAAATTGTTTTGAATCATTTTTAACAGTTGAAAACTATTTCTATTTCCTAAGTAAATATTTGTTATTTTAAAACTGACGCATTATTGACTTTTTTCTTTATTTGTTTTAACCCGAGTGTGGTTTGCAGATAAATGTACATCATATTAATAAAAATAATTTTTTAAATTTAAAGTAAAAAAACTGATTTTTGGTACATGTTTAGGCCTATAACGAAATAATTTTTTACTACATCATCTCCATTATTATTCACAGAAGAAGTATAACTTGTTCACATAATTGTAATCTGTAATGTATAAGATAAGATAATTGTAGGCCTACGGGGGAAAAAAAAGACTTTCTTGTCATTTTCTTTAAATGTATCAAATGTTTACTTATCAACTAGGTCTACATTTTTCAATTTTGTTATAAACATTTGTATTTTGTTATCGCATAAGGGAAAAGAAAAGTGTTTTTGTCCTATGTTTAGCTGATCATTGTAACATTTTGTTATTGTGTTGAATTTCTAAATTAGAATCGTATGTATTAAATTGTAGGCCTACTTCATGACTCCATGCATTGTAATATTTGGATTTAACACAGATATATAGCCTATCCGGTTGATTCAAATATTAAGACAGTGATCGGGGTCAGCAGATGTCAGTTGTCTTTTGTTACAATACAACGGAGACCGGAGCACCTGACCGAGGAAAGCGGGGAGTGTATTTGTGTGTGTGTAGGCCTATTGTGTGTCTGTGTGGTGGTATGAATGGACTGACAGAAAAGATTTTAAAAAAAAAGTGTAGGCTACGTGTCAGTTCTTGAGATGACTCTAATTATAGTGCCTTATTTTAGTTCTGTTAGTTGAGTGGAATGTTCCCGAAGAATTAACATAGGCCTATCTATCAAGACGATATATCGTTTAGGCCTATTGACATTAACAACATGGCGTCGCGAGCGGTGCGACTCTATCGTTGGATTTTACCCCTATATTATAGGCCTTATCAGACTTTTTCTGCACTGGTGCACGATTTCACCATAGCCTAAACATCGAAACTAATATTTTTTTGTAAAGTAGATTCGAGTCTAGGCCTATCCAAAGTTGAAACGTAAACATAGACTATAGACTAGATCTAGATCTAGATCTATATTTCGAAAATAAAAATAAAAGATAAAGAAAGTCAACAATTTTTTTTATTCCTGGTTTTGGAAAACAAAAAGGCGGGGGGGGGGGGGGGGGGGGTTGGCTACCCTACAAAATAGGCCACAAAGATCATTTTTATAATAACTTGGCGTTTTCTTTTTTTTTTACAGAGCTCAACTTAGCTTTTCTTAACATTTTAGAGTGGCACCACGTACTGCTCAGTTCATTAGTTCATCGTAATCTTATCATTGTTGAGGCTAGGGATGTTAAATTTACAGTCAAATTTACAGTAAAATTAATCGGCTTACGCAGCTATGCAGCTTTCTTAAATTCTGTATTAACGCAATAATTTGGCATAAGGGCCTTTTAGATTTTTTTTTTAAATAGAAAAAAAATATTCTTTTTTTAAATTAAAATTGTTAGGGTCAATTATTTATTTCGTCAACACAAAGTTAAAACATATATAGATTGTCTACTAATACAGAAAATGTCATAAGTAAATCAGACTATAGGCTAATTTAGATCAGAGTCCTAAACATGACATAATATAATATAAAAAAGACAAGTCATTACCACCGATCTATAATTGTCTACAAAAAAAAACAAGAACTGATGATCGAGTCTTCTTACGTCCAGAGCATAACGATGTTATAAGGGATGGATCAAAGGGAAGGAGGGGGGCACCAAGATCCTGTCCGAGACTAGTCACCCGAGACTAGGAAACATTTGATGTTTTCTGGACTGTTGTTAGTCTCATCAAGGTTAAAAATTTGCCCTCCCGGGACTTTAAATTAGGTAATTAATGTCTTTCAATTCTCAACCAAAAAAAAAAAGTTCACGATGTGTGGGTTAAATTCTGTAGTGCTATTGCTGTGGAATTCCGTTTCAGGAATAAGAGATCTGGCGTTGGCGTTGCCTAAACGCTATTAGCCATTCTTTTCCAGCCATCTTGTTCCCATATGCCTATACAGGTTTGTGGCACTTATTAATATTGTTGATCATGGCCATTTCATATGCTAGGGCTCTAACTTTGGTCAAATATAAAACCTAAAACATTTTCGAGCATGTTTGTATGTATTCAAGGCACACATTTTCTTGGTGATCATTGAATATCATTTTGTGCTTATAATTAGGCAACACGTTTTTGGTATAGACCTACTAGGACTTTTAATAATAATTTAAGAAATTTAAGAATTTAATTTAAAGGTTTTAAAAAGTAATTTGTATAACACAAGGGGAGATAAGAAACAATAGCGCATCATTTCGACATGACTTTCGTTGGTGGATTTCATGTTGTTCCTTAAAGACCAAGTGAAGAGCTTTTTATCAAATTTGAGTTAACATTTGATTTTGATAGTTAATAGTGTATTCAGCATCTGAATGTTAATAAAATTATTTATGCAAAATATCAAAGATAAATATTAAGTAATTAGTTCAATATTTGAGCCCAAGTCAAAAGGTCGTACCTCAAAACTGATATTTTTAAAATCGCTATTAAAGGGTCAAAATGCAATGAAATAGTTAAAACTTGGACTTAGTTCACACCAAACATGGACAACGAGATAACATGAGATAGCATTTTGACCTAGGTTGATTAAAATATGCCTCAAAACGCATATTTACTGAGAATGTTACGGTTTTTTCGCCGGTGACTCTAAGCGACTAATTACATGCAATTTTTCTAGACTTTATTTCAATAACCTAGGAGCTTTATATGTATCTCAAACTCATTTGGTGAATACAATAAGCCATTAAATAACTATTTGCCACAAAGTTTGCTCAAATTGATGCAGGGATAAGTTTTTTTACATGGGTTTAAAACAAATAGTGTTGCTTAGGACAGTTGTTTTCATTTCAAGTGAGTGGAGTTTATGGAAAAATCCAAATCTCGTAGCCATTTGAGATGTTTTTATTTCCGGCAACACAGGAAAGTGACGTAAGAGAAAGGATTCAGACTAGAAAAAATTAATATTATCACGTGTTTTGAATCTATTGCCACATGTTTTGAATCTTTTCCCGGTTCTTATTTTTAACAAAATGGTTAAATATAGATTTATAGCGTCAAGTTTTATTATTTTGTCCTTTCTCAAACGTCACAGCTTTAATTATGAGGCTATTCCAAATCTCGTTCCTTTGAGAAGAACCTCTTCACTTGGTCTTTAAAGTAGTCCGTGGTATTTTAAGCTCCACAGCAGCCGCGAATTCTGATTGGCCATCTTTTATTGCAGCAACTGCAAATTTTATTGTGTCATCTGGCACTAGACTTTTGTCAGTAGTTCTCTTATAAAATCTTGGCATTGTACTTAAAAAGACCCCCTCCCCCATAGGGCCTACACACACACCCTAAAAAAATAGTCATAAATAAGTAATAACATTTTGGTTAAGGTATATTTCTTAGCCTAACTTATATTTTTATAGATGCTCCTTCTATAAAGGATTCTATACAATCAAATATTAAAGATTATTGCTTTTTTACATTTAGGCCTATCCGTGGTCTGAGTCTATATAGTCTTGCATTTTGATGTTAAGTTACGCTAGTTTCTCTGGTTTGTTCAGGCAACCCATTTTCCATTCAGACCAAGAAAGAGTAGCCTACTTATATGCCATTGTTATATAAGCTTATATATAAAAAATATATTAAAATTACGCCTACAGCAGGATTTTTATGTTTGAAAAGGATAGGCCTACACATTGGCCATTGGTAAAGAGTGAAGTGCCACCAAGGGACATATAGAAAATTACACAGGATATCCTATCTACATAGTTTATATAGGCCTAATAGTATATAGTTCTATAGTAGGCCCCTAAAAACCTCATTATTTGTTATCCATCACAATAGACAATAGGTTTAATATATAAGCAATAGGCCTATATGGCTTAGATACTATAGACCTATTATCTATACTTCCTACATACGTCTTAGTCTTAAGCTTAAGCCTACGGTAACGTCTCTAGACCCGTAGACTACCGTGACTTCAAACATAAAACAGACAAACTTTCTTGACAGAACGACCACTGAAATAAAAAATGCCGGCCTTTATGATATAATATAGTCTGAAATAGAATAGGCCTAAAGAATAGGCATAAAAGAGGCCTACAATTTATATGTCCTAAAAAAAAAATATCTAATAACTAATTATTGCTAAAGCTTTAAATAATCTTGTTCACCTATTCTTGTCAGCAGAGTGGCGCAGCGGAAGCGTGCTGGGCCCATAACCCAGAGGTCCGTGGATCGAAACCACGCTCTGCTAGTATTTTTATTTTTTGTCAATACAATTTTTTTGGTGTTAAAAATTTAAAAAAATAATTTCCACAATAGACAAATCTAGAGCGGCAATCAGACGATAGGGGATAGCCTACATTTGGCAGTGGATCGCAGAAATGAGAGATTGTTGAAAACAAGCTTGGCGCTCAATGATAGTAGACTATCTAATGTCAAAATAATTAGTTAACATTTGAAAATGTTTTTGGTTGTTGGAAGACATGTTTTACATTTTGTTTTATCCAGAAATCAGGGTATAAACCTAAATGGCATACAAATTGGTTAAAAACAAAATGCCCATAACATCAAAGACATTTCTTAAATAAAATGTGCGTTCGAAGCATAAGCTTTTATCAAAACTCTAATTTCCAAACATTCATGTGCTAACAAATTTGATCATTGTCTTATTGTAAAAAAAAACTTTACAAGCATGGTTAATTTGTATCATATTATAGGATAGGCAATATTGGTCTAGGAGATGGACCAAGACACCTTCGCTGTATTAGGCCGAGACCTAGTCTGCAGTACACCATATCTAACAGTAAAATATCAAGTATAATCATCACACGAAGTAAGCTTAGAAAGTTTATAATAGAATATCATCATAGTATGAACTACTATAATTGCTGCAACCTGCTATTAAGGGAGGTAATTAAATCTTTCAAATCTTCACTGAAGGGCTGGACTAAATATACCTCAAGTGAAACACTGTCATCTGTTGTAACAGTAGTTACATCATATCTTGTCGAAGTTGTTGGCTTCTTTCGATAAGGGCAAGAACAGAGAGATTTAAGAACTCTTTTGTTCCATTATCAGTGAGAATCTTGCAAAAGAATCATCTTTCAGCCAGGAAATCCAATGGCTCAATAGCTGACACCTAAATGATACTTGTGTTCTTGTTTGATAAATGGTATGATAGTGTGCGCGAATGTCTACTGTGTTTGAGTACAAATGGTTCTTTAATATTGTTCTAATTACCGGTATATGGGGCACGGCAGCGCGTTCGACTGGCAATCCGAGGGTCCTGGGTTCAAATCCTGGTGAAGCCGGGATTTTTTTCTCTTGACTTGAGGGTGTCCCTGAGTCTACCCAGCCCTGATGGGTACCTGACATTACTTGGGGTAAAGTAAAGGCGGCTGGGCATTGTGCATTGAACGCTGCTTCACCAGCCCTATGATCACTTTGGTCCGAAGGATACTTTACTTACTTACTAATTACCGGTATGCTGAAAGACGGAATTTATGTAATCAAGTCAAATTTCCATTTATTTGGATAAATAAAGCAATCATATCTTATCTTAATTCTTGTTTGTGATTTTTTAAATTTTTATAATATGTAGTATATAGTTAAACTGTGGACTTTTTCCTGGGTCCTAACGGGACCAATATTATGAAAAAGAAGAAGAATTATGTTGAAATATAATGATAGAAATGAGAAATGTAGACAATCCCTCTTCATCTACAGGTGTTTCTACGATTCTACGGCACTGTACACAATAAAATGTATAAGCTTAAAAAGTAATTTTTCATTTTGTTTTATTCAACAACAAAATATTGGTCTATTGATTGTATTTACTTCCTTTTATAATAACTTAAATAAAAGATGGCAAAAAGGTACAAAAAATAAAATAGGCCTACAACACGACACAACTAAGATTTGTTAATTGTAATATAGCTTTTGTTTTATCCTACAGTGCATTTGTTTATTTTAAACTGTATATCCATGTATTGGCCCATATTACAAAACTCTATTTAGCGGATTTTCAAATAAACAAAAAAAATAATTTAGCAGAGCGTGGTTTCGATCCACGGACCTCTGGGTTATGGGCCCAGCACGCTTCCGCTGCGCCACTCTGCTACATGAATCTGAAACATATTTAACTGTGAGATGAAATCTTGTTTATCAGACTCTCCTTTCTATACAGAAAATCATTGCGTCCTACGCTCATCCGTGGTCTGAGTCTAGTCTTGCATTTTTCTTAGTGATGTTATTAGACTAGTTACAGGCTTTGTCTGAGTGTTGCATTGCAGGGGAAAATATATCGTCTCTCGAGACGTAAAATGCCGACGAGATAGGCCTACAATCAAATTGATCGATTGTACAGCATATAGAGAAGCGAACGTCTCTTTGGCTGTCTGGCTAATTTCTAAAGCAAATAAGCTTACAACACAATTGAATTTCTTCATTGGCTCAAAGCATTGTAATTCTCTACAAGACTTCACCAGTTTACAACGACGTGATTAAAAATTAATAAGCTTATCGTCAAAAGGAAATTAATCGTAAGTGGTAGGTAGCAAGAAGTGTTTTTTATGCTCCAGGGGGAATTAAGAGTAAGAATTTGTTTCTGGTAATATTTAAAAAATACGTATTGTGGCTTTCTTTTTCCAATCAATTATATCAGCTTCGCAAAACTTAATGCTTCTGGCTGGCTGATTGGTGATCGGACCTTTGGGTGGCTAATTGACCAATTTACCTCCCTTTTATCTAGATAATAAGATAAAGCATGCCACATACACGTTAAATTTCTAACAACATAATGGCTCATAATGCTATTATAGCAATTCGTTCCATTCCGAACACCCAAAATATGTTTGTTAACTTTTTTTTTTTTTTAATCATTTACACATAGGTCTATGGTGCCATTGGTAAATCCCTATTAAACGCAATATCTTAAAATCATTTTTTAATTTAGGTCTTTTATATAATTTATTAACTCCGTTTCTGTTTATGTTCATCATTTGCAGCCACAATTAGATTCTATCTAGCAGCATAAAAAAAATATATATGACAAGGCCAGGGAATCGACATCCATTTAAATAAAGGTTTCACCCACATAATATAAATGAATTTATTCTGTGGTTTTATCTGATGTAGAACTAAAATTTCAAGTTTAAGTGAATCAATAGCCAGTGAGAAAGAAACAAAGTATAACAGAGTTAATATTATAATGTATTGAAAAGTGCTTTTTAATTTTTAACCAAATCATCTTACCATTAGTGGTACTGTGGCCGATCAACTGCGCGTTGGACTGGCGCTCCGAAAGTTCTGATTTCGAATCCTGGTGAAGGCTAAGATTTGTTACCTGGACTGAAGGGTGTTCCTGAGTCTACCCAGCTCTGATGGGTATATGACAATCATTATTTTGGATAAAGTAAAAGCGACTGGGCAATGTGCTGGCCACACATCCCATCGTATGCCGTGGCCACAGAAACTGGTGAACAGCTGCTTCACCAGCCCTATGATCAATTTGGCCCGATGGGTACTTATTTTTTTTTTTACCATTGTATCCTATGATGAAAAGGATGTGAATGTATTTGCACCCCTTCGTATTGCACAGTTAACTTCAGCTAATTTGGCAACACCAATAAATAAAACCTAAAATGTTAACAAAAGAACACAAAGTAGTCTTCAGAATGTAAGGCTTATAGCTTCAATGGAGGGAAGGGGGATGCAATATATTGTCGATAAAAGATAATACATTGAAGCCGTAGTACCGTAAGTTGGGGTGAACGTGGCCATCAGGGGTGACTTTGGGCCATTGAGAAAAAAATGTTTTAGAGTGCCATAAATCCAAAAAAAAATTATCATTTCAGGTCTTTCAATTGTATATAATACATAATAAAGATATAGGTAACTATTTAGCAGTTTATCACGGTGAACAGAGTATTTTCTGAGGTACAGACATCTTTTCAAGATGGCCATCTGACATGCGATTTTAAGCATAGCTAAGTCAACCTGTAAAATTATTACTATCCAGATTATATTTATTTAACTTATGTTTTCTAAATTAAACAAATTTTGTTTATTTTAACTCACAGAACAAGTCACAATGTTCAGGACTTACCAATCGACGCTACAATTAAACATCCATTGAGACTTGCATTAGTAGATCATAACAAAATAAACATTTTTTTCAACTTTATCAAGTTTTTTTGTATTATTTAAGTTTTCTATTTCAATTTGTAATACCATATTTTCATTATTAGTTGCATCTGCAATTTTTTTTTTGTCTGGATATTAAACAGATATCGCCAAGTAACTGTTATATAGCCTACTGCTGTTTTATGCTCTATACGGCACAGTCAAAAGGTTATCAATAAGTTCTAAATACATGCGTTGACAATTTAATGTCATTAATTCCTGCACCAATAATACCCGTCAAAATCAACCGTGCATTTGACGATTCGGACATCGCTAAAAATATTGCCTGTGCAAAAACAAAAACTGAGGCGATAAGGTCATCACCCCCCACAAAGTTGATGAACTAGTGAAATCGTTTGGTGGCATTTCAACAGATGCTAGCAATCACGGTTCGCAGAAAATATTTCCGATGGTTGTGCAATACTTTGACTGGAAGGCAGGTGGAATACAAACTAAGATTCTTTAGTTAGACATTACACAAATGAAACTTCAGAAACTATATTAAAGTATATTTTAAGAACACTCCAAAGATATGATTTGTCCTCAAAATGTTTGGCTTTTGCTGGAGATAATGCTAATGTAAATTTTGGAGGCATTAACAGAAAAGAAGGTAGAAGTGTGCATATTTTCTTTCTGTAAATCAGCCGTGCATATTTTCTTTCTGTAAATCAGCCGCCTGCTATGATAGAAATTTTTTTTGATGATTTTTCAGAATTCTACCTTTGGTTTCTTCATTCCTTGATGTCTGTCTTTCAAGTCAATATTGCGGCCATTGAAAGAGAAGAAACATCCGTGCTAGAAGTTATCAACATTCTTCACTCAACCTTAAAAGTTTTAAAAGACAGACTAAAGGAGTCATTTATTTCACTGAAAGTCAGGGAGATAATGAAAAACCTTAAAGAAAGTGGTCAAGAAAAAGAGTGTAATAATTTCATGGCAGAGGTTAGGTTGGTGTATGTAGTATGCATTAGCTATTTAGAAAAGTGCTTGCATCCTATTTGTGAATTTGATTGCTTTAGTTGGATGTATTTAAATAAAATCAAAGAAAGTACTTTTGATGAACTTTTGGCATGTATATTGTATCTTAAGGAGAATGCTATTATAGTGGATGGTGTGAAATTGTTTGACCAAAATTGCAATCTCAAATCATTTGTACAAGGGAAAGATGAACAGTTTTTTGCAAAGACTCTTGCATGAGCAGTGGAGTTTGTTTTTTCAATGTTGCCCTAATGCAAGTTGCTTTTCAGAGTTGCTAAAAATGTGTGAACTTTTTTTCTTTATCCCTGGATACAATGAAAATGTGGAAAGAGTGTTCTCATTGATAAACGCTTAATGGATAAGGGAAAGAAACAGACTCTCAGATAACTCTGTAAATGGCATCATTGTTACAAAGTACAATTTGAAACATCCAACTTGTGAACAGTTTTATACATTTGTGCTAGCTAACAAGGATCTTGTGCAAAAAGTGGGCTCGTCAGAGAAATATGTTGTGTAATTAAAAAGATGATAACTGTAGAATCGACTGTTTAATTTTCAAATAATGTAGATCTAGTATTGTTACATTTTGAAAAAAAATCTCAATTGAATTTTTATTTTTTTTTATTTTTTACAAAACTTTTTCTTGGTTAATTTTACAAATAAATAATTATTGGCAACCATTGTTACTCATTGTAGTAAAATTGTACTGATTGCTGGTTAAATCTGCATGCATTTGAAAAAATTTAAATGATTTTAATGTAACATTCAATGTGTCCTCCTTTGTCCTCCTTTTTGTCTCTCTGTGTCCTCCATTGTCCTCCTTTTTGTCTCTCCGTGTCCTCCTTTTGGTACTCATGTATCTGGCAACCCTAACCGTGTAAGAATTAGAAATCGGTTAAATTATAAAAAAATAATAGCTGGCCATAGTCACCCCAGACCGGGGTGACTCTGGCCACCCTACAAATTATGTCTAAATAAACAAAAAACTATTTTCATATGAAATATATTTAGGTTTTTATCTTGAGTACTTGTCAGTCCCCTGGAATACAACTAATTTTAGGTTTATAAGGTTACATCTGCTTAAGATATATAGAAACAAAGCTTAAAAGTGGACCATAGTCACCCTATCTTACTGTATGTATATAAAAAGAGTAGAAGAAAGAGGCTTTAAAAAACGCTTCTGGACCAGATGGCATACCAACTAGACTGCTTATGGGAGTTAATCAAAGAATTATCTTGAAAATACTTCTTCTTATCATTCTAAGTCAATAATAATAATATTAATTGTATAGCGCTGCCAACAAACATAATGTAAGCTCAGAGCGCATTTAACATACAACTAAAAACACGGATATAATCTCTAGGCCAAGAATAAAGCTAATTGATGATTTAAAACTTTACAAACATAGGACAAATCAAATAAATGAAGCAATAACCGACCTAACATGTACGTAAAACAGAAGTGGTCTAAAACATGTTATCTGAGGTAAATATTGAAATAATGAGTTTTTAATTTCTTTTTGAAAGTATCAATGAAGCTTGTTAGCCTGTGTTGAATGGGAAGTAGATCCCACACCTTCGGACCGGATATGGAGAAGGTTCTAAGGCCAACGATCGTCAGAGAGAAACGGGGCACCCCCAGAAGCGAGAAGTCGGCAGAACGAAGTGTTCTTTTCAAAGAGACAGTATGAAAATATTGGAAACAGAAAAAAAAAGAAAAAATATTTTAAAGAACGAAAAATATTACGCCTTGGAAACTACAGACAAGAGGAATTACCAAAAGGGGAATTGATTTCTTTGGATAATATATTCTCAAATAGACTAGATCCGAAAGATAAGCGTGTGAGAGAGAAAAAAGAAATATAGAAGAACTAGCTATTTGATTCATAGAAATCATTGAAATGGTTCACTAACAGACAAGCCCCACGAGAGAGGGGTACAGCCGGTACGCCGTACCGGGGCCCACAAGAGTTTAGGGGGCCCATGAATATTATTTTTATATAATTTAAAATTAAATTGGCAATTACGCAAGTATTTTTTAATTGTTGCAATAAAGCTAAGAGGAGATGATACAAAACCTCCTACAATCTCACGTGGCGTTGATGGCCCTTAATTTTGGTTTTCTTTGAATGTGTACTTGAACATTTTGTTAAATTTGCAAAGAAGCATCTAGTTGTAATATAGGGCCTATTTATTTTCGATAGCATTTAGGATCTCTTTTTTATTTTGTTTTCTCCAGAGACACTTACAAATATAGACCTATGAGCCCTACAGGCTTACAGTTCTCCCTGTTAGCTTAGTAGCCTGGGCCAGGGGTCGACAACCTAAAGCACGCGTGCCACACATGGCACGCATAGCGATTTTAGATAGCACGCGAGAGACCTCCAAAAGGTGCTTCTTGTTAATTTTTTTCAATAATTGAATGAGGAGGCACTAACTGTTGAAGCCGATGTTTCTGAATGGCGAGCGACACATTTCAGTGAGTTGAACTTGCTTTTACAAGGACGTGGCTAAACAGCACTTGACTGTTCGACCACTGGAATGGATTTGCATTGAAACTGGACAAATCTTACACGTTATTCAATTTCAAAACACTTAACTATTTGTAATTCCCTAATTTATGCCATATATTAAAATAGATAGAGAGGAGTTTTATAAACAAAGACAAGATTTTCAAATTTATGGACTCTTGTTTTCATACCACATAAAGTCTGACAGGATTTATCGATAGACAACAATCTTAGATGTGAATCTTTATTTTTAAGTGGAGGGATAGTGACCATTTAAAATGCAGCAAGTTGAATTTTAAACACAAAAATGCTAGATTTTTATTAAGAAATAATAATTAAAAAGTAATATTAGTTTTTATTTTAAAAAAAGGGAGATAATTAACCCGTTTTGTATTTGTTTTTTGCTCTAATATGTCCAATATGTTTCATATTTTTCTTTAATAAAAACATTAATGGATCTTACAATTATTATTTTAAAATGTATCAAATTGTGTAAGTTAGTTAAAAGTATATAAATATTATATGACTAAAGAATTTATAATAAAATGTGTACATACTTTTTAAACATTACATTAACTACCAAGTTTGTATGATTACAATGTCTCTACACCGCTCAACGATAGTTTCAACATCACTTATACTGCATAATAATAATATAAGAGAAAATCTCAGTAAAACTGAGATCGAATTACAATTAATGTATAGCAGGTGCCAGATCCATATCTCGAATCACGATAACTAAATGATAATTTTAGTCGATAATTAACTATCAAAATGTGAAAGTTTAGTAATAAAATCCTGTATTTGGTGTAAATGCAAATAAATAAAAAAGGATGATAACCAGGAACTCGTTGTTTTTTTAAAGTTAAATATTAAACGCTCTAAAGATTTTCTCTATACATCTTGTTTTGGGCCTCTATCTTGCTACGGCGCTAAATAAATATTATTATTTTTGAATTTTTTAAAATATAATAGAGCAGGTTGACTTTCGGGCTGTTGGCACGCTGAATGATTTAAAAATCCTAGTTTGACACACTGTTAGCAAAAGGTTGCCGACCCTTGGCCTAGGCCTAAATACTCTATGTCGCTGTGTGTCGGTACTAGTAGGCCCTATGATAGTTAAACTAGTTAGTCGATCCTTTTACACTTTAATGATTTCCAGTGCGGTAGCCAAGAGGGGAGATTGAAGGTATCATCATTTTAGACTTTAGACAAATGTATTGAAAATTTAAAACACATTTTTTTTTGCTCATTTAACAAAATGTATTTTGGGAAGAGTTTGTAAAAAACAAACTATGTGTCAACTGTATTGCCACAGCAGATCTAACCTTACATTAGACTACACAACATACATTACTGGTGAATATTTATAACTGACAAGAATAACACCAGTTAAATCACTTAGCCTAACCTAGAAACACTAGTCACTAGAGGACATAAATTATCAATCAACAGTGAGAGTCACTTTTCCCATTTTACACATCTTTGTAATATTATTTGCAAGATCAATAGGCCTTCTGAAGCGCAGGAACAATTACAATAATTTAAACCAAGAACTATGTACTGGATTAAAGTATTTTCGTAACAGACCTGTAAGGCTTTGATTGAAATGATTACACTCTAATGGTAAATGGTAACACTTATGACAGTTTCACAAAATGGTTCACAGACCTTGTAAAAAGATTCCTGATTTTTCAAACGTAGGCCCATGTAATACAAATAAATCATCTAGAAATGACTAGTGTTTAAAAAAAGTGGGCCGGGGGGGGGGGGGGAGGGGGGCCCAGATAAGATCTCGTACCGGCATCTTTTTTTCTCTCGAGGGCCCTGCTAAGAGAACCCTTTAGATACGCCCTTGCACGAGAAACCAATTATTGGAAATTTCTAGCTGTCTGACTTCCCCCACCTCCTCTTTTTTTTTTACAGAATAGAAAAGCCTTAATGTCTGACAAAGCGAAAGTGAATTTTATCCGGAAGTCAGCGGTCTTATATGCATTCTTGAGTCTCTGGCAAATTAATGTTTGATCACACCGACGCGCACACAAACTCTGACTCAAACGGGATTGTTATACATTTTTATTTCAATTTATTTTTACAATAACTTATCACCATTCGAGTTGCTGATGTTCTGTGCTGCACTATTTACACGTTTTGGACAAAAACTAATAAAAAAACTAAATTGATTTTTTTTTTTTAAAGTTGAGTGTAAATATTTATTTCAATGTAACACGCTATTGACGGAGCTTGGATCTAACAGCTAAAACAGTTCTTCTACATTATGTTTAAGATCAGTTTATTTCAAATGTGTTGGTTTATCACTGTTACAGCCGTCTTGGCACAAGGTAAGTATTTGAGTATTTCATTTTGGCAATTTACAGATGAAAACTTTGTGTGGTGGCAATGTCTCAATACTTGTCACTTTGACATTATAACGTCAGATGACATGAAAGTTTTGTACAGGAACTTGTGTTTGGTGGCTGTGTCTTTACTGGTCTTTAATAACCTGGTGGTTTCGACTTTTGGTATTTAAAATTGGAGCTCAATATCAAGATCATTCCTAACAATCATATTCATTCCTCACCCTCCTCCCACCCACTTCACACACACACACACACACTCTTCTCCAGGACGATCATGCCATCAACACATGTGATTAGTAGGAAAATGACGCAGTAATGTTTAGCCATGTTTCGGTCATGTGTTGCGACACAAATGCCTGTCAAAAACAATCCTCCAGGGCACGGTGGAAGGTGGGCCGTCAGCTGAGATGCTGGTTCGACACTGTAAAGTATTGGACAGGGCTGCAGTGGACTCAACTACTGACAACCGCTCAAGATAGGCAAAAGTGGAGAAAGTTGACTACTAAGGTGTCCATTCGCTCCCCCCAAAGACCACAACGGTCATGGTATTGATGATGATGAAATATTTTAAATATTTAAACAAAAAACAATGAATGGCATAATTTAATTTCGAACATTTGACAAGTTTAGCGTGAAGAATTTTCACTCAACTTGTATTTGAAACAATGTTTACGTTTCCAGAGCTCTTGAGTTTAGTCATCACAGCCAGCCTGCAGAGAAGTTCCAATACCTATGCAGCTCTGTGGTCGGCGGGAGTTGAGCTGAACAGCAGCGACCTGGCCAGCTGTGCCATCAGCTGTTTACAAAACACTGACTTGTGTCAAAGCTTCTCGTTCGATGAAGTAACATCTCAGTGTACCTTGGGTAATACAACTTAAACATTAACAACGCTTAAAGAAGATTGTCAATCTTTTAAACAAATGTTTTGAATTAATAATCTATAGCCTAATTCTAATAAAATCAGCGTTGATGCCATGAAGATAATATTTGTCTATGAAAGTATTCATGTTTAGTATTATTACAAAATCATATTTGTTTATTACTATTACCAACACATGACCAGGTTACTGTGTAATACCGTCTGCGAATAGTATAATGGCTACTGTAAAGCTCTACCAAAATGAACAAGAATCATGTGAAAGCACGGCTGGGTTCAATGTTTTCACTGCGGGAAATGTCAAAGCCTGCTTGTGGGTGTCTTCAACGATGCGCAACTTTACATATGCCACATCACACTGCGCAGGTGATTAAAAACGTTCCTTGCAAAATTCATTTGCATTGTAAATTTCCACAATTGAAATAGATCAAAATTAATTTTCTGCAGGTTTCTTTTAACATAGACCCAAATTCATTATCTTGTAGGATTCTTTTTTTTTTTTTAACAAAGTCAAAAATTAAATTTTACTGTAGGTTTTTCTCTTTTTTTTCAACATAGACCAAAATTCATTTTCTTTTAGGTTTCTTTTTCAACAAAAAACAAATTTTACATGTCTGCACGTTTATATAACTGAACATAGATCGACACTTACTTTTCATTAGCTGTCAACAATTGAACATAGATCAAAATTTAATTATAGCTACAAGCTTATACGATCTAACCCAAGCACAATTTACTCCCCTGAATGTGTCTATACTTTGAATGAAAACAATCCGAATTCAATATTATGTTGGCGTCTTGCAATTATAAAGCTTGAATTTTTTTTTAAATATATGATGGTAACCTTATAATAGAATTTTGCATTATGCTATTCGAAAGTCTTGTATGTAGTAGACATGTGTTAATATTCTTGAAACGATGCCTGGGGTGTAGACATTGGTACGTCAATAATAGTTCTTAAAGTTGATAATAGTTGGCATCAGTAGGATGGTTCATTTTCAACGAATAAATGTATGTTAACAGGAAAAATAAAACTTGCAATATAATTTATTATCAACCAAACATGTATTTATTGTTATAGAATATCTTGTATATTTCTCGATTTAATATATCTAATTTAGAAATACAACACAATAACAACCTGTTCCAATGCTCAGATAAACATAATAACAAAACATATTCCTTATCCCTTATGCGAGAACAAATGCATATAAGTACTCTTTCTTTCCGAGTGGCATTCGTGCATGAAACGGGTTGCCTGAACAATACAGGAAAACCAGTAACTTAAAATTATTTAAAAATTAATACAAATGCAAGCCTAGACTTGGACCACTGATGAGCGAAGGACGCAATAATCTAGAAGAAGCGTCAGTAATATATAAGAATAATCCTTTATCTAGCTAATATCTTATTGATATATATTATCTCAAACATATCTTATCTATCTAATATTTCTTTGAATCGATATGTTTATCTTGTATATATCTTATGTATATTTCAATAAATATATATTTCCTTACATATCTATCAAATGCATAAATCAATTAACCAAGACATCTTCATTTCTATATAACTTACTAGAAGTAGTTTTAAATTATCAAGACAACTTACAATTAAATTGTTTAGCTACTGCATTTTCTATCAATCCTAACCTATCCATTAAGCTATCTATATAATTATCTGTGCAAGGACCTTTCTATCTGTATTTGTTTTAGTTTAATTAAAAAAAAAAGACTTTTGAATAGATACTTATAATAACTAAATGATATACTGTTTTGATTGTATATAACATGAATTTGTAAAGTATTGATTATTAAATATCTAATTGTAATATTTGCTTAATTATGTCCTTTTTCTTTGCTTTAAAAAAAAAACAGAAATGGAGTCAACTCTCGTTACTGTCAAGTCTAAGGAAAAATTTGAAACTATAAACAAATGCACGAACAATACAATCTTCATCGGACTGGATGATATGACCACAGAAGGCACATTTGTTTGGCACGATGACCACACCGCGATGACCAACGCTACCATGACACAGCTTTTTATAGAAGGTGAAACGACGTGTAGCCTAGAAGCCTGTGATGATAGTGTATTTAAGTGACGTGTAGTTTAGAGGCCTGTGATGATAGTGTATTTTAGTGACGTGTAGTTTAGAGGCCTGTGATGATAGTGTATTTAAGTGACGTGCAGTTTAGAGTTTAGAGGCATGTGATGGTAGTGTATTTAAGTGACGTGCAGTTTAGAGTTTAGAGGCCTGTGATGGTAGTGTATTTAAGTGACGTGCAGTTTAGAGTTTAGAGGCCTGTGATGATAGTGTATTTAAGTGACGTGCAGTTTAGAGGCCTGTGATGATAGTGTATTAGAGTGACGTGTAGTTTAGAGGCCTGTGATGATAGTGTATTAGAGTGACGTGTAGTTTAGAGGCCTGTGATGATAGTGTATTTAAGTGACGTGCAGTTTAGAGGCCTGTGATGATAGTGTATTAGAGTGACGTGTAGTTTAGAGGCCTGTGATGATAGTGTATTAGAGTGACGTGTAGTTTAGAGGCCTGTGATGATAGTGTATTAGAGTGACGTGTAGTTTAGAGGCCTGTGATGATAGTGTATTAGAGTGACGTGAAGTGTAGAGACCTGTGATGATAGTGTATTTAAGTGACGTGTAGTTTAGTGGCCTATGATGATAGTGTATTTGATTGAAGTGTAGCTTATAGGCCTATGATGATGGTGTATTTGAGAGAAGTGTAACTTAGATGCCTGTGCTAATAGTGTATTTGAGTGACGTGTAGTTTAGAGGCCTATGACAAACTTTCTTCGCTAAAATTAAATATACAATTTTAAGACAACACTACATAAACTAGCGGAACAATCTAAAATACAACGTAGAGACTATTACTTCATGCTATACACTTAGCAATATCTATCTATCTATCTATGTATCTATCTATCTATCTATATATCTATATATCTATCTAATATTGACTTATTTTGTCTCATTTAACAGTGTGGAGTGTATCGCCTAAAGCAAATAAACATAAAAATGATTTAAAAAATCTCGTAAAAGTTATATAAAATAATACTATATCATTTGACCTCATTTGTGTTAACATGACCTCATGGTCATAAAAAAATCCTAGCCTATTCTGAAACTTAAAATATCCCTAGGCCTATACTTTGAATATTTGGAACAATAAACCAACGCCAACGACCACACATTATATATATATATATTATATATATACACTATTTATTTTATATATATTATATATATATATATATATATATATATATATATATATAATATGTTATTTAAAGATTAACTTTTCTTTAGTGCTATACAAGCTAATGGACTTTTTGTTGTTATATTATAGGTGAACCGAACAATCTTGGCGATGAAGAAGACTGTACTGAATTATCTTTTTCCAGAGGGGGTTTTAACGACAAGGCATGTTCAGTGGAAAGATATTACGTTTGTGAAAAATCATGCTTTGAGTTCTAATAAAGTCAATTTTTAAGTATTGAATAAAATTGTTGAAGTCAATGGCAATGTTATTTTGTTTTGTTTTTTAGTTTCCTTGGGTCAATGAGTTGTACAATATGTACTATAATAACATTCAACTTCACTGTTTAATCATAAGTAGTCTTTTGATGGCTAAGAAAAAAGAACAACCACAGCAATGGGTTCCTTACATAGATTATGGTCTGCTGGGTATGGAGATCTAATGTTGTACCTAGGGCTAGGTACACGAAAAGAAGAGTTGTCAGAGCCAATCGTATGCAGAAATTACTGGAATAGATTTCCATCGAGGGTTTTAGGACGCAAAATAAAATGTATAGGCTTACTAGAAAGTTGTAGAGAGCTACGAAAAAATATTTGATGTTATTACGTGATAATAAATAACTATCTCTACAATTAGGCTATACGTAAATAATCACTACGCCAACATAAACTTATGTCATTTGTAGAATGCTATAAGACATCTTTTAGATTGGATGAAAGTCCATTATATTAAAAATGTTAAAATATTTTAATTGTCGAAACAGTACACAGTGTCATACACAATGGCCATTTTCCAATAATACATTTTCGTTTTTAAATTTCAAGCCAATAGTGAAATAGTCACCGGTTGGTCGAAGATCCAAAAGTTAATTTGACAAAATATGATTTAATTTTGATATAACTTTTCGATCTGGATGAAATATAGGCACACGTGGTAAGAAATGATGTCATTGCAACGTTGCAATAATTTCTTTATTGTCACCGAGTTTTGACAAACGTCTGAAGCATCAGAGAGAATTTATTTACCCTGTTAAAGCTTGATACCCTGAGCTCTATAAAACCTTTTCTTAGTTATGAGAAAACAAAAGTTATTTAAAAAATAAATAAATAAGCCATACACAAAAGACTCGAGTCCCGTTAATAATAAAACACCCGAAAAGTGCACGCTTGTTACTATTGACCAATATGTTATTCGAGTCACCATGAAAAAAATGATACTAGCGGATCCGCAGTGAACAATCGCTGGTCTGCGGAAACTTTCCCTGTTACACGGCACGCCATGTCTTCGGAGTGTAGTTGGATGGCTGGAGACCGGACAGAGCTTTGAAGTGCCCCTCCCCTGAGCTCACCTCTGAAACGTTACGCCCTGGACTCAAGAGCCATCTGGGCTCGCCCGGGTTTTCTTTGAGACTTTATAACTCGGTAACAAGAGGTTTGAAACAAAGGAGGCCGTTTTCCGTTTATCATAGTATAGGCTACATAGGCCTACAATCAAATGAATCGATTCTATCACATACAGTGACGCGAACGTCTATTTGCCCGTTTTGCTGTTTTCTAAAACAAACCTAACATAATTAAATATCCCCATTGGCTCAAATACTTTGCCAGTTTACAAAGACATGATTAAAAATGAATATCGCCAAAAGGAAATTAATTGTAAGTGGTTGCACCGTTTTTATCAAAGTGTTCTTTATGCTCCAGGGGGAATGATAAAGAGTAAGAATTCTTTTCTGGAGTTATTTAAAACATAAGTATTGTGGCTTTCTTTTTACAATCATTTAGATACTCTTCGCCAAACGTAATGCTTCTGGCTGGCTGTCTGGTGATCGGACCTTTGGGTGGCTAATTAACCAACTTCCCCTCCTCTTATCTAGATAAAACCTGCCACATTCACGTTAAATGCATAACAACATAATGCTATTATAGCAATTTGTTCTCTTCCGACCACCCAAAAAATGTTTTTTAACTGTTTTTTTTTAAAATCTGTTACACAAAGGCCTTAGGTGCGCATTTGGTAAATTCCTATTGAACGCAATATTGCAAAATCATTTTTTTTTATTTTGGCCTTTTATATTTATTAAATTTGCATTTGTTTATGATGTCTGCTTTTTTTTTTATAAGCGCAAACTGTTCCTCATTTTAAGCCACCATTAGTTTCTCTCTAGTAGCAGGAAATAAACCACACAATTTTGTATGACAAGAGAATCGATATCAATTTAAGTATATGAAGGTTTCACCCACATAACAGAAATGTATTTATTCTGTGGATTCACCTGATGTAGAACTAAGATTTCAAGTTTAGTGAATCGATAGCCAGCGAGAAAGAAACAAAGTTTTACAGAGTTAATATAATGGACTGAAAAATGCATTTTAATCGAATCAGCTTACCATTAGCTCCGAAGGTTCTGGGCTCGAATCCTGGTGAAGGCTACGATTTGTTACCTGGAATGGAGGGTGTTCCTGAGTATACCCATCTCTGACGTGTATCTGACATTAGTTGGGGTAAAATAAAGGCGAATGGGCCATGTGCTGGCCACACATCTCCTCTTATGTCGTGGCCACAGAAACTGGTGAACGCTGCTACACCAGCCTTATGATCAATTTGGTCAGAAGGGTATTTAACTTTTTTTTACCATTAAGTCCTAAGACGAAAATGATTTTAATGTATTTGCAACCCTCGGTATTGCACAGTTTACTTCAGGTAATTTTGCAACACCAATAAATACAACTTAAAATGTTTACAAAAGAACACCAACAGATGTTTAGAATGTATAGCTCCAATGGAGGAAGGAAGGAGGCGATCTATTGTCGATAAATGATAATGAATTGAAACAACAGTTTGTATATAAAAAGAGAAGAAAAAAGGTCTTTTAAAAATAGCTTCTGGACCAGAGGGCATAGGCCCTACCCGTTAGACTGCTTATGGGAGTTAATACAAAAATTATCTTAAAAATACTTCTTCATATCATTCTAAGTCAATATAATAACAATTGTATAGCGCTGCCAACAAACATAATGTAATCCCAGAGCGCATTTAACATACAATTAAGAACACTAATATAATCTCTAGGCTAAGCATAAATCTAATTGTTTATTTAAAACTTTACAGACATAGGGCGAATCAAATAAATGAGGCGATAACCGACCTAACTATCTTTTTGAAAGTATCAATGGAACTTGTTTGCCTGAGTTGAATGGGAAGTAGATTCCACACCTTCGGACCGAATATTGAGAAGTTCTAAGGCCAACGGTCGTCAGAGAGAAACGGGGCACTTCCAGATTACCGAAAAGCGGCATTGACTTCATTGGATAATATCTTCTCCAATAGACTAGATCCGACAGCTAAGCGTTGAAGAGAGAAACATGAAAATGGAAGAACTAGGTATTTGATTCATAGATATCATTTTATATGGTTCACAAAGAGAACCACTTAGATACGCCCTTGCAGAAGCAGCTCAAATGTGAAAACTCTAGAACTATAGCTGTCCGATTCCCCACAATCTCTTCCTTTTTTTTTTTTTGCAGAATAGAAAAGCCGTAATGTCTAACAAAGTGTAAGTGAATTTTATCCGGAAGACAGCAGTCATATGGGCGTGGTTAAATGCATTATTGACTCTCTGGCTAATTAATGTTTGAACACTTGCCGTGGCTAATCGTTGTACTAAAACTACGACTTATAAAACTATTTCCCCTAGCTTCAAACTGGATTGTTATTTGGTTTTTACAATAACTAATCACCTTGCGAATTGCTGATGTTGCACTAATTACACTCTGTGAACAATAACTTTTAAATAACTAAATTGATTTTTACTAAATACTTTGATAGTTGAGTGTAAATATTTATTTCAATGTAAAACGCTATCGAAGGGGCTTGGATCAACAGCTAGAAACAGTTCTTCAACATGTTTCAGATCAGTTTATTTCAAATTTGTTGGATTATCACTGTCACAGCTTTCTTGAGGCAAGGTAAGTATTTGAGTATTTAATTTTGACAATTGGCAAAGCAAATCTTGTGTATAGCGTCAATGTCGATACTTCTCACATTGACATTAGGCCTATAACGTGAGATGGCATAAAGGTTTTGTACAAGAACTTGTTTTGGGTGACTGCGTCTTTACTGGGTGCAGATTTTTGACATTTAAATTTGGAGGCCATTATCAAAAGTAAAAAAATAAAAAAAAAATTACTCGACGGACCAAATTGATCTATAGGTCCAGTGAAGCAGCGTTCACCAGTTTCTGGCATACTAAGTGATTGAGTGGCCAGCACTATGCACGGGCCGCCTTTGCTTTACCCCAACTAAGGTCAGGTACCCATCAGAGCTGGGTAGACTCAAAGACATCCTCCAGACCCGGGAAAAAAATCATAGTCTACACCAGGATTCGAACCCGGGTTCTTCGGTACGTCAGCAGAACGCGCTGTTGCACGGCCACCGTGCCATTATCAAGACCATCCCTAGCAATCATTTTCATTCCTCACCCTCACATACTCTTATTGGGGGCTAGCATGGCTTCAACACCTGTGATTAGTAGGAAAATCGACGCAATAATGTTAAGCCACGGTCTAAAGATTTTATATATTTAAATACAAAACAACAAATGGTATCATTTAATTTCGAGCATTTGACAAGTTTAGCGTGAAGAATTTTCACTCAACTTGTATTTGAAACAATGTTTACGTTTCCAGAGCTCTTGAGTTTGCTCATCACAGCCAGCCTACAGAGAAGTTCCAACACCTATGCAGCTCTGTGGTCGGCGGGAGTTGAACTGAACAGCAGCGACCTGGCCAGCTGTGCCATCAGCTGTTTACAAAACACTGACTTGTGTCAAAGCTTCTCGTTCGATGATGTAACATCTCAGTGTTCCTTGGGTAATACAACTTAAACATGAACAACCCTATAAAAATATAGCCAAAATTTAAACAAATGTTTCTAATGAAATTCCATAACTCTAATAAAAGCAGCGTTAAAGCCATGAAGATATTATTTGTCTATGAAAGTATTCATGTTCAGTATTTTTAAAAATCATATTTGTTTATTACAATTATAATTGCATGACTAGGTTACTGTGTAATACCGTCTGCGAATAGTACACCGGCTACTGTAAAGCTCTACCAAACAGAACAAGAATCATGTGAAAGCAAGGCTGGGTTCAAGGTTTACACTGCGGGAAATGTCAAAGCCTGCCTGTGGGTTTCTTCAGCAATGCGCAACTTTACAGATGCCGCAGCACACTGCGCAGGTGATTAGAATCTTTCCTTTGCGAAATTCATTTTCCTTGTAAATTTCTATAATGGGCCGTATTGCTGCTGAGAGTTAACACCCTTGCCCCTTATACAAGTCAATCTTGTATAAGGGGCAAGGGTGTTAACTCTCAACAGCAATACGGCCATTGAACAAAGACACAAACTCTTTTTCTGTAGGTTTCTTTTTTTTAACATAGACCAAATTTGACATATTTTCGCTTTTATGTATTAAAATAAAAATAAAATAAAAAAATTATTGAACAGAGACCGATATTTACTTTTCTTTAGCTTTCTACAATTAAACATAGATCAAAATTCAATTATATCCACAAGTGCCTAACTAACTATGTGGCGCCCCAGGGCAAACGTTTCAGCGCCGCCCCCTTGCATACTGCTTGTTAGTGCTATATTTGCTATATTTAGACTACATTTGATGCCTTCCTGGAAGTGCAGCCCATATGCCATTCTCTGCCCCCCCCCCTATGTGAGGGCACTGTATCCACAAGTTTCTACAATCTAACCCAAGCCAAATTTACTCCCCTAAATGTGTCTATAATTTTAATGAACACAATCTGAATTCAATTTTAGGGTGTCGTCTTGCAATCACAAGGCTTGAAATATTGTTTCTATGACGATGTAGACAAAAATGACGGTAAACATATAGAGTTTTGAAATATACTATTCAAAAGTCTTGTATGTAGCGGACATTTGTTCATAATCTTGAAACGATGCTTAGTGGAATAGGCATAGGTTAGTCATTAATATTTCTTAAAGTTGATACTAGTTGGCAGTAGTGGGAGCGTGATCGGGATGTTAAGTTCGGTTTGAACGAACACATGTATGTTAACAGGAAAATTAAAACTTGCAATATTATATATTATCAACCTAACATTTATTTATAGTTATAGAAGATCTTTTATATTTCTCGATTCAAACTAACTATATAGGCTATATCTCTTGCATATCTATAATCTCTAACTTATCTTATCTATCTCATATTTATTTTTATCGATATGTTTATCTGGTATATATTTATCTATCTTATCTATCTTTAAATAATTATATTTCCCTACATATTTATCAAATATATATATATTTATCTTCGTTTCTATCTACCCATCTAACTTACTAGATGTGGTCATAAATTATTAAGATAAATTACAATTTCATTGTTTAGCTCCTGCATTTTATATCACTTCTAGCCTATCCATTCCCCGATCTATATAATTATCTGTCCGATGGGCGTATCTATCTGTATGTGCATCAGTTCAATTTTAAAAAACTTATTTTGATAGATGCATATAATTACTAAATGATAAACTGTTTTAATTGTATTTAATTGATTTAATTGATTATTGAATATCTTATTGTAATTTTTGCTTAATTATTTCCTTTTTCTTTGCTTAAAAAAAAAACAGAAATGAAGTCAACTCTCGTTACTGTCAAGTCTAAGGAAAAATTTGAAACTGTAAAGAAATGCACGAATAATACAATCTTCATCGGACTGGATGATATGACCACAGAAGGCACATTTGTTTGGCACGATGACCACACTGCGATGACCAACGCCACCATGACACAGCTTTTTGCAGAAAGTAAAACGAGGTTTAGTTTAGTGGCCTGTGATGAGAGTGTAGAACAGGGGTCGGCAACCTTTTGATAACAGTGTGCCAAAGTAGGATTTCTAATTCATTCAGCGTGCCAAAAGCTAAGAGTTTATCCTGCTCTAACACTCAATTGCTTGTAGAAAAGACTTGATTTTTTTTTATGAACACTGCTCTGCGTGCCAAGTCTGGCACGCATTCCATAGGTTGCCTACCCCTGGTGTAGAAAATCATGTTTCATAAGTGGTATAAGTCATATAAACCAATGTACCTGTACTTAGGAATTTTGACCTGATATATATGTATATGTGAGTTACGACTCCGCGGATCTTCTGGTGTTGTCTAAGCTTAAGAACTCCTTCAGTATAGTAATTAACTATATATATATTATATTAAATATGTGATTTAAAGATTAACATTTCTTCAGCACTATACAAACTAATGGGCTTTCTGTTGTTATATTACAGGTGAACCGAACAATTCTGGCAATGTAGAAGACTGTGCTGAACTAACGTTTTCCAGAGGAGGTTTTAACGACAACGATTGTTCCAAGGAAAGAGATTACGTTTGTGAAAAGTCATGCTTTGTGTTCTAATAAAGTCAAATTTTCAGTATTTGAACAAAATTGTTGAAGTTAATTGCAAATAAATTAAGAAAGCGCAATAGCTCAGTAAACTCATTATTCACGTGAGTTCAATAGTTCTAATAATGCGCATCATAACGATGTACACACAGAAAAACAACAACACGGTTGAAAATATATTTCGGGGGATAGGGGTAAAATAATGTAGCTGAAAAACTAATACAAATTTTTGGTTAGGGCTTTGCGTCTATGTGTCATGTTGCATTTCGGTAGGATAACGGAATGTTTGTCCGATAGCCTTCCAAATAATGGGTTGGCGCCCCCCCCCCCCCCCGAAACAAAGTTTATAAAACTTAAAATAAAGGCTTTTAATAAATATCTTAAAATACACGTATAAGCTTATAAACATTTCAAAAGTAAATACATTCTGTTCTCCCGTGGTTTTCCAAGTGTTAGTTCTGGTTGTTTAGTATATTCTGTTCTCCAGTGGTTTTCCAAGTGTTAGTTCTGGTTGTTTAATATATTCTGTTCTCCCGTGGTTTTCCAAGTGTTAGTTCTGGTTGTTTAATATATTCTGTTCTCCAGTGGTTTTCCAAGTGTTAGTTCTGGTTGTTTAATATTGAACTTTTAAGAACCAACAATAGTAAGCGTTAAGTTTGTGTACATGTAATATTTATAAGATAATATTATTTAATTTGCAAGCTTTGCATATGTTCCTTATTAAATTCGGTATGTCCATAATTATATGATGTTTATAGTGTGTATTACGAAATATACTATTCGCGAAGAAAAGTCTTATGAATTGTATTTTTCCAGTAAAAACTTTGAATTTTAACTAGTTAACATTTTTAGATTATATTCTGTTGTTTGTTCTTTTAAGTCATTTGTAGAATGTTATAAGGCAATAGCTTCTTTTAGACTGGTTGAAAGTCCAATGTATTTAAAAACTTTAAAATGTTATAATTGTCGAAACAGTACAGTGTCATAAATAATGGCAATTCACAACTAATGAATTAAAAACTTTTTTTCAAGCCAATAGTCGAAAATCTAAAAAAAAACATTTTACAAAATATTATTTCATTTTGACATAACTTTTGGATCTGGCTGAAATATTTATGGTAAGAAATTTCATTGTAACATTGTAATAATTTCTTTATTGCCAACGAGTTTTCAAAAAGCCTAAAGCACCTGAGACAATTGATTAACTCTGTAAAAACTTGAAGCCCTGAGCTTTATCAAACCTTTTCTTAGTTCGGAGAAAACAAAAGTTAATTAAAAAAACAAAACAATTAGCCATAAACAAAAGACTCGAGTCCCGTTAATAATAGAACAACCGAAATGTGCACGCTTGTTACTATTGACCAATTTACAAATGTAACTGGTCATTTCTCTGGTGTAACGATTGTATATACAGAGTTTAAACTGGTACAGTTTAATAAATAGACTGCTTATTGTTCGATTGAGAGGCTTGTATACATTATTGAAGTTATTCCATGGCCATAGACAATGAAGCTACTTGGTTCGTGTAACTCATTGCTGCTATTGAGTTTTTGATTGAAAAGAATTTCCCAACAGAGGGTACATTGAATAGAGTTTAGTAGACAAAGTAGACATCTAGAGAAAGGGTCGGCAAACTTCTGATAATAATGTTCCAAAGTGGGATTTCTAATTCATTAAGCGCACAAACATAATTAAAGTCCCCCTGTTCCAGCACTTGTTATTTTTTAAAGAAGATATTTGAATTGCAATTTTAGGAATTTAAGGATTCTTCCACCTGCCATTGAAAATCGTTCAGCGGGCCCTGTCTGACACGCGTTACGTAGGCGTCCAGATCCCTGATGTAGAGTGTCCAACTTAAAACAACTCACACACACACGAGAGCATACGTAAACTATATTATTTGTAAATCTCATTCTTTCTATTTGATCTCTCTTAATTTATCTCTCTTTCTATTTGTCTTGGTATAGGACTTCTCTGCACCGTTATATTAGCACGCCACCTTCGGCCCTACCGTTTTGGTTGCTGTTAAACGATTATAGTTATAAAAATCAAATAAGTTTAGCGTCGGTTCTGCTATACACTAGGTGAGTGTTCCAGTTTCTTGCATCTTTTGTTGAGCAAGTAAACCAATCGAGCATGACCAATCGATGCATAATATATTAAACCAACATAATGGGCTTTTCTACAGATTGCGAAGCTGAAAACGAAATGAATTATCTATTTATACGAATTGAGTTTAACAAAGCATCGAAACTCTGTATTGTATTCTTTATGTCAACACGACATGTAGGTGTATTTATCTTGCTTATAACACGACGTTTAGACATAGTTTTCCAATTAAATAGAGCGGTTCTAAAAATAGTTCAAGCTTGTGTAATTAATGAGTATTATAGATTGCTTATTTCTGTTTTCGAAAGATCGCATTGAAGAAAATTAATTAATTTATTTATTTTCTTCTCTCATCTATTATTGACTCTTCCGCCAGGAGCGACGTCACAAGGGTGGCTAAGGAGGGGACTAAGCCCTCTTGAAATGTAGAACAAATTATTATCAACAGTTTCTTTTTTACTTACTTACTTACGCCTATCGGGGCATAGGGCGACCAGAAAAGTTCTCCAGCATTTCCGGCTCTGAGCGAGTATTCCCAACTGTCTCCAAGAATTACCTATTCTCTTGACGTCGGTATCCAGACCACGGCGCCAGCTGTTCCGCGGTCGACCTCTCTTTCTTTCGGGGGTTCCATTATAATTACTGTCTGGTGGTGTTTTTTCTTATATCTGTACTGAATTGGCGATACTAGATACTTTTACTTTTAACTTACAGTTTAAGTTCCAAGCTTCATTACATTTGTACATTTTACTTAAAGCTATGCATTTATTGTTCTAACTTTAAAGTACACCTGAAAAGTTTGTAGGGCCTAGACCAGTGATTGCGAACATTTTTGAGGCCGCGTGCCCAAAGTGCAATACAAGACCATTTTATTTCTTTCAACGTGCCAACACAGCAATTAAAACAAAATACTGAGATTTTACTTTAGAAAAAACAAACAGCTCATACAGTTGTCGGAACTGATTAACAACTTTTGTCCAAAAAGAATAAATTAACAGATCTTCTAATGATACAAACAGTCTTTTGTATAAAAAAAAACATGAGCTGTAGTGAATGAAAAAAAAAATATATATCACAATCGCCGTTGTGTGCATGATGATAATTTGTCAAGCCTTGACTTATACTCCGTAACTTTAAGAGCGACGCATGCAGTACTCAGGTCATCTGCCAGTCTGTTTCTGGTATCAGATTTGATATAATTTAAAGTTGAAACAGCTGCTCACAAGCATAAGAAGACCCAAACAAAGTAAGAAGTGCAATCACAAGTGCTTTCATCGACTTAACATTTTTTGACAGAGAATTCCACACTTTAAGGATTTCATCATCAGATTTACCACTCTATCTTCTCAAGTGTTTTACGCAGATAATAAAATTTAATTTTTCCAGATAGAGCCTTCTTGAAATTCCAATAGCTCCTTTTTCAGATTTCCTAAATCTAACCACAATAAGCAGGAAAGATCACGTTCTTCAAATTTGGCTTTATCTGGGGAAGTAAGAAAACAGAGGGGTGTGTCTCCATCTTACGGAATTGTACACATTTAATACCGAAATTCTCCTTTGCAGCTGCTACAATACTAGAAAATTCCTTGCAAATTTCCTGATGGCTTGTAGGATTGTCAGTAAATGTTATAGAATTCTGTAAATGCATTTTTACTTTTGAAAAATATTTCAGCTGCCCATTTTCAAAACCTGCAGTTTTCTTTCAAATGTTCTGATATAACAAAGCATAATTTCTACTGTTGATCCTGAATCTTGCAGTTGTTTATTCAGTTTATTTGAATGTGCTGTAAAATATGTAAAAAACATGAGGTTAGTAAGCCAGACCATATCAGTAAGCTGTGGATAATCCTGCACCTTTTGAATCATAAACAGCCTAATTTCATCCAAGCATGATGCACATATCTCCGATACTTGACCTGTGCTCAGCCACCTGCCATTATTGTACATGAGTAAAGTATTATACTGCGCCTTGACCTCTTCGGGAAGTGCGTGAAACTGTCGACAGTAAAGAGCACGGGACATGATGTAATTGACCATTTTCGTGAAATCTTTGAGGATAGAATCTTCCTTGCTACTATCCCTGGCTCAAAGCGCTTCTTGGAGTATAGTAAAGGGAAACTAAACGACTGTGTGTTTTGCTTCTTTTACAAAGAACTGTATGAAACCTGCTGCACCCCCACCATGTAAGGTGCCCCGTCATTAGTAACTGAAACAACTTTTTCTGGTTTTATATCGTTTGCCAAAAATGATTCAATAACAGCATTGTAAATATATATCCCTTGTGTTCTTTCAGGCCAAGATAACAATTTTACCAGCTCTTCTCTCATAATGTCACCAACTGCATAACGCAAAATTACAACAAGGCTTGCATGATTATTTACAAATGTGCTTTCACCCAAGCACATGGAGTAGTAGGCAGACTTTTGTAAGTCAGTAGTGACCTGCCGACTAACATCACTTTCCATGCGCAATCTGCTAAGTGGTATCTTAGAGATGCGTTGCATAATTTTATCTTTGTTTGGAAAATCATTAAAAAGGGAATTACTACCAGCCAATATTGCCGTTTTCAGAAAATCCCCATCAGAGAGGGGCTTACCATGTTTTGCTATACAGAGTGACATTTGAAAACTTGCTTCTGTCGGATGGTTTGTTTGAGAAAGATATTTACAAGAACTCAGGAGTTCCACAAGGAACTGATGTTCTATTTCCCCTACTATTTCTAATTTACTTTGATGATTTACCCAATAGCCATCAACACAATAAATAAAGTAAATTTATTTGTAGATGATTGTATAATTTATCGAACAATAAAGACAGAAAAAGATAGTGAACTCTTACAAAACACCTAGATACATTAAAAATGAGAATTCAATTTATTTTCACCCAAAAAAGGGACAAAGAGAATTCATATAACGAAACAAATAATTACAAACTACTTCATTCATGATAAAGAACTAACTCAGACTAAAAATGCAAATATCCTACTTGGGAGGGGAAAAAAAAGATAAATTATCTTGGAATAAGCTTACACATATTGATGAAGTAATAAAAAAGAATAATAAAAAATTATAGACTTTGTGAAAAAAATTACAAATGTAATAATAAAAAGAATATAGAACTTATCACATGACGAATATGACAGGCACCACATCAACTATAACATCGCGATAGATTCAACAGAGGCGTTGTAGCAATTTACTTGTTTAGGGCCTAATCTGTACTCATCCGTAACATTAGATAAACCATTAAAATTTACTCTTTAATCATTCCCGTCCACTTCGTTCGGCTTCTGACGCGCTTACTCTGCGGATCCCTCGTGTGAGGCTAGTGTCCGCTGGCCAACGTGCATTCAACGTGTGCATTTTCCTACGCGGGACCGTCCGCTTGGAATCAACTCCCACTAGGCCTACAGCTTCGCCAGAGCCCTAGCTTCGACACCTTCCGTTTCGTTAGCAGTATTTGCGTATACTTATTTACATTTTCGTCTGTTGTTCGTTGTCTGCATTCTGTAACTCGTCAGCGCATAGAACTGTCATCAACGGGATACGCGCTATACAAGCACCATTATTATTATTATTATTAATCATTCAAACCACGTCTTGAGTAGGAGACAACAACACCAACTGGCTTGGTCGCAGTCCAATCCTCACAATTCTAACACGTCTTTGATGGCGTCGTTGCTATCCAGCCCTTTTAAATTAGCTTAGCTTATAAGTTTACAGACGTTCCATCTAGATAGAAGATTATTACGCCCACTAGGCCAAAAACTCCAGCACGGCGACAGGGATCCGCCGGTGGCAGGGCTAGAACCCGCGACCTGTTAGTTGGTTTTTGGTTGACATTCCGGTGATCCAACCGCTGGACCAGCCAGCTTCACTGTGATTGAATTGAATTGTTGAATTTCTGGCCCATCAATATCGAAGGTTTTATAAGGCCTTTTTGTCGTGTCGTTGTCGTGTTTCTCTTGTATCCATTTTATTGTTCTTATATCTTTAAATTCTGTTGTACAGTTGTATGTCTTTAATATAGTTTATTATATGCTTTGGTTTAATTTTGCTGAAAAGTGCATGAAGAGTTCAACAGTAATAGAATTTACGTCGAATTTCATTAAATGTATTACACTCCAACAAAATGTGAGACACTGTTAGATTGACAATGCAGAAAGCTCACATTGGAGCCGTTTCTTTTTTTAAGAGAAACGAATGTGTTAGTTTTGTATGTCCTGAATGTAGTCTGCAGAGAATAACCGCGTCCTTTCGAACAAGTTGGCCCGTATTATTATTAGGCTTAATCAGTTAGATCTATAGTTCTATAGGCCTACTAGAATATGCTATTCTGTTAAGGACTCCATTAACTAAAGAAAACGTTAAAAAAAAGTAGAACAAATTCGGAAAAGATCCGCATGATTCAATACTTGCAAAATTCACAACTGACTAGAGTATGCTTACACACATAGTTAAATCATTAAATCTAGAAACACTAGAGGACAGGAGGTCAAAGAGTAGGCTTAAGTAATAACATAGGCTTAAATAAGGCATTAAATTCTAATTTAGAAATACAACACAAGCAAAGTATGTTATTCTGTTACAATCATGCAATGCTCAGATAAACCCATCGCCATTAGGACAAAAACACCTACCTTATCCTTTATACAATAACAAAGACAAATGCAAAAAAGCATTTAAAAAAAAAGAGCTGCAAGGTTCATAACTAGTGAATGTTCTCAATTAACAAGAGTAACACCATTAGTCAAATCACTAAACCTTGAAACACTAGAGGACAGAAGGGCAAAGAGTAGAGTTGTAATAATACATAAGGCATTAAACTCTAATTTAGAAATACATCCCAATAACAACCTGTTGCATAGCTCAGATAAACATAAAGACAAAAACACTTTCCTTGTCCCTTATGCGAGAACAAATGTATATAAGTAGTCTTTCTTCTCGAGCGGCATTCGGGCATGGAATGGGTTGCCTGAACAAACCGGGAAAAACAGTAACTTAACATCATTTAAAACACTATAAATAATTCAAAACTAGACCATATACAACACTTAGACCACAGATTAGCGTAGGACGCAATAATCTTCTTTATAGAATTAGACTATGTAATATTAAGTATAATATAAACAGCCCAGTTTAATATGCCCCACTATCATGTAGCAGAGTGGCGCAGCGGAAGCGTGCTGGGCCCATAACCCAGAGGTCCGTGGATCGAAACCACGCTCTGCTAATTTTTTTTATCAGTTATCTGCTTAGACTTTTTTTTTTATCTTTGTGTAATGTTTTAAACATGTACATTTTAAAACAAAGAAAAGCACTTTAGGAAAAAACACTTTCAGAATGAACATAACTTAGTTGTGTGTGCTGTTGATGTAGCCTTTTGGTATCGTTTTTTTTCTAGTCATTAAAGATAATAAATAAAATAGACCAATGTTTTGTTGTCGAATCAAACAAAAAATAATGTAAGCTTATAAATTGTGTACAGTGTCGTAGAACCGTAGGGGATACATTTCTATCATTACATTTAAACAAAATTACCGCCCTTAATAGCTGGTAGGAGCAATTAGAGTAGCTCATACTATGATGATATTCTATTATAAACTTTCTACTTCGTGTGATGATTACTTCATATTTCACTGTTAGATATAGGGTGTACTGCAGAGAAAGTCTAGGCCTGATGCAGCGGAGGTGTCCAGGTCCATCCCCTAGGCCTATATCATAGAAATTAACCATGATAGCACATTTTTGTTTTTCATTTGTTTTTATTTTACAATATTTAATTATGACAAAGTTCAAATGTATTAGAACATTAATTTTAGGAAATTAGTATTTTGATATACTTTGAACGCACATTTTATAGCCCATGGAAATAAGATTTTTTGTTGATGTTGGTAATTTGGCCTAAACCCTAACTTCTAGAGGAAAAAGTTGTGAAGCTTGGCTACCTACTACAAACATGTATAAAATATATTGAATTACATGGGAACGTATGATACTGATTCGGCGGTTTACACACTTCGTCACTAATTGCCTAAATGTTTACCTATGTTATAGCAAATCTTGATTTCAGATTTGACTAAATTTGTTTGCTTTTTATACATTTTTCCCATACGAGATCATTTGTTAATTCTAATATTTTATAAACATCTAGACTATATATTTTCAATTAAATAGTAAGAGTATTCATATTTTTTAACTGAAATTCATGTTTAACGTTGCTATTAAATATAGGATAAAAATATATCAAATAAATTAAAGGCTTTAATTATATTGATAAATATTGTATTCAAGTAAATTGTTGGGTGGTTGGGTGGGCGATTCGTAATACTAATTAAATACAGAAGAAAATGTCATTTTCACAAAATTGCATTTGTATTTTAACTTGCATCAAATTATAAGATTATTTTTAAATGAAATAAATACAAATTTAAAAGAACTAATATTACAAAAATGTGTGTTATTCTTTTTGTTGGAATTCTATTTTCGGTAGATGTTTGCCCTATCTTTATAGAAGGAGCATCTGTAATATATAAAATTAAATAAGATAAAAGCTTCAGACTTTCTCGATAAAAAAAAGGAAATTTGTATATCGTTTCCCAAAACCTCTGCAAAGCGGTAAGAGATGAAATGCAGCAGGATTTGAACCCAGATTGTTTCGAGAAATGTCTGGAGTAATAAATGGCTAATCACTGTCTATCGGCAATCGCCGAGGTTCCATAATTTAAATCTCATATGAAATGTACTATCTATATATGAATTTATTGGTGCACGGTGGGGGTAGCGCGTTCGGGTGGCGTACCGAAGGTTTTGGGTTCGAATTCTGGTGAAGTCTAGGATTCGTTCTTGGTTCTGGAGGGTGTCATTGATTCTACCCAGCTCTGATGGGTACCTGACTTTAGTTGGTAAAGGCGGCTGGGCATTGCATTGTGCTGGCCATATAATTCACTACAGAAACTGATGAACGCTGCTTCACCTGCCTCATGGTCCGGCGGGTACTTTACTTACTTTTACTTTATGAGATGTAAATCAACTAATTAATACCACCATGGACACTAGACATAAGAGTGTGTGTTTTAAGTCTGTTTCAGATTCTAGCTAACGATTGAAATGAAGGTAAGTTGTTCTTTAGGCGACCAGTATGACATCCTTCCATCCTCAAGGGACGATGGTACATTCTCCTTTTCCTCTGCCCCTATCCTTTCTTCTATTGCTTCTCTTAGCTCCTATCTGTGAGAGTGGCTTCTGCGACCAGTAACAAGATCGAAATGCTACATCACAAGTCAATATTTAGAAATACAAATTGTAACACTAAGGAATAAGCCTAAATCAAATTTATAAGCAATACATAATCTGGAGTCTTTTTATAAGGCAAGGCCTGCATCTAAAGACATTGGCACTTGGTTCAACATTGCATTGCATTAACAAAAATGTGAGATAATTTGCATTTTAGGCATTTTTCTTTCCCCAAAATTGAAACTTTACTAGAAAAAATGCCTTCACTGTGTAAATTATATTTTTTAAACACTGAAATACATTTTATGCGACTTAGACTTAATATTTTATCATTCAGATTTGTACTAATTATAGCTGGTTTATTCCTATAACTTGCTTATATGGATAGTGTAGATAGTGAAACCAGTTCTAGCCCTAATTTGCCCAAACACATTTATTATGGAGGCGCTTTCCGGTATGGCATGCAGCATAACTAAGGGTAACGGTGTCCGCAGTCACACGCACACCACTCACCCCCCCCCCCGCCTGCGAATTTCACCGGATCATTAACGTTGTATCTTGTTCTCCACACCTGCTGATTGCCTGCAAATAATTAACGCGATGGCTTGTTCGTATTCCTGCACTGTCACCCGGTAGCACTTTTTTAAGAGTATAGGCCTGGTCATCCAGGACCGTTGCGCACATTTCTTCTTTCCCACCGAGTCTTGCTAGCTCTTGCTAACTCTCGCTAACTCTCGCTTGTGCAGTAAAATCTCGGAGCGCAACAGTAGCTTTTTCCGATGCGTTAGCCTACCGGTGTAGAGTATTCCTAATGGAATTGTATCCATTGTTTACAGACTTCGATATCTCTGATGGTACAGAAGTGTCTAAATAATGTCCACATTGTCACTGAGTTATAAAGTCTCATAAAAAAAACGGACGAGCCCAAATGGCTCTTTTGTCCAGACGTGTAACACTAAGGATTCCGCAGCAAACGATTGTTCACTGCGGTTCCCTTAATGATCATTATCGTGGTGGCTCGCTCGTATACCTGCAATGTCACCCGGTAACACAAATCCTATACTATAGGTACAGACATCCAGGCACCGGGTGGTTCTGAGACGGAGTTGCTGCATTCATTGCTTCCTCCCCACCGAGACCCGTGGCCAATCGGCAGTGCAATGGGTCTCAAACTGTGCACGATTTGTCTTTCCGGAAGCCAGCTTGATCTTCCAGTGCATCATTAAATAGGTCGAGAATAATGCAGGTTAGTATTTTGCTAGTTACTGATAGCAGCAGGATTCCTAGCCAGTTTTTGCAGGATCCTAGGTCTCCTTTCTTGGGGAGTTTTACCATGTCGCCCTTTTTCTACTCTACTGGTAGAGCCGAAGTAAAGGCAGCAACATATTGGCTGTGGTCGATGAGTCTGCTTTAAGCGCCTCTGGGGGGATTTCATTTGGACCAGCTGCTTTCTCATTTTTCAGACTCTTCGGGGCTTTTAGGACTTCTGCCTACGTACGAGGGTTAGTGATTATAAACGGTTAAATTTACTACCGGTAACATGTAACAGCTTTCTTTTTAGAACACCTTTCATTAAATTATAATTGTTTTCATGAACTATGTTACTATGTCTACACTGTATTTCTATGTTGGTTTTCTCTTTCCTTGATACCTTAAAATGAATCTATTATTATTATTATTATTATTATTTCGGTAACTTTTACTATTATTTACTATTGTTAGAATATTCTAATTGTCTTTGATTATGCCTTTATGGTATTGATGTACTTTGTGGCAAATAAAATACGGTATTGTAATGTATTGTTGACTTTAAGCAGTGCGTCTGCAGGTTGGATGTCAGGCTCTGCCAATGGTAGGGTGCAATTTAGTAATTCCTCAAACTGTTCAGCCCATCTTTGTGCTAATCTTTCTCTTTGTTAATGGCTGTTTCCTTCTTCGTCTTTAACCAGATTGCCCATAATTGTCTTTTTGTTCGAGAGTGTCCTGTTAACCTTGTATAGAGTGCTGGGGTCTCTTCATTGACTTGAGATATGTAAATCTGAATTATACATATTTTATCTTTCTCGTAATCACATTATTAGCGCATCTGTAATAAGAGACGGCTAGCGTTACTTACTTACTTATCTGAAAGTCTCTGAAGGACTAAATGGTTCATGTAAGTGAATACAGTGGTTGAATTTAACATTATCAAAATTAATAACTCGCTACGAACAAATATACCAACAGTTTAAGTCAGCAGCAATAACATATAACCGTTATAAGCCCCCTTAATAGTTCAAATTTAGCCTATATGTTTTTTTTTATCCAATACCTTATTACATGCAGACAAGTTATTTTTTTTTTTTGCGGATGATTATATAATATATAGGATAATAAAGACAAAAAAGACTCTGAAATAGATACACAAATATAATAATAATATTTGTATAGTGCTACTAACAAACATAATGTAAGCTCAGAGTAGCTAGAACGCATTTAACATACAACTACGAACAATGATGTAATCTCTAAACTAAGAATTATAAAACTAAATGATTATTTAAAACTTTACAAACATAGGACAGATGAAATAAATGAAGCAATAACCGATCAAACATATAAGTAAGACATTAGGGGTCTAAAGCATGTTATCTAATGTATATATAAATCTAAATAATGCTTAATGCTTCTTCACCCAGAATAGAGCCAACTGTTAAAGGTATCTTAAACAAAGAAAAAGCCAAGGAAAACATGAAAGCCAAGTTACAAAAATGCGAAGGACCAATACTAAGTAGTCCTTATTTTTTCCCAGTCATTAACTTAAAAAATGTTATCTTCTTATAAAATAATTATTATTATATGGAAAAAAATATTATTTTCCCTCACCCTTTTTATTTATACATGTCATGAAAATAAAATAAACGATAGTAAAAAATAATTTGTAAGGGTTGTGATGGAGTACTGTTGCTGAAAAATTTGAAAACGTGCCAGGTTTTAACTGGGTAGCTTGGCGAAAAGTGTGTGTCAATTAGGTTTGGAAAGTTTGTTATAAATGATTTTTTGTAAAGCCTGCGAATCGATTTGCTTTGTTTATTTAAGAGTTTTCGTTTTTTTTCAAAACAATTAACTATTCTTTTCTTCTACTACTTCACCTGGTGAGATTCAAATAAGTCACAAGAGATCATTGCATAGATAAGTCCAACAGTTTGACTATACTAGTTGGGCATTCTCTGTAGCCCGCCTATAGTTAGCAAAACAGAAAGAATTATTTATGTATTCCAAAGAAATTGAAGAAAAGTATGCAAATGTCATAAAACTTTATGTTCACTGAGAGAGCAATTTTAGTTTTGAGATAACTTATTTAAAGTTTTTCCAATTGAATATAGGTAGAGTCTAGATTCTAGATGGAATCTATATATTGGTTCTAAAAATATTTCAACATTGCGCTAAAATAATTACTATCGAGTAGAATAGGAAGTTTGAAGTATAAGATGTAAACATTAAAATAATTACACAATAAATATTTTTTCAACATTTAAGTTTTAGATGCAAGAGTCATATCTTATTTTATTTTTTTTTAATTTTATTTCTATAAGGATGTTAATATCGTTTTTTTTAGAACCGATTTTGGGCTTTAGAAATTCGATTTTAAACCGGTTTTCGGTTTTGCCCCCTCCCCCATGTGTTTTTGTGTTTCGTTTTTTTTTGTCATGTATGTATAGGTGGAAAATAAAACATATGTAACCGACTGAGCTATAAAAAAAGCGCTACAGAAAGTGTATCGGTTTGTCAGCTCGCTCTGATCAGCGTCTGTGGGGAAAACCCAAATCTAGATATCTGATCTCAAGATCTTCTCAAGATATAGATCAAAAGAATGTTCAACAGACTCGCGGGAACCATATTTGAATAATATCTTCAATAAACTTCTAACAAAACCGAAAATTGGTTTTAAGTTGAAAAACCGATTAACGGTTCGTAAACTTGAAAAAAAGAGTATTTATATGCTTTTGTTCTCGCATAAAGAATTATAAAAGCGTTTTTGTCCTTTTGATTATCAAATCATTGTAACAGATTGCTATTATGTTGCATTTTGAAGTAACAACTTTGGCACTTATGTATATCCTAGCCGTTATTAAATGTAATTTGAACAAGAGGCAATAACTTTCATCCCATCTATTGCATTCGGTGACTTCTAAAAAGCAATGTAAGCAGTGTACACATTGTGTTGTATATAATATACTATTTGAGAATCACTGACGTTCATACAAAGATAGATTGGTCAAGCTACATCCAGTCTTTGACTCGTGTATTGTCGATACCAAACCGAAAACGCCGACACAATGTCTAGTAAATTTAATAATCGACTCTACAATCTCATTGCCCTGCTTTGCTTTGGTAAGTTCAATAAGTAAAATTACTCGACTAAATATAATTACTTTAGTGAACATTAAGTAGATTTAAATGTCTATCTTTGCTTTTAGAAATTGTAAATTTACTTTCTTCGCGCCAAACATTTATTATAAAGTTGTTTAAAATATTGAAATGAGATGTGCCGTTTATATCTTGAGTAGCAAATTAATTTCTTACTTTTGGTATACAAAAAAACAATCGCATCGTGGGGAGGGTGATCATGATTAACATTTAAATTTTCGGTTAGTATTTCTTGAATACACCAATTTGTAATAGCCATTGAGTCATTGACGTTCAACTGAATTGAGGCTAGAGCAAAGATATATTATTAGCGTAGCTTTTTGCTCAAAGTAAATCATTACTGCAGCGTTGCTTTTAAATTTATCATAACTTTATTTCTTGGATGTAATCATGACTGCAGCTTTGCTTTCGAATTTATCATAAATTTGTTCTTAGATGCAATTATGACTGCAGCATTGCTTTCAGATTTATCATAACTTTTTTTTTTAAACAATCATGACTGCAGCCTTGCTTTCAGATTATCATAACGTTTGTGTTAGATGACATCAGTGTTGTTTTCAAATTTATGTAAACTTCTTTGTTAGATGTTATTAAATGGCAGAAACGTCTATTTGATAACTATTCTCGTTTGCCAGACTTTTGACAGTTAGGTATCGCATTGCTGTAAAGTTTACTCTCAAAAAGTCAATATAAACTATGCGAAATTGCTATCTCATGTAACTCCATTAGGACTTTCGAAAGCTTTCTTTATTGTCACCCAAGTTTCGCATGCTGTCAACTAACACGTCGCGTGTTCTATCCCTGCCACCGACCGATCCCTGCCGCCCTGCATGAGTTTTGGGCATAGTGGACGTAATATCTAGAAGGAACGTCTGTAAACTGTTATATATCATAGTATCAGTCACTAGTATATACCCCTATTATACCCATTAAATATATTGTTATGGGACATGGCTTGTAGATAATAATATGATTCTAATAATTAGTAAAGTAGTAATTAAAAAATCAAACAAAACATTAGGAATCATAAAAAGGAACTTTTACAATAAGAATATAAAACTAAAATGATATCTCACATTAGTTAGGCTTATACTAGAATATGTAGCATCTGTTTGGGACATTAAAACATTAAAAAATTAGAACAAATTCATAAAAGAGCTGCTACGTTCATGACTAGTGAATATTCCCAATTAACAAGAGTAACACAATTAGTCAAATCACTAAATCTAGAAACACTAGAGGACAGAAGGGGAAAGGGTAAAGTAGTAATAATAGGCCTACATAAGGCATTAAACTCTAATTTAGAAATACAACCCAATAGCAACCTGTTGCAAAGCTCAGATAAACATAAAGACAAAAACACTTTTCTTGTCCCTTATGCGAGAACAAATGCATATAAGTACTCTTTCTTCCCGAGTGGCATTCGGGCATGGAGTGGGATACCTGAACAAACCAGGAAAACCAGTAACTTAACATCATTGAAAGCATTAATAAAAATTATAATGCAAGTCTAGACTCGGACCACGGATGAGCGTAAGACGCAATAATGTTCTTCATAGAAGGAGCGTCTGTAATGTATAAGATATTTAAACTCCCGTGTACCTATTTCTATTATATATTTCCATTTCTTTAGTATTCTATTGAAACTATCAATAAATCACGGGTGTTTATTTTCTCCCTTGTTTAAAACGAACGGCGAGACATGATCTGCTATTAATAGGTTCCATATGCCTAGAACCTTTTTTTTTTTTGCAGACAATCCTTGAAGGTTATTTACCGCTTCCTACCCTCCTCTCTCTATTGTTTTTTTGTCCTCGCTGAAACATTTCGCGCGGAATATGCAAATTATTCTAGAAAGTTCTTGAGCATTCTCATTGGTTAAGCCACTATTTGGCTGGGGGCCCCGTGCAAGATGATTTGGTCCCCGTCAATATTTAGTTCTGAAAAAGATTACACTGAGAGTGGACATACATTTGTTTGCTCTCTTAAATGCACCGTATCTGATTATAAATGCTTTTACACTTCATTTGAAGTTCTTGATAAACCAGTTTGGATTTTACTACTGAAGGACTTTCTTCATTCATTTTTATTCATCGTTATTACTGTCGTTATCTGCTAAACTGAAGGAAGTATTTTGAAAGTCCACTGTCTGAGATAGTGAAGGATCTTCGGCATCATTTGAATCGTACCAACAAACACCTAGACCAATTGAAGCTTTACCGCGGAACAATCACACTGTAACTTGTCCCTTCGTAATAAAACGTAGGCCCTATAAGATAATTCCAGCCTTTAAGCGGTTAACCTTCTATGCTCGATAGCATACATATATGCCTACACAGTCATACTTACTTACTTACGCCTATTACCCCTCTCGGGGCGTAGGCCATCAACAATGGCTCTCCAGCCACGTCACGGCCCAGCTGTTTAGGGGTCGGTCCCTCTTGCTCTTAATATATCTATTTAGCTCCAGATACTTATAAGTTCTAGCGCTTCGCCAATAACAGTGTTAGGCGGTGTGTTCTCTGCGTTGACCGCAAGGAACTTGGTCTTTCCTTTGAGGACGTTGTGGACACAGTCATAGCTTAACAAATATTCTAGCAATTAAATACACGAAGACTTAAAAAAAAAAGAGATAACCATGAAATCTTAGTTTAGTAAAATAACGTTTACGACATTAGCCTTATTATTAAGTAAAGCTCTTCAGGTGTTAACCTTAAGTGGCATTCGGGCGTGGAATGGGCTGCCTGAAAAAAAATCAGAAAAACCAGTAACTTAATGTCATTTAAAACATTTATAAAATGCAAGACTAGACTTGGATCACGGGTGAGCGTAGGACGCAATAATCTTCTTTATGGAAGGAGCGTCTGTATTATATAAGATAAGATAAGTACTGCATTTTGTTTTATTTTGCGATGAAAATAATATAGATGATGTTTTCGTCACCCATTAATTAATGTTGTGTAACTGTACTTCTCTATTGATTACAAAAAGTGTCCACATCCAGCGCACAAACTAAAACATCAACCTTTTACAAAGTGCAAGACACTACTGGTGTCAAGCTAGATAACAGCACAATTCTACAAGCCACAAGTCTTACTGAGTGTTCTTTCAATTGTCTCTCCCGGGACTGTGACTGCTACTCGTTTGATGAGCAACTAAAGTTATGTAAAACTGGTGAGTAGGCTAGATCGGGTTTTGTTGATACCATATATATATATATAAACAAATTATTTCAATATTTACCTTAGATAACATGTTTTAGACTACTACTGTTTTACTTATATGTTAGGTCGGTTATTTTTTCATTAACATTGATTTGTCATATGTTTGTAAAGTTTTAAATCATCATTTAGTTTTATATTTCTTCGCTTATAGACTATATCAGTTGTATGTTATATGCGCTCTGAGCTTACATTATCTTTGTTGGCAGCGCTATATAAAATGTATTTTTAAATAAAATGAGTGTGTGTATTTTGAATACTTTGCTAAAGAAAGCTAGAGTAAACTTAAAAATTGACTTGCTTATATATCAAAGGAGTGTGCGTAAGATCAACCATGGCTGGAGATCCGGGCAAGAACCTGTACATGTCATGCAGTAAGAACAAAGGTTTTAAATATTTGACCTATGGCCTAGTCAGTGCATGCGTTTGGACATCAAATAGCTCATCCGATTGGGCTACAGCTATGATGAAATGCAAAGGTTAAGTTCACATAATGTATATTATGTAAAGTAAAGTACCATTAGGACTAAATTGATTATATGGTCGGTGAATTAGCGTTCACCAGTTTCTGTGGCCACAACATACTAGGGGATATGTGGCCAGCACAATGCCCATCTACTTTACTTTACTCCGACTGATGTCAGCTACCCATCAGTGCCGGGTAGACTCAGGGAAACCTTTATGTCCTTGGAAAAAAATATTAGCCTCCACCAGGATTCGAACCCAGGACCTTCGGATCGCCAGTCGAACGTGTGTATATATATATATATATATATATATATAAAGGATGGGCCAATAAAACTTTACCACTTTTTATATTCTTACAACTTTGGCATCTACCAACAGGATAGTGCTTCACCACATTGCTCAAATGTTTCACTGGATTTCCTCAAGGAGTACTTTCCTGGATCTAGACTCACCTTTTGGCGCACAGACAACCTATGGCCTGCCCACTCTCCTGATCTTTCTCCCGCAGACTACTTCGTATGGGGGTACCGGAAGGATAGAGTGTACTACAACAACCCACAGACCATTTCCGTCAGGAAATCCGGAGAATCCCTCTTGAGAATGGGTGACAATGTCATCACAAACTTCAGCTGTAATCGACGGAAGAGGAGCATGGATTGAACATGTCATCAATTATTGAACTGTGTAGAAAACAAGATACAACGTTGAAAACCTTTGTTATCAAATATTAATTTGATGTTTTTGTTACAAATCTGTCCTGTTTAAAAAGGTGTAGTTTTGGCTTCGATCGAAGAACGATCTAACTTTAGTTTTGGTTTCGGCGCTGAAAGTAGACAATGTCCTCTTTCGGTGTAGTTTTGGCTTCTATCGAAGCCAAAAAGTTAGCTTTCGGCGAAAGTGATATTGACTTTCGGTCATCAACTGAATATCTACTTTAACTTTCAAAATTCAGACAGCACCGCTAGTGCTTCATTTAATTAAACCGTTGAAAATTAATCTGTGTGAAGTAGAAAAATGAAAGTTAATAATAAAAGATGTTTTTAATCACCCCTATGGATGTCGAAAAATGGAGTGTCGGATTATTGTCGTTTTAAATCTTTTGTCTGGCAATTTTTGTTTATCTTTCAGTTTCAGTCGAAAGTCAATTTATAACTGTATGGTTTCAGTCGGCCTCTATTGTGAACGCACCTTGACATATCCTTATAAATAAAGTTGATTGGACGTGGTTACTTTACTTTCGCAATTTCAAATTCAACCTTATAATGTTTAAGCTCTTAACCCTTAAAGTCCCGGGCGCGTATATAGCGGAACTGAAGGCAACATAGATAGAAGTAGGTTGGTACGGGAAGGGTTAATACTAAACTGTATTATTGGGCGACAACGCGCTAGGATAACGTAACAGAGATCCCAGTTTTTGTATACGTGTGAAGGCGAACATTTGTTCCAGATTCCGGAGGGTGCTCCCTGAGTCTAGAAATCTCTTAAGGTTACATGACAGTACTTGGGCTGGCCATATATCCTGTTCTTCTATTGTTACTCGTAAACAGCTCTTTGATTGATTGTTGCGTTTTATATAGAATTTATCTTTGCAACATGATTTTATCAGAGTGTCAGTTAATAAATACCAGACACATAATATTGTTTATAATTCCTGTCAATAATTATCAATTAGAATTAAGTGTCCATGTTAAAATGTCCCACTATATTTTCTGTTTTTCTTGTTGCAAAATTTCAGCCATGGGAGCGAAATTGTATACGCTCAAGATTCCTGACAAACTGAAACTGCTGCAGACATTTTACTTTAAGATCAAACTGTGGGTAGGCTTAACTTACAGTGCTAATGAAACAGTCTTCAAATGGCAGGATGATAACACCGAATGTAATAAGACATGTCAACAGGAACTGTTCGCTAAAGGTAAAGCTTTAATCAATAACGCTCTATTATTTGTTACTTTGATAAATTGCCTTCGTTGCGAAACGAACAAAAAAACTGCAATAAAAAAAAACAAAAAACAACAAAACAAACATAATTATGGGGTCCATAAAAAGTTCATAAAAAATGCTAACTAACAATAATGTAATCTTTACTGAAATATGCATCTTCTGCAGGGGTTGCTACTTGCGCCTAAGGGCCTAAACTACTGAACGCAATTCCCTTTAATGTGGCACTTATAAAGCTTTAAACGCTAGTTTATTGACAAATATATTTTATATTAAAATATATTCAAAAACTATATCAAATTTAAACAAGCGCTGCAATAATGCTTTGTAAAAAAGTAATCACAGTTTATGCTAATTTTAGTCGTACTTTTAGATTTTCAGTTATATCCTAACTACATCCTAAATATCCCTTAGTCTGTTGGACAGTTGGAGCGCCAAAGATGACGTGTACACCAGCCTCCTCATTGCGTCTCTCAGCTTTACTCCCGTCCACTCCCTGATGTTGTCCTCTCAACGTTTCCTTAGTCTTCTGCTTTTTCTCCCTCCTCGAGAGGTGCCCTGCATAATAGTTTTGACCAGCCCGTTGACCATACCATTTTCTTTTTCTTTTCTTGACTGTGGCCATCAGGTCTTCGTTATATACAGCGTTTAAGTTTAAATCGCTTCTTTTAAATTTAGGCTTTCACGGTATTTTATCTTATAAGTTTTACAGACGTTCCTTCTAGACAGAAGATTATTACGTCCACTAGGCCCAAAACTCCTGCAGGGCGACAGGGATCCGTCGGTGGCAGGGCTAGAACCTGCGACCTTCCGTTGGTTTTTGGTTGACAGGCCAGTGAACTAACCGCTGGACCAGCCGGCTATTGAAACAATGTTTTCATTAAATACATTTTAATTCAACACAAAGTATCGAATAGTTATTAGTAAATTTAAATGAAAAAAAAAATATTGTGTCGTTTCGGCGCCTACTTTTGGCTCGTACAATGCCGCTATTTTTGCCTCATTTTAGTTAGGCAAATGATATTTTTTATTGCAAACTTTAGCTATTAAATGTTGTTCATATTTTAAACGAGCGATTAATCCAGCTGGAATTCTACACGTTTAAAAGCATATTTAAACATTTTTTTGGTCGAACAAAGTACGACAGCAAGAAAACTTCCTGAATATTATAATGCAAATTACATTTCAAGGATTTAGATTTCTATCATAGATTATTAAATATATAATCTACATCTACATTATACTAATTAAAAAAAAAACGTTTCAAAATGTAATGATTTTACCTAAAGGGACAGATCATATTTTTCTATTATTATCATTAACTTGATGACTCTTTACTCTTATTATTTACAGGTAAACCTGACGGAGGAGATTGCGTCTGCTATTATACCCCTCAAGCTAAGCTTGATGATCATCCTTGCGGAGCTTTAAGTTTATATATTTGCGAAAAATTATTTTTTAACGTATATTAAAAGTAGGGATGATCTTCAAAACCGATTTTCGCTTTGTTGGTTGGAAGGTCATCATTTAGCACACAATTTTTAGGTTCTGATGGAAATAAAAAAAAAAAAATTCATGTTGGATTCGCACAAAACTATTTTTAAAATTTTAACGTCTTGCTAACACTAATTATTTTTTTTTGTTTAAATCCTAACTATGGTTTTCAATATGGTAAAAAAACAACATCAAACCAAATGTATAGTTACAATTCACAGGAATCTTCGGCTCATCCTTTTGATGTGCGCTCCACTTTGATGTACGCAATGGAGATTCATAACTAGGTTTTCCGTGTGGCCCTGGACATTTTATGATAGATCTATACATTATTATATGTTGTTAATAATATATGTCATTCATATTAGACTGAAGTTCATTCAAATAGTTTAGTATAGTATAAACTTTTTAAACTTGGCCTGCTTGTGTTTCTTAATATTATGGTCAATGATAATCGGAAATTTGTATATCAGTATTGAAAGTTACTATCGGCTTTGTTGCAAGTACATCACTTAGCCCACGATTTGTTAGTTTTAATACATTTTATGGTAAAGAGTAAACAATCATATTGTATTCTCACAAATCAACCCATTGAATGCCCTGCTATTTAAGTTGTAACTATTTTTCAAATAGACCTAAAATACCAAAATCCTAATCCACATTTGGCTTCTCCGGTCTTTGAGATCGCACAAGGGGGGAGGGGGCGGGGACCCAAATCCAGTATAAAACCGGATTTATAGAACCTAACACCGGTTTTGAAACAAACAAAAACTGTCTAAACATTATTTATCGAAAAACTAAACTAATATAACCTCGGACGTTAGCTTCTTTCGGAAGTTTTAGCCTGCATAAAGAATATGCAGAACAAACAGAACTGTTAAGAGTATCGAAGAAAAAAACAACAAATTAGAACAAGCTACTTCATTCATGGTAAAGAACTAACTCAAACTAACAATGCAAAGTACTTAGGAGTAATAAAATGATAAAATATATTGGAATCATCATATTGGTGAAGTAATTAAAAAATCAGACCAAAAAAATAGGATTCATAAAAAGGAACTTTTATAAATGTGATAAGAATATAAAACTAAAATTCTATCTCACATTAGTTAGGCCTATACTAGAATATGCATCATGGACTCATCAACTAAAGGAAACATTTAAAAATAAGAATTAATTCAGAAAAGCGCTGCAAGGTTCCTTAGTAGCGAATATTCACAACTGACAAGAGTAACTCCTATAGTCAAATAACAAAACCTAGAAACACTAGAGGACAGAATGGCAAAGAGTGAAGTAGTAATAATACATAAGGCATTAAACTCTAATTAGAAATACAACCCCAAAACAGCTGGTTTCAATGCTCAGATAGACATAAAGACCAAAACACTTTCTTTATACTCGGACCACGGATGAGCGTAGAATGCAATCATCTTCTTTATAGAAGGAGCATCCGTAATATATAAGATAAGAAATAAGAAAATATTAGCGGGTTTGTTTTTCTGCTGAAATGAAAAAAAAAAATGACAATGTCTAGAATGTAGTTGTTGTAAAAATCATATTAGTAAAGTTAAAAGAAAAATTTTAGAATAGGAATTTTTTTTTTTCTAAAACGCATCTGTATATTTTATTGTCGTACTTTATATGCACTTTAATTTACATTCCATTATCTTACACATTTTAATAATTTGAAATAAAACAATTTAGAAAAACAAATATATATATTGGTGTGAATTTTTTTTACATTTAATTTGTTGTCAATGTTTCATCTAGAAGCTCTATGTCATTTCACAATAGAACATAATTCATACATTGAAAACTAATGTCCAGAGTCTAGACAGCTTTCCATGATATTGAATTTAACATGCCCGAAGTAGTTTCTTTTTTTATGATATTGAATTTAACATGCCCAAAGTGGTTTCTTTCCACTATATTGAATTTAACATGCCCAAAATAGTTTATTTCCACGATATTGAATTTAACATGCCTAAAGTGGTTTCTTTCCACAATATTGAATTTAACATGCCCAAAATAGTTTATTTCCACGATATTGAATTTAACATGCATAAAGTGGTTTCTTTCCACTATATTGAATTTAACATGCCCAAAGTGGTATCTTTCAACGATATTGAATTTCACATGCCCAAAATAGTTTATTTCCACGATATTGAATTTAACATTCATAAAGTGGTTTCTTTCCACTATATTGAATTTAACATGCCCAAAGTGGTATCTTTCAACGATATTGAATTTAACATGCCCAAAATAGTTTATTTCCACGATATTGAATTTAACATGCCCAAAGTGGTTTCTTTCCACGATATTGAATACAACTTACACAAAGTGGTTTCCTTCCACGATTTTGAATTTAACATACACAAAGTGGTTTCTTTTCACAATATTGAATTTAACACGCAAAGTGGTTTCTTTTCACGATATTGAATTTAACATACACAAAGTTGTTTCTTTCTACGATATTGAATTTAAATCATCCAAAGTGGTTTCTTTCCACGATATTGAATTTAACATGCCCAAAATGGTTTCTTTTAACGATATTGAATTTAACATGCCCAAAGTAGTTTCTTTCCACAATATTGAATACAACATACCCAAAGTGGTTTCTTTCTACGATATTGAATACAACATACACAAAGTGGTTTCCTTCCACGATTTTGAATTTAACATACACAAAGTTGTTTTTTTCACAATATTGAATTTAAGTCTAAACTATGTAAACACTACAAATTCAAGTTAGATCTAGCCTACACCTCTAGCTCTCAGTAGAAAGTCTAAACTTTGTTAACACTACCATCTCAAGTTAGATCTAAGGTACACACAGATGTGTTGACACAAAAGTGTGGTTCATTGCAAGAGCTTCAATAATTTCATTGGGAGTTTATTTATTTAAAGAAGGAAAAATATTTCTAGATTTTAATACAACTCTACACTTGAGGTCGGCAACCTTTTGATATTAGTGTGCCAAAGTTGGATTTCTAATTTATTCAGCGTGCCAATAGCTTAACAATCATTCTGCTCTTTACTTGTAGAAGTGTTTTGTAAAGTCGTTTAAGGGGTCTTCCACGTGCCATTGAAAGTTTCTCTGAGTGCAAAGTCTGGCACGCGTTAGCGTAGGTTGCTGAACCCTGCTCTACACTATAATGGGAATTTTATTAATGAAGTCAGATATTAACCAACACACCAGGAGAAAAATTGCAGACTGCCAACACATACTTTTCAGTCGACTTAGATTTTCTGTCAGACAAACACTTAAAAATTGATAGCACATCTCACGCACATTAGCGGGGTGGTTGGGGTGTCTAGAATCGTAACTTGTGACCCAGGGATTTAACAGTATAGTCTGTGATATAAGTGATATATTCCTTTATTTGTGTAGTAAATTATTTTTATTTTAATCTAGAAATAATATATTTGTGTCATCGTCATCATCAGCTGCCAGGTCTAGAACAGACATCGGCGATCATGACTCCCCATTTCTCTTGATAGCTGTTTCAAGGAAGTCATTACTGCCTATGCTATTGTTACCCATTCGTTCAGGCTTTCCACAGATGCTATTCTTTATCTTTCTTACTAGATATCTTTCCACACAAAGGTATTCTTTCTATCCTATTCTTCTTGTCATGTATATTGTTTTTCCAAGAATTGGAACACGCAATGTTTATTCCCCTCTCTCTCTCTCTTTTCTTACTACACACAATATTAGGACGTTTAGTAGGAAAACAAAAGGTTCTAGGTAATGTTGGGATTCTGTGTTGATCTCAAATTCTCAGGGTCTGGGAACGACTCATTATTTAATAGGGGAAGTTCCTATCGTTTTGTTATGAGTTTTGTAATGTTACCATGATTTTCACCCCTACTGGTAGTGGGTCTGTCCCTTGCACCACTCGGATAGTATTTAATGATTTGTTTTGTCTGAAAGACAGAGAGTTTCAAAATATGTTCCTTTGAGAACGTTTGTGTTTGCACTATTTTATTCTAACTGTACATAATAGATATATTGTATATATTGAACATACCACCTGAAATAAACTATCAACAACAGTTACACTGAAGCTTCCTTGTCAAGTTACTATTCTATTGTGTTGTACACATTACTATAAGATTTAGCTACTACTATAATGTACAAGAAAGGAAATGTTGGAATACAAATACTGAATTTGTGCCCAGGACTATAAGAAGAGTTCGTGTAATACTGAAACATAAATACTAATAATTAAAGTCTCCCCTAGGACTAACGAGAATTATCAGCAAGATCTACACAGCTCTGGCCACAAGGGGATTGTGGACGTAACAAAATTTGGTGGTCTCGCCCGGTATATTTGAGTTCTACTTTTCCTGACCTAGGATTAACAAAATTTAGTGGTCTCGTTCGATATATTTGAGTTCTACTTTTCCTGATCTAGGATTGGAAAAAAATTTGTTGATCTCGTCTGGAAAATTTGAGTTATATTTTTCCTGACCTAGAAATATTTTTAAACATTAGTAGTACTGAGAGCGGCATATTTGTGTTTCGTTTTCTAGGACTGTGAAACTATTCTTTTTTAAAAAGAGGAGAGAACTGGTTTGCGCATTTATTCCTTGGTAAGTGTGAAGATTCCACGAAGTGTTTAATATTATATTGTGCAAATTTCTGGACAAATCGTAAGTTGGAACTTTATATTTTATTATACAATATATACTACTCTACTATCACAAATATTTCGAACGCTATACTATGGCTTCGAATATATCAAGTGAGGAACTTAAGGCCATGTCATTTGCTGAACTAAAAGAATTAGCTGAGTCCTTTGGGATTGAGGCAGGACAGGCAAGACCTAATCGTAATCGTTTGATCAAAGAAATTATGACATGTTTGAACGGGCAGAATGCCATGAACACTGTTAATGTAGTTGAAGTGGGACAGAACGATATCAATGAAGGTTATGTAGCTCCCAGTGGGGGCGAGGTAATTGCCCACGGAGACGAGGTAAGAAATATGTCATCTAGATCATCAAACAATGATGAAGATGAAGGGTTGAGTGAAAACCTAAAATTCCAATTAGCTATGAAGAGAATGGAATTAGAAAGTATGGAAAGGAGAGAATTGGAAAGAATTAGGATAGAAACTGAAAGGGAAAATGAAAGAATTGGGATTGAAACTGAAAGGGAAAATGAAAGAATTAGGATTGAAATTGAAAGGGAAAATGAAAGAATTAGGATTGAAAGCAGAGAAAGGATAGAGATGGCACGCATGAACAGACCTGACCATCGTAGGGACAGCAATGGTATGGATATTAGCGCAATGAAGCAACACTTGCCTATATTCAGAGAAGAAGATGTTCAAGATTTCTTTTTGCTTTTTGAGAGGATAGCTGTAGATTATCAGTTCCCTGATGATAAGATGTCTTTATTGTTAAGGTCAACTCTCAACAAAGGAAAAGCATTGGACGTAGTGTTGAGTTTAACACCCGAGGAAATAAATGACTATGAAGTAATCAAAGATAGGGTGCTCAAAAGCTATTCCCTGACACCAGAAAAATATAGAAAGCTATTTAGAGACAGAAAGAAGGCATATGATCAAACTTATGTAGACTTTTTGAGACAAAAGGAGAAAATGTTAGAACAGTGGCTAAGGTCACAGAATGTAAGTGAGTTTGATAAACTCAAGAACCTAATATTGTTTGAGGAATTCAATGATTGTATTCGAGTGGATATTAAAACCCACATCTCAGACCGAGGGGTTGAAGATGTGCATGAAGCTGCTAGATTGGCAGATAACTATGCCATAATTCACGCCAGCATAAAGCCATATTATGCTGACAAACCCAAAGTGCACAAACCAGAGCCCAAGGAGGCTAGTAAACCAAAAGAGACAAGTGAAAACAATAATAAGAACAGTGGTGTAAATAATAATAGTAACTTAGTTCATTTCAGGAAGCAGACAGATGTAAATAAAGCAAAGGTGGTATGTTTCAATTGCAAGAAAGAGGGCCACATAAAGAAAGATTGTTGGATCCTTACCAAGAAGCAAGGTGCTATTCTACACTGTGCCAGAGTGCAGAAAGACAGCAAGCAGACAGAAGAAGTGTGCAACACAGGGTCAAGAAACTCAAAAGAAATGCGGCCGGCATCGCCCATAGTTGTGGAGTCGATGGTTTTTGAGAACAGTCTATCTAAGGTAAAAGAGAATAGCTGTACTCAATCTATTATGCTTTCAGAAGGCCGTGAGGAACAGATGGTTCCTGAAGTCCCGGAAGAGGACGACCTATCCGATTTTCGACCCTTTGTCTACGAGGGGACAGTGTCGACAGAAGTCGATGTACTCAGCAAGAAGAAAATACAGATATTACGTGACACGGGTTCTGCTGTCAGCGTGATCCTGGAGGGCAGTGTGCCGTTAACAGATGCCACCAGTACCGGTGAGTCTGTTGTGCTGAGAGGTGCTAGTATGGAGGCTGTGGAAGCTCCACTGCACAGAATAAAACTCGAGTCGGATATTTTTACAGGTAACATCGTAGTGGGAGTGTGGCGCGCACTACCCGTCAAAGGCGTTTCCATGATATTAGGAAATGACATTATGGGCGGCAGAGTCACTGTCGAGCCCATGGTTAAAGTGTTGGAGACAAAGATGGCGGAGGACAAAAACCTACGTCCTGCCAATGAACGCCCAACATGTGCACTGACAAGAGCAATGCAGAAAAAGAAGTCGGTAAAGACTCCTGCTACGCCGTGTAGTGCAACGAAAGATGTGTTTGTCTGTTCTGAAGACACACATGCGAATGAAACAGTGATAACAGAAACACCTGACATCGATTTAAGTGCTACGTTCTTTGCTGAACTAACAACTGGTGATGTAACAGAGAACGATAACATTTTGTCACCAAAGCAGAAATTGGTGAAAGAACAATTGAATGACGAAGTAATAATGCAACTCAGAATGAAAGCTGTTGATGTAAAGACTGCAGATGCAATGGCGGAATGTTTTTACATGAAAGATGAAGTGTTGATGAGAAAGTCGAAACCGCTCAACTCAGGTACAAACGAGTGGGACAGTATTCACCAGATTGTAATACCTAAGTGCTATCGTCAAGATATACTGCGTATGGCGCATGATCTTCCTTTTGCTGGTCACATGGGAGTCCGAAAAACGCACCACCGTATCCTCCCTTACTTCTACTGGCCAGGACTGAGAAGAGATGTCGAACAATACTGCAAGACTTGCCACGTATGTCAAATGGTAGGACGTCCTAACCAACGAATTCCTGTCGATCCACTCCAGCCGATACCAGCGTTCGACGAAACATTCAGTCATATACTCATTGATTGCGTGGGCCCGTTGCCGAAAACAAAAGCCGGTTTTCAATACCTGCTCACAGTCATGTGTTCATCCACTCGCTTCCCGGAAGCCATTCCGTTGCGGAACATAACAACAGTGAAGGTGGTAGACGCCCTGACAAATTTCTTTACACGTTATGGCCTACCGAAGACAGTACAGTCCGACCAGGGGACTAACTTTACTTCGAACATTTTCAAACAAGTCATGGAACAATTAGGGATAAGCCATAGGCTATCAAGTGCCTATCATCCTGAGAGCCAGGGAGCTCTGGAAAGGTTTCATCAGACATTAAAATCGATGCTTAAAAAGTACTGTTATGAAAACGAGAAAGACTGGGATAAGGGTGTGCCTTATGTACTGTTCGCTGCAAGGGAGGCCACTCAGGAATCCCTGGGGTTTAGCCCATTCGAACTTGTGTATGGACACTCAGTCAGAGGTCCGTTCAAACTTCTACATGAAACTTGGCTAACGGACAGTGAACCGATTGGACTTTTGTCATATGTAGATAAATTTAAAAATAGGCTTTATCATGCTTTTAACCATGTGAAGATTCATTTTCCACAGATGCAGGAGCGTATGAGACAGAACTATGACCGTAAAGCTACAGCTAGAACTTTTGCACCAGGTGACAAAGTTCTTGTGTTTCTACCTTTGCAAAATCAGCCTTTAAGTGCAAGGTTTAGTGGACCCTATGAGATAGAGTCAAAGCTTGGCGAGGTCAATTATTTGATAAAGACTCCTGACCGGAGACAAAAGCAGAGGGTATGCCATATTAATTTACTTAAGCCCTATGTTTCCAGGGAAAAGAGTAAACCACGGGAGGTCCCCATGATTTCATTAGCTAGAGTCCCGACGGATTTATCTAGGATAGAATATAAGTTTGCAGAAAGTAAACTTAATTATACAGATGCCCTTAAGAGTTTAGATACAAGGCTAGAACATCTTCCGGTAGAAGATAAGGAGAAGATTATTGAGCTGGTACATTAATATAAATCACTGTTTACAGATGTTCCCAGGAGGACACATCTAATAGAACACGATGTAGTATTAACTGAGGGTGCCAGGCCAATTAAACAGCATCCATATGGAGTTAACCCCATCAGACTTGAACATATTAGAGCAGAGGTGAAGTATAAAATATGTTAGAAAATGACATAGTGGAAGAATGTGATAGCGAATGGTCTTCACCCTGTGTGTTGGTACCAAAAGCCGACAACACATTGCGGTTTTGTACAGACTTTAGGAAATTAAATAATTTGACAAAGACTGACTCGTATCCCATTCCTCGTATTGATGACCTCATTGATAAGATAGGTGACGCGACGTATGTGACAAAAATTGATCTTCTCTCCGCGTACTTTCAGATTCCTTTGACGCCACGGGCACAGGAAGCATCCGCCTTTGTGACACCTGACGGACTTTACAGGTATAAGGTCATGCCATTCGGACTCCGTAATGCCCCTGCGACGTTTCAAAGGCTTATAAACACCCTCACTCGCGGTATCTTCCAGTGTAATGCCTACCTCGACGACATAGTGGTGTATAGTATAGATTTCAAGACACATGTCAGTCAACTACGACACTTGTTTGAACGACTGAATGACGCCAATTTGACAATAAACCTGGCTAAGAGTCAGTTTGGACATGCCACTATCGAGTATCTTGGACATGTAGTGGGTGGTGGAAAGGTTAAACCAGTAAATGCTAAAATAGAAGCTATTCAGAATGTCCCAGTGCCACAGACAAGGAAACAACTCCGTAGTTACCTTGGAATGGCCGGGTATTATCGTAAGTTTTGCCAGGACTTTTCTACGGTAGCTTGCCCCTTAACTGACCTACTAAAGAAGAACAATCGCTTTGTTTGGTCTGACAAGTGCCAAAAGGCGTTTGATGAGTTGAAGTTAAGATTATCCAGGGCACCTATTTTGGTGACCCCGCGTTTTGATCGACCCTTTAAAATTGCAGTAGACGCGTGCGATACTAGGATGGGAGCGGTGCTGACTCAGCAGGATGACCACGGAGAGGAGCACCCGGTGTGCTACCACTCACAGAAATTCAATATCCATGAACGTAATTATAATACAAGTGAGAAGGAACTTTTAGGGTTGATCCTAGCGTTAAAACAGTTTGACTTCTATGTAAACAGCTCTGGGTACCCGATAGAAATACTGACCGACCACAACCCTCTGACTTTTCTCTCCAGGGTCAAGCAAAACCAGAGGCTTGTTAGATGGAGCTTATTCCTCCAAGCCTATGACTTAAACATAAAACACCTGATGGGTAGGGACAACGTCACAGCTGATACTCTATCTCGGGTGCTACATGATTGACTGAATAACCCCATACTTCTTTTTCAGATCATCTCACTTATTCATTAAGAATGTGTCATGATAACCTATCATTCGTTTGAATTTTGATTATGGAATACCTATAGAATACTTGTATCATACAGAAGTCGAGTCTTTTGAAAGTATTAATAATTTTTATAATCATGTATAATATTGATGTTCTGATATATTTTAAATTCATTTGATTATGGAAAAGAAATTCCATTTAAATGTTGATGCATGATGCAATAAATATATACATATGCACGTATTTACTTGATATGGATGGATAAAAGTAATTGTCATCACATGCAATTAAGTGGGAAAACTTTGAGCTACTTTGATTTATTATCTTGTTTTATTTTAGTTAATGAATGGAACTAAATAATAATATGTACAATTTTTATCTTAGAAAGAGATGTAATCTTAATTGGTATAAATTAATAGATAATATTGGAAATCTATTGCTAAATTGTTATATCATGGTAATAGAATGGGAAAAACTAGTGGATATTCACTATGTTGTATAGGTTGTTATATATTCCATATATCCGGGAATGGAGGGAAACAAAGGTACCTAAAGGTGTGCACTCATTCAACCCTGAACAATCTTTTATATTAAACTTTTTAATTTGCCAAAAACGCATAATAGTGGATTACATTTTAATATTTAGATTACTGTAGTAATCGTAACTAGAGTGTATTTTCTCCTCATATTTGAGAAAAAGGGGAAGTATCATCATCTTAGGTATGAACCCTGTTAATGTCAAGTTGACACTGTAATTTAAAGGGGAAGTAGCCTATAGTTTGATTCGAGTTACGTATTACTTATCTTTTGGTTTGTATATTAGAAGTAAACTGTTGAAAATTGACAGAGTTTGAGCAATGTTATATTTGTTTAAATAGATTAAGACTTTTTGCAAATTTTTGGTGGAAATCCACACAACTGTACATAGTTAAAATAAGAATGACTAGAATATTTTTGAATTATTTGTACTTGTTGAGACATTAGTTAATATTAATATTAACGGGGAAATATTTGTCCATCACGTTATAATCACAATTACCATTGGGTAGTGACACTTTTTATAATTTAGTTGTGCCAGTGAGCCATGTTTGCTTAAATTGTCTTATAATCTTCCATTGATTGATGGTTGTTAAAACGATAGTGTTAAGTACGAAAAATGTACCATGTTGAGTATTACTTGGGTAATTATGGTACATTATTTCTTTCATTGGGTGGGGGCGTGTCATGTATATTGTTTTTCCAAGAATTGGAACACGCAATGTTTATTCCCCTCTCTCTCTCTCTTTTCTTACTACACACAATATTAGGACGTTTAGTAGGAAAACAAAAGGTTCTAGGTAATGTTGGGATTCTGTGTTGATCTCAAATTCTCAGGGTCTGGGAACGACTCATTATTTAATAGGGGAAGTTCCTATCGTTTTGTTATGAGTTTTGTAATGTTACCATGATTTTCACCCCTACTGGTAGTGGGTCTGTCCCTTGCACCACTCGGATAGTATTTAATGATTTGTTTTGTCTGAAAGACAGAGAGTTTCAAAATATGTTCCTTTGAGAACGTTTGTGTTTGCACTATTTTATTCTAACTGTACATAATAGATATATTGTATATATTGAACATACCACCTGAAATAAACTATCAACAACAGTTACACTGAAGCTTCCTTGTCAAGTTACTATTCTATTGTGTTGTACACATTACTATAAGATTTAGCTACTACTATAATGTACAAGAAAGGAAATGTTGGAATACAAATACTGAATTTGTGCCCAGGACTATAAGAAGAGTTCGTGTAATACTGAAACATAAATACTAATAATTAAAGTCTCCCCTAGGACTAACGAGAATTATCAGCAAGATCTACACAGCTCTGGCCACAAGGGGATTGTGGACGTAACATTCTTATAAACGTGATCTTAAGATTTTCTTTTTTTTTTCCTTATAGTTTTCATTTTTGATGAGTGATCTTGTGGCACTAAGACTTGCTGTTGTTAATACCTCAGCATTTTTCAGTCCATTATTCTTTTTGTATAAGTACACTAATTTAAACTGTTTGAAGATCAAAAAGAATCCTATGTTTCTAGAAATCCATATCAATATATAGCCTTAACGCACAAGTTAGGAAACAATTTAGAACATTAAAAATTAAAGAACACAAGACAATGATATATCGTTTTCAATTAACATTTACTTTTCAATGTTCGTGCAACTTGTAGGCGGCCGGTCACTAACGTATTTTGATAAAATATTCATGAGTTCCACAGATACCAACATTTGAATGGCAGACTTTCTCGGGCGTAGATTGGCGGTTCCTGACCCCCTATAGCATAAGTGTCATATAGGACAGAAGGGCAAATAATAAAGTAGTAATAATACATAAGGCATACAATTCTAATTTAGAAACACAACCCAATAACAACATGTTACAATTCTCAAATAAACGTAAAGACAAAAACGCTTTCCTTATCCCTTATGCAAGAACAAATGCATTTAAGTCACTTTCTTCCCGAGTGGCATTCGGACATGCAAAGGGTTATCTCAACAAACCAGGAAAACCAGTAAAATAATTTAAAACACGAATTGACGAGTCTTAAATCTTATGCATGCATAAATGTTGGATGAAACATCACTTCCGATCCTATTCACTAAATTGGATTTAAAAAATGGCTGCCTTCTGCTATAAATTCTGGCGAACTCAATTTTTATATTGAAGACATAATCCTCACAATAATACTTATAGCCTTTGTTTATTTGTAGTCATCCTGAACTTGCTATTGAAAGTGCCATGAATTTCTCAACATCCGTGAATGTTGAGACAGCAACAAGGAGTAAATCTCTGCTTTCAATCGTAATGGTTGCCATTGTAAGCAAAACAAAATGAAACCGGAAGTTCAACAATGTACTTGAAACAAGCCGAAAAGATAATTATGCAATGGTTTACGGGAATATAGCGGAAATGCATTTGCATCCAAATTGCCTATTTAAGACTCGTCAATAGGAATGCAAGTCTAGACTCATACCACGTATGATGTAATATATAGGCCTATGATAAGTGTGATACATTTCTTTATTTCTTCACGCACCTTCTATAGAGACAAATATAAAAAACAAATAAAGCTTTAAGTAAATTTAATAATCAAAATAAAAACAGTCATTAAGGAATAAGATTTACACGCCAGACATTGTGTCACGTGATTTCTTCATCCAATCATTGAAAAGTTGGTGTTCCAGTCAATTCTGGTTTAGAATTGCTGACCGACACTAATGACATAATAATGTGATTTTAAAAAGTAGTATAATCAAACCATTATATCATATTATAGACATAATTCATGTGAAATGAAGTCAGAAAAAATGCTGTGTAGAATCAATGCTCAAATCCTACATTTATTAGCTTTTCTTTGCTTAGGTAAGTTAATTTTTTTTTAAGTCAGTAAACTCCGTCAAAAAAATTTGAGATATTAAATGTTTTCTTAAGCAGCGTTTAAAAGTCTTAATGGCCATGGGAACCGGGATGATTTTGTTGCCAGCACAATGCCTACTGGCCCTGACTTATTCTCAACTACTTCCAGTACCCATCAGAGCTATGTAGACTCAGGGACGCCTTTGGATCCGGAATTTCCTATAATTATTTTAAGACATGTTTTAACGACCAAATGTAGGTCACCAGTTTGTGACCGGTCAGTGCGACCAGGGCTGTGTCGTGCACAGTTGGCTGACCAGTTTTTGTACGAATACGGGGAATGAGAAGGGGAGAGAGAGAGGAGATAATAGAAAAACAAAGAGGTGTGTAATATGGAGTGGACAGGAGGTCGCTAGATGTCTTTACGAAGTTTTGTAGGCATGTATTTTTTGATAGAGTAATGAAGAGATTGTGTATGAGATACTTCGAGCTATTGGATTAAATGTTACAAAGTGTTAACGACTTTAATAACTTTTCATGTGTGTAGTAAATAAACTATATATATATGTATATATATATATATATATATATATGTCTACAAGCTGAGTTGTTATATATATATGTCTACAAGCTGAGTTGTTATATATATATATGTCTACAAGCTGAGTTGTTATATATATATATATGTCTACAAGCAGCTGAGTTGTTATATATATATATATGTCTACAAGCTGAGTTGTTATATATATATATATGTCTACAAGCTGAGTTGTTATATATATATATATGTCTACAAGCAGCTGAGTTGTTATATATATATATATGTCTACAAGCTGAGTTGTTATATATATATATATGTCTACAAGCTGAGTTGTTATATATATATATATGTCTACAAGCTGAGTTGTTATATATATATATATGTCTACAAGCTGAGTTGTTATATATATATATATGTCTACAAGCAGCTGAGTTGTTATATATATATATATGTCTACAAGCTGAGTTGTTATATATATATATATGTCTACAAGCTGAGTTGTTATATATATATATATGTCTACAAGCTGAGTTGTTATATATATATATATATGAAGTAGGACATTTAAGTACATCCCAGGGTTATTGTAGGAGCTATCGCTGACAGAAAGAAATAATATAAGTTAAACAACACATGAGGATAATACACATGTATATAATTATTTATTTATCACTTAAAACATCAACGAGTTAATTAATGTCCTTAGAAATTTAACAAAAAATTACACATTACACATTTAGCACCAACTCAAAGAATATACTTACGGTACACTATTTTTTTTTTATTGAATCGATTTTAAGAATCGATAATTGCAATCTAATTACCTCAAACAGATCGTAACCGATTTTATGCCGATTTTCATCATGATATTTGTAAATAGTCTGTCATAATAGCCTACTGAATAAATGAAATGCAAACTATTTTTCATAATAAGATATAAACAAACAAAAAAGGATAACTCGGAGGTTTATAAAAAATAATTGAAAGTAAGTAAATTTAATCTTATTAGTCTTTTAAGTTACCGACGTTCCTCCTAGAAAGAAGATTATTACGTCAATAGCCCAAACCTCCTGCGGGAGGGGGGGGCAGGGATTGGTCGGCAACAGAACCCTGGTCATCAAGTTGATAGAACGGAGTTGTAACTACTGGACCAATATATTGTAGACATCTCCAGAGTACAGTAATTAACAATAAACTTTTCAGAAATGTTTCTAATTTTATATAACCAGGATTCATGATGGATTCCGCTGTTTTCTAAACCAATGCAAATATGACAAAATCAAGCTTTCAAAAATTACAAAACACTACTGGTGTGAAACTTGAAAACAGCACAAGTGTACACGCCGCAAATAGAATCGAATGTTCCATGAAGTGTGCCTCCCAGAACTCTGACTGCTACTCATTTGATAAACAGCTGAGGTCATATGAAATTGGTGAGTACGTTACTGTTGTGACGATGTGTCTTACTTATTAGCAACATTTTAATTAGTCCGCAAAAATATATTAAATATCGTCTCTATAATTTTTGCATTTTAGTCAAAGACTCCTCTTACTCAGGACATGCATAGCCTATATCCAGCCTCTGCTAGTATTAAGTAGTCCTTGATTTTAGTGTAATTTGGCCTTAATTTTAGGGCGTGCCGCATAACCGATCAAAAACTGGTTACCTCCCTAGTTGATAGAAAATGGTAGGGCCATATAGTATTAACTTAACACGCAAAGTATTTCGGGATATTCACGCCTAATGTATCAGGTAGACCAGGGGTCGGCAACCTTTCGCTAACTGTGTGCCATATTAGGATTTCTAAATCATTCAGTGTGCCAAACGCACGCAAGTTAAACTGATCTGTATTTTTATTTATAAGACAAATTGTTAGCGCCGTAGCAAGACCAATGCCAAAAGCAATGGAGCTTCATAGAGAAAATCGTTAAAGCTTTTTATATTTAATTAAAAATTAACGTGTTTGTGATACTCATCTATTTTATTGAACCATTAATAAAGAGTTAGTGTTTACAAATTTTAATATAATTGACAAGAAATAACTTTAACACATTCTATTAGCTTAATATATATTGATCTGATAATTCTTTTATTATTTTTACCTAATCGGCAAACATTTATAACTACGGTTGAGCGTGATTGATACATAATAATCATCCAAACTGAGTAGCTAATGTAATGTTTAAAAATGTAAATGTAAGTTATTTTGTTATATAATATTCATATAATTTTCAACTACCTTTAATAGTTTGATAATATAAAAAATATATATTGTAAACCATTATTTATTAAACAATAAAAAAAATAAAAATATACTAAAACATTCTTACGCAAAGAAAACGAATTAATTATCTCCCTTTAAATTATAATTTCCCAAATTTATTTTGATTTTAGTGATGACAAAAAAGTCATGATTTGTAAAATATGACTTTTTAGTGTCTTTTTATATATATAAATCCAGCATCGTGGTATTTATTTCAAGATAGTCTACTTAAAGTGTATCCATTCCACTTCCATCTACGGCTTTTGATGCTGTTGTCAATGTATTTTGTGTCTGGTCTTTTCACATATGTTGACGCATGACAGTAATTCAGGACATCGAATTTTCAGCAGGCATCTGTTTACAAGTAAATGTCTGGAGTCTGCTTGTATTTGCCTTTGAAACTCTTCAGGTCTCAGAGCCATAAAGCAGGACTGCCTTTAATTTGTATTAAATAGTCTTACTTTGTTCTTTAAGGACAGCGTGCTTGGCGTTCAAAGCAAGCCTGGACTTGTTGATCCTGCTGTTTATGTCATCATCTGTTCATTCGTCTCTACTCACCACACTTCCCGCGTAAACAAATTTGTTATTTCCTCATCATCTAGCTCAGGGGTCGGCAACCTTTTGATAACAGAGTGTTAAGGTAGGATTTCTAATTCATTCAGCGTTCCAACAACCTAAAAGTCATCATGTTCTAGCACTCAATATTTTGTAGAAGTGACTTGAATTATTGCTGTTTGGGGGTGTACCGCGTGCCATCGAAAATTGCTCTGCGTGCCAAGGCTGGAACGTGTACGGTAGGTTGCCGACCCATGAGGTAGACCACATGATCATCAAGTAATCGAAAAGGAACTTAAGGAACGCGTGGAAAACTTGGCACGCCGAGCAATTTTCAATGCACGCGAGAGACTTCCAAGTTTGTTTGTTTTTTATGAAAAAATAAAACATTTTTACGGTTCTGAATGAGGAAAACTGACTGTTGAAGCCGATGTTTCTGATTGACAGCACTTAAACTGTTAGAACACTGCAATGAATTTGCATATATTTTAAGGGAAATAATTTTCAAAACATTTAACTATATTTACTTCCCTCTATTAAGGCATATATTAAGATATATAGTTGGTGTCACAGGAATCACGTATCACATAGCATTGAACAAATCAAATGCTTGTATTTTCAACAACTCTTCGTCAGTAAGGGTAAATATCTTTTAATCATAAACGTCGTCTAACACAATATGTCTATGCAACAGCTACATCTCACATCAATCCTCTTTCAAACCTATCCTAATAACTCAGTCGCCTCAAGACCAACGAAAGAACAGCATCGTTCCACAGTAGCAAGTAGTGTACTAACTTCTATCTTCAATCTCTGTCTCCTTGTAAACAACAACATTACGTCAAAGACCAAACTCAATATTCACTTCCTGGTTACTACTGATATTGCACCTAGTCTATAGGGCTATATTAGAGCGTTCTTAGTGGGCGTGGCTTAGGTTTTTAGTGACGTATTTGTGTAAATAAAGAACCCAATTGAGGTACAAATGTAACGTGGTGAAAGTGAAGTACTTCTTTATCATGCAAAATTCACATCTGAATATTGGCTATCCTACTAAAAAATAAGGAGGTAAATAGTAGTACTGTAGATTAATTTGATTAATGTGATTAGGCTAGGGCCGGCTAGACCTATTTACACTTTCAATTTCACTTTATAGGCCTACACTTTTAATGTTTAGTAGGCTAGGCTACGATGTCAAGTGATATTGTTGGTGAATACAGAATAGGCTATCTAGTCAAGTCACTATTATGCTCACATCGTCTATGATCTATGTCTATGATAATAATAAAATAGCCTATTTTATTTAAAATACATAATACAGCTTAAATCTTAATAAGACTTAAAACGCAACACATCATTTAAAAAAAGCTCGAGCCTATATGAAACTTTATTAATACAGCGGCCATATTTACTTGTACACCATTACTCAAAGTAAACACAAATAACGTGCTTTTTGTCACTGGATTGCAAACGCCCTATTGCACAAACTATTTCTTGTAACTTCACACCAACTCACGCACCCACTTACACCATCCTTCTTACTTAAACAAAAATACATCTTATTATTTTTTTTTATTGTAAATTTACATTGTTTTACAGTCGCAAGTGTACTAACTCTATTTACACTTAAATTCCCTCTGTATTTCTTTCTCCCTATCCTGTCTCTGAACCCGTTCCCTATTAAGTTCTATTTTTTCTTGCTCCTTTTTATCAATTAATTCTCCTAAGGCATCCCCTTTCAATCCCCTGCCCTTGGCAATGTCTGTCCATAATTTTAACACTTCAGAGTCCATGCTCGTAATTACAATAGCTAATAATGCATACACAAGGTACCAAAGTATTCGTGTGATCACCTAAACAAATATTAATCTTACGTTTCAGTAAGTAAGCCAACGAACACAATATAATATCAATGCCAGCAGGGCCCTTACGTGCCTATGTGGCGCCCCAGGGCAAAAGTTTCAGTGGCGCCCCCTCATACTGTAACTCATATGTTCTCAACCTCTTTCAGCTCACCGCCCCTTTTTTCAATTTTGTGTCGCTCACCGCCCCCCTCCATTGCCGTAATTAAATTAATGAGTGAAATTTGCCGCATAAAATTTGTATAGGACGACTAGATTTGTGTGCGTTTTTATGATCCTAAAAAGAGATGAAATCAACATGTCTTTTTTATTATTAATAAAAAAAAAATGCACAAGATGATTAAAAACAAAATCAATATTGAAGTGAAGCTTGTATGTTGCAGGCAGTCTGTATCTGTTGGGTTCAATTTCGGTTTTTAAAATCCGTGGGTTTCCACGCTCCATTATTTGCAACTTGCTTCTCTTTTCACTAGGCTAAATAGGGGGATGGAAATGCAATAAAAATTGTTGCCAACATCACAAGACCTAGTGAACTTGATTGATGCCCTTTTGCAACCAAAAGTCCTCATTATAGCCCATTTCTTATAGCCTACATTTCAATGTTTATTTTTCATTGTTTTTTTTATTCAATCAATTCCTAAGGCAGTTGTAAAGGTAGGACTGATTTTAATATTTCATTATTAGAAAAGAAGGTCTAAAAACCTATCAGGAATTCTCACGTTAACAATCATAGCCTAAGGTATTTAAATCGAATGTTAAAATTACCATTAAGTGCTTCAAGTTGTTGACAATAAGTAAGTAGAAAATCTATGTCTTCATCAGTTTTTTTCTTTACAAATGCAAGACCTATGCGTCCAAACTTGCATATGTACAATCAAAGTTTTGACATTTAAGAACATATCATCTTTTAGGTGGGTCATCACCTTTAAATCATTTTTTGTTTTTTTATCAGTCTTCAATTTTATTAGATTTTCTATCAAATAATCGTTTTTGCTTTCCGAAACCTCTATCATCGAATCAAAGAATCATACAATCTATTAAAAATTTTGATGACCATCATGTATGCAGTAACAAACGATTTGTAGTCCTTGTTCTTTTCAATGCATAACTGAACAATCTATCATTGAATGTATTGCTTCTTATTTGTTATCTCCAGTAAATACGTAGTGTAGTGAGCATTGCATAAAATAAATGAGATTATTTAGCAATTAAAGGTTGTCGATGAGATCACACAGCTAATACGTCTGGCACATCAATCCACGATAACACCATCTATATAAAAAGTCTTTTAGTTCAAGTAATGTAGATTCGCCTTTAGTGTCACTTATTTATTTTTTTCAGAAAAATTGGCAATTTTCACTTCTGTAATAAAATAAAATTAACGCTTTATTGTCGGGTAGCATGTACTCATCAAATTGTAAAGAAAATTGGAATGTTTTAGATAAACACACAATGTACTCTATTCATCACCTGCCATTTCATCAATTCGTCTCTGCATAGTTCTTTGGCTCAACTTATATTTCTTAAATTCAAATTGATATCAACGATTGTTTTTATAAATCATATTTTATTTAAATTAGAATCAAACCGATCTGAAACTGCGATAATTAAAGAACTCGCCGAATTTCGTTTGATATCGAACCAATCCAGATATTTTATTTAAATTGACCCGAGCCCCAACTTCTAAATATCAATGCGATTACTACTTTTTATTCGTATAACATGTTCTGTTGGGTGATAGCAGATGTTTAGCAGCAGTTAGGTTCTATGTCACATTTCATCCATACTCTAATCACTGCCCCCATCTGCCTTTCTCAGAATCAGTCTAATTATAGCAATAAATCAAGATTAAGTATGTTAAGGGCTTTGAATGACTTTTACATCACAATTACACAATAGACAGAGTCAATAGTGAAACAGTCGATGAATTATTTTACAAGTTCAAGATTACCTTAGGCCTATTATAATTAAAGTACAAATACTTAAAGTACTTTCGTACCGCCCACTGGTCCTTCACCGCCCCCCTATCTCCCCGAGAACGATAGCGCCCCCCAGACCTGCTCGCCGCCCCTGGGGGGGGGGGCGACAACGCCCCCGTTGAGAATCTATGAGTGACTGTAACTGCTTTGTTTAGTGCCTGTTAATTATTATGATTAAAGATATTACAAAATGCACATTTTTATTTATAATATTCTAGATGAACCAATCTTTTATGCAACATTTGTGAGCCTATTAAAAGTGAAACATTTGTATAAAACAGTTTAAATAAATAAGAAGTTAACTTCTACCATCTTTATCCATTATTCCTTTTGTTGACAATTTGTGTTTCAAAATTTCTGGTATGAACTTAAGTTATATTTTCCGCCACCATAGAAGTGACGCCCCCCTAGAAGTGCCGCCCCCGGGCATATGCCCCCCTCTGCCCCCCCCTATGTGAGGGCACTGAATGCCAGTAATTTTGCAACAACACAAAGCATTTCGTATTTAAAATTTAAAAAAATATATTGTTTATGCATTTTTCTTATGCATCCGTCTTTTGAAGATTTTGCCCTTTGCTCACCGCAAAGAAATAAAGAAAGCGCAAAAGCGCGGTAACACATAACTCACGTGAGTTCAATAGGGATTTAATAATGCGCACCATAGTGATGTACAAAAAGAAAACACTTTTCAAAACATATTTCGGGGGATAGTGGTAAAATGTTGTAGCTAAGAAACTGATAGAATTTGTATAAATTATTGACGTTATTCAATGGCCAAAGTCAATGAAGCTATACTACTTTAATCATGTAACTTACAGCTGCTATTGCGTTTTTTTGATTGAAAAGAAATTCCCACCACAGGGTACAGTGAATAGAGTTCGTTTCTTACAAAGTAAAACACATCTAGAGCAGGGGTTGGCAAACTCCTGATAATAGTGTTCCAAAGTGAGATTTCTAATTCATTTAGCGCACCAACAGAATTAAACTCATCTTGCTCTAGCACTCGATTTTTTTTAAAGAAGAGATTTGAATTGCAATGTTAGGAATACCGCCTGCCATTGAAAATCGTTCAGCGGGCCTTATCTGGCGCGCGTTCTGTAGGTTGCAGACCCCTGATATGCCAATATTTATATATAAGCTATACATATTATGCCTTGTAACCTAAACTCTCTTTTTCTGGCTATGTTGTATAGAGCTTCTCTCTTGATGGTTATGTGTAATCTTTACTTGTCAATTGTTGGTTATGTTGTTGTATTAATCTACTTATTTATTCATCAACAAGTTTTCCCAGGCAATGTCAAATCATCAAACTTTTAAAAAGTACAAGACACTACTAATGTCAAACTAGAAAACAACACAACCCTAAAAGCCACAAGTCTTATTGAGTGTTCCATGAAGTGTCTCTCTCATGACAGTGACTGCTTCTCATTCGATAAACAACTACGGATATGTGAAAATGGTGAGTCAATTTGCTTAAGTTTGGATTTATGTTAAGATGCTCAAATTCTAATTATACGAAAAATAGACTGTTTTTATCCTACTTATATACTGTTTTTATCCTACTTATATACTGTTTTTATCCTACTTATATTACTGAGAGAGTCGGAGACCAACAGAGTCTTTAATGAAAAGCTTATTGACCTTTCTCTTTGGCTAGTGCCTGTGTGCCTTACATAATAATACAACTGCCACTGCAATTCACATTAAGAACGCACTGAGCATGCTTAATAGAAGCGTTATAAAAATTATCATTATTATTATATATGCAATAAGGTTTAATATTATTGCAAATTTTGACAGCGATAATATAATAGTTTTGTTTAAATCTTGCATCGTAATTAACATTTATTATGTAATATTATTTTGTATATTTTTTTCGCCCATAATCAAAGCTATACAACAAATTAAAATACATAATAATAAAGATATATCATTAATTAAACACAGTGATAGCTCTCAGAATTTTATATTAACTTATTACATTAAGCCAGGGTTAGGCGACCTTTTAATAATAGTCATCGAAAGTGGGATTTCTAAATCATTCAGCGAGTATTATCCCAATAGTCGTCCTACTCTAACACTCCGTTTCTTGAATTGCCTTTTTGGGAGAGATCCGCTTGCCATTTAAAATTGCTCAGCGTGTCAAGTCATGTACACGTTCCGTAGGTTGACGATTCATGCACTAGGCCAAGCTAACTAAGTTGGCTAGGTCCGACATTAGTAGTGCAATTAACTGTCTGATTACGTAATAATTTAATTATTCAATATTTAAATATTTAAGGAGTCTGTGTAAGAACATCATTATTTGGAGACACAAGCAAAGCCGTACACGTTACATGCTACGAAGACAAAGGTTTTCAATACTTGACTTATGGCTCAGTCGGTGCATGTGTTTGGAAGTCATAACTACCAAGTTGATTGGGAAACTGCAAGAAATAACTGGCATTGTAAGTTTTATGTACATTCTAATCATGTACAATTTATTTTGTTGTAAATTAGAATAAATATTTACATTTATTGACATATCTCATTGGCCATATCTATTCTTTTATATATTAACTAAATTTTCCTTCTGTTTCGAATTGTGTGTGTGTGTGTGTGTGTGTGCGTGTTTATTCACCATTTGCCATAAGATGCTTTTTTCTATTTGCCAAAAGTCAAAGTATTAACTCTTTATCAGTCATACATCTTGCCAACTAGCTGAGTTACCCGGCGTTGCGCGGGGTAGCTATTACATTGAAGAGAAATTGGCACCTATAGTTATAATATAAAAAAGATAACTTATAATAATAATAATGACGATTATGCTCAGTGCGCTTTTTTGACATGATTACAAGAACACAATTAGACAATGACTAATTAAACAGAAATGACTTTAAGTTGTTTTAAAAATAAATGACTTTGATTCAGTATGCTTTAGTGTAAGAGGTAAGTTATTCCACAATACTGGGGCCACTGACTCAAAGGCGCGCACTCCAAAAGTTTTTTTCCTATGTCCAATAAGACTTGGAGCCTTGAGCAACGACTGTGCACTTGAACGCAGATCTCTTGATGGGGCATATTCTGTAAGAAGGTTCTGAAGATAGCAAGGTGCAGTGTCAGCCAAGCAGCCGAATGTCAGGGTAAGAAGCTTATATTCAATTCGCTTCTGCACGGGGAGCCAGTGGAGATTCCGAAGTCTAGGGGTGATGTGAGCGAACCTCTCGACCAGAGATACTATGCGTGCAGCATTGTTTTGCACCTTCTGGAATCTCTCAATCTGCTTTTTCGGAATCCCCCACAAGCAGCTTTTGCAATAATCGAGTCTTAAGAGAATAAGAGCGACGGCAACGGCATTTGCTGTTTTCTTGTTGAGATGATGTCGCAATTGACCTAAGGCTCGTAATTGCATAGAGCACGCCCAGACGACAGAGCTGATATAAGTAGTCATTGAAAGTTTACTGTCAATAAACAGGCCAAGATCTTTTACATAGTCAGATAAGGTAATTTCAGCAGTGCCAACTTTGATTACTTCTAGCTTAATGGTTTTAAGTTTAGCATGAGACCCACACAATATTGCCACTGTTTTGTCATCATTTAGCTTTAGCCTATTTTCCACCATTTCTTATAAAAGTGGGCATTATCAATTTTAAGTTTTATTACACGATTAATATACACTTGATATAGTTATTAATTAGTCAAATTTGTAAAAAAAAACACTTGGAATTAACATAACTTAGTTGTTTGTGATGTGGTTTGTTTTAAGTTTATGTAGCTTTTTGCCATTTTTTTTTCTAGTTATTAAAGAAAATAAATAAAACAGACCAATGTTTTGTTGTCGAATAAAAATAAAAAAAAATTACTATAAGCTTAGTCCTATAAATTGTGCACAGAGTCGTAGAAGCGTAGGGGATACATTTCTATCATTACATTTAAACATTATCACCGCCCTTAATAGCTGATAGGAGCAATTAAAGTAGTTCATACTATAATGATATTCATTTATAAACTTTCTAATTCGTAGGATGATACTTGATATTTTATTTTTAGATATAGGGTGTACTGCAGAGTAAGTATAGGCCTGATGCAGCGTATGTGTCCTGGTCCAGCCCCTAGGTCTTTATAATAGAAAAAAAAACCATGCTCGCATAGTTTTGTTTTTCATTTGTTTTTATTTTATGTAGACAGGTGGTCTACAAGTTGTTTTTGTACTGTTCTCATTATATTTTCTTTTAGTTTCATAACAAAGCACAGTTAAGTTTTTAACTAATTATACTGGAGCGCTTTTTCAGGTTGTTTGAATCCGATTGGCTGCGGGTCAATAAATTTTATTGGTCAGTGATAGTGTTTGGGTCGCCCTATTTAATCTCCCTTCCGGTTAGTTGTTGGCCCTCTATGGGTGGTGATCGTTGAAAATGGCATACTAGTCTCGTAAGTTTAATTATAACATTTTCCTATTGCTTTTTTGATGTAAAATAAGTATCCTAAACTGTAGATTAATATCTTAACATTGGTGATGGATTAAGATGAGTTAATATTATGTCCGATTGTTTAGATAGCATATAGATTTTAGTATGATTTACGATCACTGAATTAAACCAGGGCGGCGACCATGTTGAATATCGGTCAGCCCAACGTGTTTATCGCATTGAATTTATGTAAAGATTATTATTTTTTTACTTAATGTTTTTCTATTTTTTATTCTTATATTTATATACCTTAGTGTCGGATAAAACCTACCTTGTTGGTCTCGTGTTATATGTTGGTTTTAAATTAGTCTCGTGTTATATGTTGGTTTTAAATTATTCTCTGGTTATATATTATTTTTAAGTTAGATGTTAGAAATTGCTAGGTCTCTTGTATATATTATCTTAGTTAGATATTAGATAGTGTGTTAAATGATGAGAAGATTTGAATTATGATTTTGTAGTTTGTGAATTAAGAGTTGGTAGAGATTGTGTTTTATTTAGTTAGGAATGGCGCTGGTAGACGATGGATTTATTTAGTTGTTGTTGATATTGATGGTTAGGGCTTATATTTGAATAAACTTGTGTATTATGAAAAATTTATTTGTTCCCTTGATAGATACTTTGTTGTAGTGTGCGTGGTTTATGTTTGTTTATTTGTGGTTTGCTGTTCTGTGTTTAGCTTAGTGTAGTTTTAGTAGTTTAGTATAGTCTGGTATTTAGTATAGTTAGCTAGTAATTGTAGTTTTTAGTATTGGTTCATCCAGGTAGCTAATCCTACCTGCCTACCACAATATAGGTATGCACAGATATACCCGTCCCCTCCCCTTGTATATAATGTAAATGTAAATATATGTACATTAATTTAATTGTGTGTTATATAATTCAATAACACACACACCTACCTTATACTTTTACACTCAGTTAATTCCCCCCCTTACAAATGGTGTCATGAAGTGGGGATCTGTGCTTGGATGGACCAATATAGTTAGTTTCTTTTTGGTTAGGCCTCAGTTGTGTAGATTAGGGTCTCGGTTAGGATAGTTTTAATAGTTTATTTTTGTGTTGAACTAGGAGTTGTATTTTATGGTATAGTTGTTTGGTATATAGGAGTTGGATCTAGGTTTGAGTAGTAGTTCTCTGTGGATTAGGTTGTTGTGAGTAATGCAGGATAGTTGTTAGACCTAGGTTGGTTGTTGGTTTTTGGTATTAGTATTAGTGTGTTAGGCTTAGTTGTTGTTTTGGCAGTTAGCATTAGGTAGGAGAGAGACCAACATAGGTAGGGCCGACGGAGACGACGGCAGCATTGGACGTCCTGTGACCATTGGGGCTGTGCAGCTAGCTGTGTGTTGGGCCAGACCCTGGCATTGGGACCTACACTTTGGTCACCAGGGTCCGGCATCCTGTAGCTGTTGGAGCCTGGAAGCTGGCGGTGTATGCTTGGGCCAGGCCTTGGCGTTGGGACCTCCATATGGGTCACCAGGGTCCTGGGCTCGGGCGACAGTGACGATGGCTGCTGCCGGAGAGATGCAACTGGGGGCAAGTACCACCTTCTTGCCCCACCACCACGAGAGGTGTGCCGACCAGGGCCACCTGCCTGGTTTCCCTCGGCCAAGGGGGAGCCATGGATTGTCTGTAGTGCCCTGGAGTGGCCAGTGTAGTGCCCTGGAGAGGCCAGTGTAGTGCCCTGGAGAGGCCAGTGTAGTGCCCTGGAGAGGCCAGTGTAGTGCCCTGGATGGGCCAGTGTAGTGCCCTGGATGGGCTAGTGTAGTGCCCTGGATGGGCTAGTGTATTGCCCTGGAGGGGCTAGTGTTGTGTCCAAGAGTGGACAGATGGACCAAAGAAGTGTTTTTCATTCAGACGCCAGGAATTGGATGCTTTCAGACGTTCTGACCTGGGCCTACCAGAGGAATTTTGCCATGTTGTGTTTTGTTTCGTCATACATTTTTTTGTCACCACCTGTAAATATATTTACTGCTTTTTTTTGTGAACCTCTTCTTTTTTTCCTATGTTCATATGTAAATAATGCAACCGTTGTTGTCAACACACCCTTGATTATTGAATTTATTGTGTGTTGACCTATTGTTTTTTTTCATGACCAGAATAATTTTTTAATTTTACATGCAGTATTTTTATTTTATAAACTGTTCAAATAGGTCAATGTTTTTTTGTCTCTCTTGTGAGAGGTGTACATTTTTTTCATCTAAGTTCTTTGTGAACTGGCGGTGTAGTTCATGTGGGACTAACATCGTTGGTTCTGGTCAAAATAATTTTTTTCTTGTCCGCACCAGATGCGGAATGAGGAAACAAAATGTAATAATTTTTATGTTTTTTTATAGCATGATTTCTGATGTATGTTTTATTGTTCTTTGTGAACTGGCAGTATTGTTCTTGGGGAACGGATGCTGTTCGTTCTTGTCAAAATAAGATATTTTTTCTTGTCCACACCAGTTGCGGACTGAGGAAGCAAATTGTTATAATTTACTGTTTTTATGTATCATTATGCCAGGATTTCTTATGTGGTTTGATTTCCGTTTTTTTATGGTATATTAATTGGCTGCCAGGTTGTGAGATAACATGAGTGAGCGTATGTGTTTTTAATGATGCATTTCTTTTCACCGAGACTTTTTGTATGTCATTGTGAAGTCGTCAAGGCTCACTTTGGGCATTGTGGTTGCCACCCTATGTTTTTGTTCATAAATTGCAGAAGAGTGCCTTCAGTGGCGTCTGTTTATTTACTGACGTGGATTTTTTTTGTGGATATTCTAGGAATGTCTGGCTTAGGGATGGGTAATCAGGAGTCTTTTGTTGATTGGTCTTGTAGCATTGTGGATGGTTAACATCTTTGTATGGGGTATGTGTTTTATCGAGGACGATAAAAAAATTTGGGCGGCGTGTATGTAGACAGGTGGTCTACAAGTTGTTTTTGTACTGTTCTCATTATATTTTCTTTTAGTTTCATAACAAAGCACAGTTAAGTTTTTAACTAATTATACTGGAGCGCTTTTTCAGGTTGTTTGAATCCGATTGGCTGCGGGTCAATAAATTTTATTGGTCAGTGATAGTGTTTGGGTCGCCCTATTTAATCTCCCTTCCGGTTAGTTGTTGGCCCTCTATGGGTGGTGATCGTTGAAAATGGCATACTAGTCTCGTAAGTTTAATTATAACATTTTCCTATTGCTTTTTTGATGTAAAATAAGTATCCTAAACTGTAGATTAATATCTTAACATTGGTGATGGATTAAGATGAGTTAATATTATGTCCGATTGTTTAGATAGCATATAGATTTTAGTATGATTTACGATCACTGAATTAAACCAGGGCGGCGACCATGTTGAATATCGGTCAGCCCAACGTGTTTATCGCATTGAATTTATGTAAAGATTATTATTTTTTTACTTAATGTTTTTCTATTTTTTATTCTTATATTTATATACATTAGTGTCGGATAAAACCTACCTTGTTGGTCTCGTGTTATATGTTGGTTTTAAATTAGTCTCGTGTTATATGTTGGTTTTAAATTATTCTCTGGTTATATATTATTTTTAAGTTAGATGTTAGAAATTGCTAGGTCTCTTGTATATATTATCTTAGTTAGATATTAGATAGTGTGTTAAATGATGAGAAGATTTGAATTATGATTTTGTAGTTTGTGAATTAAGAGTTGGTAGAGATTGTGTTTTATTTAGTTAGGAATGGCGCTGGTAGACGATGGATTTATTTAGTTGTTGTTGATATTGATGGTTAGGGCTTATATTTGAATAAACTTGTGTATTATGAAAAATTTATTTGTTCCCTTGATAGATACTTTGTTGTTGTGTGCGTGGTTTATGTTTGTTTATTTGTGGTTTGCTGTTCTGTGTTTAGCTTAGTGTAGTTTTAGTAGTTTAGTATAGTCTGGTATTTAGTATAGTTAGCTAGTAATTGTAGTTTTTAGTATTGGTTCATCCAGGTAGCTAATCCTACCTGCCTACCACAATATAGGTATGCACAGATATACCCGTCCCCTCCCCTTGTATATAATGTAAATGTAAATATATGTACATTAATTTAATTGTGTGTTATATAATTCAATAACACACACACCTACCTTATACTTTTACACTCAGTTAATTCCCCCCCTTACATTTACATATATATGACAAAGTTTAAATGTATTAGAACATTAATGTTAGGAAATTAGTGTTTTGATATAAGCGTATACTTCGAAAGCACATTTTATAGCCTATGAAAATACGAATTTTCTTTGATGTTGGGGACATTTTTTTACCGACATTTATGCCAATAAATAATTTCCAGGGGAAACATTGTGACGCATGGCTACCTACTACAAACATGGTTAAAAGGTATTGAATTTCTTTGGCATTGGATAAGCTTCTTTAATTGCGCGCCTGACCTTTTTTTTTTTCAATAAGCTTCTTTTCTGCTTTCTTCTGCCAAATCCATCTTCTACTTGACTGCGCTCACCATGTGATGCTTGTCCATCGGTTTCGATGAAGACCATCCTCTGAAAAAGTCATAGATGCTTGTGGGTCCGGAGATGGCAGAGAAGGCCTATTCATGCCCGAAAGTGTTGACCGCATCGGGAGCATGGATGCGTAGCTTGATGGCCAGTGGGTGGTAGTGGAGCTGACTTGCTGGATCTTCTGAGTTGTCGTTTCGCCATTGCGACCCTTCACCTTTTCTCTTTGAGGGATGCACCATGTAAATATCTAACGTCTGCTCGCCGCTCCCCATTTCTCTATTGTGGAAATTATTTTTTCTAAACGTATAAGGAATAAATGTAACGATTTAAAAAAAAGAATAGCAACTAGCAGAGCGTGGTTTCAATCCACGGACCTCTGGATTATGGATTAAGCATGCTGCCGCTGCGCCCCACTGCTGACATTTTGTAAAGGTTATTTGCAGATTATTGTATAATTTCTAGAACAATAAAGACAGAAAAAGATAATAAACTCGTATACTTATGAGTGAACAAAATAATGCATATATTATTATGTAGTCTTTCTTCCGGAGTGGGATCCGGGCATGGAACGGGTTTTCTAAACAAACAAAGAAACCTTCTATAAAGAAGATTATTGCATCCTTCGCTGTTCCGTGGTCTGAGTATAGTCTTGCATTTTCATTCGTGGCTTAAATGATCTTTTAAATTTAGTTAAACTATAGCAAATTAATCTGTGTGAAGCAGAAAATCGAAGTTAATTAACAAAAAAAAAACGCATTTTTTAATCACCCCAAAGTATGTCGAAAATTGGAGTGTGCGATTACTGTGCAGTTTTTTTTTATATTTCATTTAGCATTTTTGGTTTATCTTTCGGTTTCGGCTGAAGGTGTAGTTAAACTATTGCTTTCGGTTGCGCTTTCGAATGAAAATCAATGTATATCTTTCGCTATGGTTTCGTTTTCGGCTAAACTAAAAAATTTGAATTCGTTCGGCCTCTAAAATAAACAGACTACATCGTTTCATAAAAAATATGTTGATAAATGATTATCTAATGTGTTTTTTGTGTGGTAATTTGGGAATAATTGTTAAAATATATAGATCCATTTCAGCGAAAGGAACGAAAATGTATACGATCAAAAATATGGACAATCTGAGCCTGTTGGAGACCTATTACTTGGGTATTCCATTATGGGTTGGTTTAAATGATATTGCCGTGGAAGGAGTGTTTGTATGGGACGATGGCGACACCTTGAGTGATATGACATAGGGGAGACCGGGGCTAGTCCGCCATAGGGGTACATTCGCCATGGTGGTATTGCGCGCAAACTGAGTTTTTTTTAGACTGGACGACACTACCACGCCGTGCAGTAATTGAGTCTGGTTGATCTTGTGTATGTGTTAAATGGCTACAAATCTAGACTGCTCTGCTACCGTGATATTTGTGTTTTTTTAGTAGGTAAGTGATTTTTTCTTCGTACTACATCTCCTCATATTATGCAAGAAGTAGTAAAGGCTATTAAACTACACTGAATGTTATCAAAACACTGGCTCTCCTTGATACATTCATGGTGTCACGTTATCGCTTTCTCTACCAAGGCTGCTGTAATGGATTGATAATCGTAGAAAGGTGATAGTGGGGCAGGTTCGCCAACACTGGCTGGGGCATATCCGACAGATGGGTGAACCTGCCCCAATGGGAATCTGTCTGTGTTCGGCCCGCTGAAAAAAACGCCTATGTCAAGCTCAGCAAAACTGACTTCGATCTCATTCTGGCTCCCCATTGACAATTTATCAACTTCCAGAGATTGTTAATGAGGCATGGGGTCCCACTATAACAGTGCAGAACATCATCTAAGGATTTGCAAAAGCAGGCATCTATCCTTACAGCCCTGACACTTTCCAAGAAAACGATTTCTGTCCCTCTTCAGTGACTGATTGAGACAATCCTCTACAACTAGAACCTTCTCGCCAGAAACATCAGCCAGGCCCTTCTCAACAGGACTAACCAGAACTTTCTCACCAGGATCAACCAGAACATTCTCACCAGGACTAACCAAAATTTTCTCACCAGGACCAACCAGAAGTTTCTAGCCAGGATCAACCAAGCCCTTCTCGCCAGGATCAACCATAACCTTCTCACCAGGATCAAACATGCCCTTCTCGCCAGGATCAACAGGCCCTTCTCGCCAGGATCAACCAGACCATCTCGCCATTATCAAACAGGCCCTTCTCGCCAGGACTAACTTCTCACCAGGATCAACCAGGCCCTTCTCAAGGGCAAGGAACACCGGTGCGGCTTGTAGCAGCAGCTGACTTTTAGCCTGTTTAAATTAAGCCTCACCCCAAAACTCCTCCGCTAAAGTTTAAATTACCAACACGCGGGAAAAGGAAGAGGAAAAGCTGCATTCTGACAGACACGCCAGAAAAAGCGAAACTAAGAACTGGACCATTTGGAAAAAAAGCGCAAGAAAAGCACAAAGCAACCCGGAAAAAAGACTTCAGTTGTGAATAAGAAAAAGCAAAAAGAAGCACTGCAAAGGAATAGTCATCAGAGGAAGAAGATGAGAAATGGCATTTTCTCATTTGTCTCTTAAAGTGGTCTCACATTAAAAAGGAATCCTGGATACAATGTCTGCAGTGCAAAGAATGGTCACATGAACATTGTATTGGAGAAAAAAAAGACTATTACACATGACACAACTGTGCATCAAGTGACTCTGACTATTTCGAATGATGCTTTTGAATTTGAATCGTTATGAAACCTCAAGTTAAAGTTACACTTTGTATTCAGTTAAAGTTTGATTCAATCATTTTGGGATCAAAACAGTTCTTCATCTAGATCTAACTTGGTTACTTTTTATTATTTAAATCTATACCGAAATTTGGAAACATAAACATAAATAAAGCTTGCCTTGTTCTTTTTGGTATCGAGTGTTTAAGCCTTGTTTTAGTGAATTATTTTGCATGTGGCGGATTTTCCCCTCATGGGCGTATGTGCCCCACATGTGTGACGAACTTGCCCCACATGTGGGGCACATTCGCCCACACAGAGTGACCTCACATTTGATTTTATTGTGTAATTTGGGGCAGAGGTTTCCCAAAATCCTTCTAGCTCACATTAACTGAATAGTTGGGGAATGATTATGAGAATCGGCAAAGAATTCCATCCAGAAATAAACCCTGAATAGCTAAAAGTGCTAATAATGGGCGGACTAGCCCCGATCTCCCCTATAGGGCAACCATTTTCGCTGCCGGTAAACGTTCAGTTGCATTGATTTAATATATAATAAATCTTTTTGTTATTTAAATGTTGCCTTTATTAAGAAAAATACATCTTCTCTATTTTCAATCCATTGCTGGGTCTCCGTAGATTAAGTCATCTCATCTGTCTTTTTATTTTCTTTCGTCTTTCTTAATTTCCTTAGTGTGTTTCTCTATATTTAACTGAAGACCTGTACATTTGATTTTAGGCTGTTATGATGCCGCTCCATATGAGCGTAATTTACTTGTTAAGTAAATTATTCCCGCCAAACCGAATTTATCTGTATCAGCTTGCACCAGTCTTTCCATCCAAGGCATACATTGATATTGTGTGACCAGCACAATGCCCAGCCGTCTTTACTTATTTTCAGCTAATGTCAAGTACACATAAACACTGGGTAGACCCAAGGACACCATCCAGACACGGGCAAATTTTCTAGCCTTTGCTAGGATTCGAACACAAGACCTTTGGTACGCCACGTCCCCACCTAGCCATTGTGTTGTCCACTTAAATTTGTATCCTACTTTTCTTGTTTAATTTTACTCTATATTTGTATAAACAAAAATACAGACTTTATATAACAATAAAACTGGCGAGCTAAGACTAATTTGTTTGTTTGAATAGTTATTTAAATCCTAATTCTATTAGTAAGAATAATTATTTGAAGTTGTTTTTTAGCAGACTAACATTTTTTTTTAGATTGTATAATTTGTATTTTTTATAAAACCGTTTGAATAAGGGTCATGTGCTTTCTTGTTTTAACGTAAGACATTCCAAGTGATGGACAAACTTGTCTGAAGTGACATCTTGTTATTTGGCGTTTTTTACTTTTATATTTCTATCAAACATTCTATGTCCGAATTCAGTGCAGATGTAAAAGCTTACTTTTTAAAAAAATAAGGCCCTGGCTGATTAAATCATATAGTCTAGACTTTTGCTCCAAGTATACATATTTAAAACTAATCACTAATTGACTGATACAGTCCAACTGACCAAATGAAATTTTATTCTGTATTTGATTAGTATTACAGTTCGCCCACCCAACAATTTACTTGAATACATAATTTAACATTATAAATAAAGCCTTAAATTTATTTCAGGCATTTTCATCCTATATTCATTAGCAACGTTAAACATGAATTTCAGTAAAAAAATATGAATACTCTTACCATTTCATTGAAAATGTATAGATATTTATAAAATGTTAGTTTTACAAATGATCTCGTATGTAAATAATGTATCAAAAGCAAACAAATTTTACTAAATCGGAACCATATTTGCTGTGACATAGTATTGTTACATTTAGTTAGACAATTTTAAGCCATATGAGAACACTCATTCAGTAAATATATATATCATATATTTGCAATAAGAACTTCTAAAAATACTTTCAAAGATATTCTATAAAATCAGGAGAAGTATTGTCTTAGAAAATAAAAATAGATAATTGTAAAGCTTATTTACTCTAAAAACGTTTTAAGAATTCCAACAATTTGTTTAAGTTTTGTTGTAAAACAAACATCTAATATAATAGAACAAAAATGCAAACAATGAGGCATTTATCTTTTTCCTATTGCCATTCATTGGATAATTTTTAATGTACGTTAAAAAATTATTTCTCACAAACGTAGAAGAGAGAATGTTCACATTCGACATCATCCAGTTTAGGTCCTAAGAGGAAAAAATTAACGCAGTTACTGGCCGTTAGTCCGTCAGGCTCAGCTGCAAAACAATTTAAAAGATCCATAACAAAAAACAAAACAATAACGAAAACAACAATATATGTCACCAATAATTACCACCATGAGTAAAATCGCGTCAGTTGCCAACAATTTAGTCGATAGAATTAAAAAATGAAGTTGTAGTAAAACATAAATCAGCAAATGTTTATTCCTCTGTCAATATTCCGTTATGGATGACTTGACAGTTTGCCCCTTCATAAAGTTCTTGTATTAGGGTGGTCAGTTTTTGAGGTATTCCATAATGATGGAGAAGCTGCTAAATAGTATCTCTATCTACATTATCAAAGGCTTGGCGAAAGTCAATGAAATTTCGATATAGTGTTGACTGCCACTCTAGGGATTGTTCGATAATTATAACAATGTAACAACATTTTTGTTTATATTAATTTGTTAATATTTTTTACATCATTTTAGTACGCTGATAACAGTGGTACCATTGGTTTTGCTCAATTAATTATCAAGATTTCTTGTGAAAAAGCATGAAGTATATTTTGGAGTTTTCGTATATGTGTAATGCATTTAGAACATAGATATGTGCTCATTTTAGCTTCTTTTTTCTATAATTAAAAAAATTCGATAAAAGAGAAAAACAATTTTTTGTTACATTGTGTAATGATTCAGTGATTTGTTTTTTGATCCGTGCACGATTCGTCTTTCCTAAAACCGACTTGTTTGGATCTAAGTTTTTCTCCCACTGCATCCTTTAGTTGGTCGATAATAATGTGGGTCAGTATTTTGCTAGGTACTGATAGCAGCATAACTCCACGCCAGTTTCGCAGGATCCTAGGTCTCCTTTCTTGGGGGGTTTTACCATATGGCCATTTCTCCAGTCTACTGGTACTTTGCCTTCCCCCCAAATCTTCTTAAGTAAAAGGCAGCAACATTATTGACTGTGGTCGATTGGTCTGCTTTAAGCGCCTCTGGGGGGATTCCATCTGGACCAGCTGATTTCCCATTTTTCAGACTCTTCAGGGCTTTTAGGACTTCAGCTTTCTTAGGAGGGTTAGTGTTGACTTTAAGCAGAGAGTCTGCAGGTGGGATGTTAGGCTTTGCCAATGGATGGGTGCGATTGCAGAAGTCCCCCAAAGTGTTCAGCCCATCTTTGTCGCTGATCTTTCTCGTTGTTAACGGGGTTTCCTTCTTTGTCTTTAACCAGTTTGCCCATGTTTTGTCTTCTTGCTCGAAAGTGTTCTGGTAACCTTGTATAGAGTACTGAGGTCTTTTCATTGACTTGAGATATGTAAATCTGAATTATAGGCCTAAATATTTTATCTTTCTCGTAATCACATTGTAAGATCATCTGTAATAAGAGACGTTGCGTTATTTACTTACTTATCTGAAAGTCTCTGAAATGTGTTACAAAACAGAGTTTCATAATAATAACAATAATATTCTTAAACGTCTATTGTTAATTAAAAACGAATTGCGAATTGACTGTAGGAAGTTTATTTATTTACTATCTACGGGGCTCATTAAATATAATAGCAGATACAAATTCGGCGTGCTTTATATTGACACTTCCAGATATTTTACCTTTTAAAAATTATCGATTGTTAAGAAATATTAAATTTGTCCCTCTTAAATTTTAATTGCGTCAGCCATAGTCGTTGTATTCTAAAGTGGATTCGAATATGAAAACTAATCCATTAATCGCTTACTTAACTTACTATAAAACTGATTGACATGCGTCTATTGCCCTCTCATTCATTCAGTCTTGCCCAGGAGAGCATCGTTTCCCTATACTCTGAAATAGCCTAGGATTACTTGTGATTGTTTGTTCATTTTATTCATCTTTTTTTGGATTTACTAAACATAAATTCTAATTATGGATTATCCGAAGGATACTTCTACCATTAATATTAGCACGTTTTCTTAACAAGCTAATATCCTGTTCTACTTTTCATTTTAAATGGATTTGTGATTTGTGTAAACATTTGAAGCTTATCACCATCGTTCTAACATTGGAAGTTAATAAATATTCCTCGTTGTTCCATCTGGAGTTATTATATTACTCAATGTTGATTGTGTGTGCGGTTCATATTAACTTTACATAATTTAATAATCTACTTCAACATTTACACGTATACAACTAAGAGCCAATATTTACTATTATTGTATACAATAGATTCTACACTACTTTTTACTTATGTTGAGACGCCTAGGGAACTGTACTGGGACCACCTTAGACAACATAAATTAATAATCAACATATTTTACTCATCCTGTGCTTTATTGAAAGAACAATAATAATAAATACTTGGATATCAGTATAATTAAGCTGTAATCAATACATTCAATCGGGGCTCTGAGCTAAATACATCTTACATAATACTCACAGCAGTGGCGTACCGAGGGGGGTGCGTGGGGTGCGGACCGCACCGTGTGACACCCTCTCAGGGGGTGACACCCGAATGAATAAAATAAAAAAAGGATAATTTTATATAGCACGCACTGCTGGTCTAGTCCGATAACAGAACGGATGGCAGATCATAATCAAATAAATGAAAATGACTAGCAGCACGGTGTGTCATCACCATACAGCATGCAGACAAGACAAGATGGAAAAGCTAAAGGAGATGTGCGCCACCTAACAAAACAATGATTCTACAAGGTCGAGAAAATAATGCTTTCATGGATGGTTTACTCATTTGTCAGTGAGAAATTATACTGTTTTTGCTGCAGATTGTTTGCTGTTGATGTTGCAGAACATCTAAATTTGTTACTGGGTTTGATAAGTGGTGGAAAATGAGTCCAAAACTACATAATCATGAGATATCTGAAGAGCACTTTATTGCCTTGAAAAATGGAAAACATTGGAAGCAGGACTTAAGCTACATAAAACAATTGATGCCGAAAGTATTGCCTTATAATAATAATAATAATGACATTTGTATAGCGCTGCCAACAAACATACTGTAAGCTCAGAGTGCATTTAACATAACAATTAAAGAACACATATACAATCTATAGGCCAAGAGATAAGAAAAACAACTAAATGATGATTCAAAGCATTACAAACATGGAACAAATCAAACAACTAAAACTAAATAACCGACCTAACATATAAGTAAGACAGTGGGGCTCTAAAGCATGTTAACTGAGATAAATATTGAAATAATGAGTTTTTAAGTTCTTCTTGAAGGAATCAATGGAGCTAGTTTGCTTGATTGAATGGGAAGAAGATTCCACACCTTCGGACCGGATACTGAGAAGGCCCTAAGGCCAACGGTCATCAGAGAGAAACGAGGCTCTTCTAGAAGCGATGAGTTGGCAGAACGAAGTGTTCTTTGAGGGACATATGGTGTTATTAGTTCCTTGAGATAGGACGGAAAGTCGTTATTGAAAATGCACTGATGGCAAAATAGCGCCACTTTATATTCGATTCTGGCTTTCACGGGGAGCCAATGGAGCTGACGCAGGAGAGCTGTCACAGAATCTCGCCTTGACTTACGCATGACTAGGCGAGCGGCACTGTTTTGTATTCGCTGCAATTTGGAGATCTTACATTCAGGTTGCCCGATAAGCAGAGCATTGCAGTAGTCGAGGCGTGACAGTATAAAGGCAGCCGCAAGTTTCTTTGCTGACTCAAGTGACAAATAGGGCCGTATCTGACCGAGTCTACGCAGCTGTAAGTAAAGGCCTCTGCATATATTTCCAATGTGGGCATCGAAAGACAACTGTGGATCGAGGATGACACCCAGGTTTCTTACGTTGTCCGCAAAGGGGATATGGCAGTTTAAGACCACCAATGATTCCAAGTCCTCAACTTTGGCGATTTTACTCAGAGTTCCAATTAGAATTGCCTCCGTTTTGTCTTCGTTAATCTTAAGTCTGTTTTTCATCATCCAGGAGCAGACACTAGCAATAGCAAGACTGAGGTTGGCTGCTATACGAGAGACTTCAGCGGGAACAGCAGAATCATGCAACTGCGAATCATCAGCGTAGATGTGGTATGAAATGTTAAAAGGCCTGATGACATCGCCAAGTGGATAAGTGTACAGTCAAAACAGTACTGGGCCCAGAACCGATCCCTGTGTTACTCCATATTGCAGAGTCGAGTATGTTGAGGTAGATCCACCAATGATGACTTTTTGTGTGCGTTTAGTTAGGTAGGATTTAAACCAGCTGCCAACACATCCCGAGCAACCAAAAGTAGTAGACAATCTATCAATAAGAATCTCATGGTCAAGCGTATCAAACGCAGCCGACAAATCGAGCATCGCTAAGATTGACACCTGATCGGAATCAAACGCGCAAAGAAGGTCGTTAATTACCCTGACAAGTGCCGTCTCAGTGCTGTGACACTTCTTGTAAGCTGACTGGGACAGTTCCAAGAGGCCATGATGCCTTAAGTGAGTCAACAACTGTGCCAACACGATACGCTCCAGGACCTTTGATAGGAATGGTAAGTTGGAAATTGGCCGGTAATGCTTTAGGCACTCAGGGTCTAGGCTAGGCTTCTTTAAGAGGGGCTTAACCAGTGCATGTTTCATCGATTGAGGCACAATACCTGTAGCTAATGAAGCATTCATCATCGTAGTGATCAAAGGTATTAGTTCGTTGATACAATCGTTGAAGAGGGAGACAGGAATGGGATCGAGTTCGCAAGACGTTTTAGGCATCTTACTAATGATGCTTACTAACAGATGCTTCAGATACTGAGTGAAACTCACTGAGGTGGGAACCCTGGAAGGCTGGATCATTGTGGCGTAGGCTTGTTTGATTGTCTAGGTCTTCCCTAATTTTCCTGATCCTGTCTGTGAAAAATTGATTAAAGAGTCAGGGAGGTCGGCAGGTGGAATGGAAAAAGGTAATACAGGTTTACCTGCACCACCCAACAACTCTGTAGTTATTTTAAACAGCACCCGAGATGAGTCTGCGCTCTCAATCTTATTGCGAAGATGCATTGTCTTAGTAGCATCTCGGATCAGACGATTGACAAAGTTTTTCTTTTGTGTATACAAGTATCGGTGCACTGTTAGACCGGTTTGCTTGTATTTCCTCTCAGCCTGACGGCGCGATTTTTTCGCTACCTTGATCTCGTTTGACATCCATGGAGCCGATAATCGATCAGAAACTAATCGGGTTGTCAGAGGCGCATGAAAGTCTAGCAGGATAGGGAGAAGAAAAAAAGGAGGGATATCCTACACAGGTTGCTAGATATTACATTGTTTCTTGCGAAGCAAAGTTTTGGCATTTCGTGGCCACAACGAAGATGAATCCTCGTTGAATAAAGGAAACTTTCTTGAGATGGTTGAGATGCTTTCCAAATATGACCCAGAGCACATAACGAGATTAAAGATAAGTACATGTACAGGGGAAGCATCTGTATCTTATCTTTCACCAAAAATTGGAAATGAAATTATGAATGTACTGGCCAACCACGCTAAGAAAATCAATCTTGTTTTGGTTATAAAGGCCGCAAGGTATCTTTGAATTATTTTTGACAGCACACCTGATATATCACACACTGACCAAATGTCTGAAGTGATTAGATATATGAAAATTCACAGTGGGAAAGTTGAATAGAAGTGTTTCTTGAATCTTTTCCTCTGTGGGGGGGGGGGGGGGGGGGAGAAGCCGACGACCTCAGTTCTGACATTCTTAAAAATCTAAAAAATGACGCACTTGACATAATGATGATTATGGTGTGTAGAGGTTACGACAATGCTGCCACAATGTCTGGAATCCATGGAGTTGTTCAAGCCATTTCGTAAAGAAAGAACAAGAAATCTATTTTTAATGGATGTGTGGAACCATCCCTTGTGGTCAACACTCTTTTGCCGAAAATGATTCATGTATAACATGAGAGAATGTTTTCTTCTTTGCTGCTTCCACTCGTCGATGGGATGTTTTAATTGAACACACCGGGGTGTCGTTGAAAAGGTTATCTACAACACGTTGGTGCGCTCAGCATGCTGCTCTTAGACCAGTGAAAGATAAGTTTGATGAATGTATTACGGCGATTGAAGCTTTATGTGAACATCGTGAACATTTGGACACAAGAGGTACACCACAAGGACTTTTACATGCTGTCTGGATTTTAAGTTTATCTGCTACTTTAATTTTTGGCCTGATTTACTTGAAGAAGTTAATCTTACACAGCAGTACCTGCAGACTAAACTCTTGATAAAGTGGTGACCAAGTTAGACGATTTAAGATTGTTTTTGCACGTACGCCATATGACCAGGTGAGAATCAATTAGTGGAGCATGCTATTGAACAAGCACTTATAAAATCATGCCAACATGGGATTTTGGTAGAGAGAAGATTAAGATTCAAGAAGAAAATGGCAGTTGAAAAAATAAGAGATGCTGGAATTTCTATGCGAAAAGAAAGCAGTAGGGAGATGCTAGAGTGTATTGATCGCTTTCATTCTGAACTCCAGATCAGATCAACAGCGTTTAAGGAAGTTGCAGATATGTTTGAGGCTGTTCAGCACAAGATTCAACTGTCAGCAAGTGAAGTTATTGGTGTCCGTTCGCAAATTAGATTCTTTATACGATGAGCTATCCGAAGATGAGATCTTAAAAGAAATATAACGGCCTAGACGACACCCAAAAGCAGCTGATAGTAACCTCAAAAAGATATGGAGAGGTCAGTATAAGATTTTGAATTTTATAGCTAAATGGGACTTCATAGAATATCTTCCAACACTCTCGCTAGGCCTTAAAAGATTTCTAGCGATATGTGTGTCTGTGGCTTCATGTGAACGGATCTTTTGAAAACTAAAGCTTATATAAAGCTATTTACGCTCCGCCATGGGACAATCAAGACTTTCTGATCTGGCTATACTATCGATTGCAAGGGGTATTAAAAATGATATAGATGTTGATGATGTGATTGACAAGTTTGCAATTTTGAAGAGCAGGATAGGAACATTTTAAATTAAGTACTATAATGTAAAAATAACTAACCGTAGGGTTGTTTCAGAAATTTATTGTTTTTACTTTCTAATATTAAATTAATATTGATATTGTTTTTGACATATTTGAACTGTAGGCTTGTTTTATGGAGACGAAAACTATGGTGAAAGTCGTGGGCGGGGGAGGGGGTGACACCCAAAGTTTACCGCACCGGGTGACACCAGCACTCGGTACGCCACTGACTCACAGCATAGTAAGTCATCTATTACATCAATAATAATTATTTAATGAACTGTTAAATCTATAATATCATTGGAAATACTATGTATAAAGGATTTGGCCAGGACAATAAATAATATTTTAAATATTCAGTATATACAACAGTGTTGGATGACCATTGGTATATGTCTGAAACAACATCATTAAACTGATTGATAACTTCAAGAATTATCGTGTTGATGGTCAGTGATGTTGCAAACAAAGTCATACATGCTTTAATTAGCAGGTTACGTAATAAAAGGTTAATGTAAAAATGAGTACAGTGATTGAATTTAATATCTTCAAAATTAATACATCGCTACGAACACATATACCAACAATTTCAAGTCAGCAGCAATAACATAAAACTGTTATAAACCCCCTTAACAGTTCTAATATATATGCTTTTTTAGCCAATACCTTATTACGTGAAGAAACGTTAGGTTATTTGCGGATGATTGTATAATATATAGGATAATAAAGACAAGAAAGACTCTGAAATAGATACACAAATATAATATTAATATGTGTATAGTGTTACCAACAAACATAATGTAAGCTCAGAGTAGTCAGAGCGCATTTAACATACAACTAAGAACAATGATATAATCTCTAGGCTAAGAATTATAAAACTAAAAGATGATTTAAAACTTTACAAACATAGGACAGATGAAATAAATGAAGCAATAACCGACCTAACATATAAGTAAGACATTAGGGGTCTAAAGCATGTTATCTAATGTATATCTAAATCTAATTGCGTTATGATTCTTTAATCAGAATAGAGCCAACTGTTAAAAGTATCTAAGACAAAGAAAACAGGCATGGAAAACATTAAAGCCAAATAACAAAATGCAGTACTGATACTAAGTAGTCCTTATTTTTTCCCCAGTCTTTAACTAACAATATTTGACCTTCTTGATTATAATATTTCTTGTATGGACGAAAATATCATTTTCCCTTACCCAATTTATTTAGGCTATACATGTAATGAAAATAATAAAAAAAAACAGATCAAAAATAATTTGAAAGGGTTTTGATGGGGGAACGCTGCTGAACATTTGAAAACGTGCTAGGTTTTAGCCAGGTAGCTTGGCGAAAAGTGTGTGTCAATTAGGTTTGGAACGTTTGTTATAAATGACTTTTTGTAAAGCCTGCGAATCGATTTGTGTTGTTTATTTAACAGTATTCGTTTTTCTGAAACAATTAACCATTCTCTTCTTCCACTACATTACCTGGTGATATTCAAATGGCGAACAAGTCACGAGAGATCATTGCATAGATCGGTCTAACAATTTGGGTCACACCAGTTGGGCATTCCCTATAGTTTGCATATAGTTAGCGAAAAACAAAAGGTACAGAATTATTTATGTACTAGTGGTTATGCCCGTATAAATGACGGAGACACGAATGACTACAGTGTGTTTTGTTAAGAGAGAAAGACAAAAGACAATATTACAATAGAAACTGGAGTGAGAACGTTTCTTTTCGGTATTTAGTTTTTGTTCTTTTTAATTGTTTCTGGTCGCCCTGACCCAGGCAAATGCATAAGAATGGTTGCTGTCAAACTTCTGGTATTAAAATGTAGCGAACAGTTGTGTTGACTTGACTTGTTATTAATAATATTAAATTAACAATAATAAACTTCAGTTGGGCATTCCCTGTATCTCGACTATAGTTAGCGAAAAACAAAAGGTACATAATTATGTATGTATTCTAAAGAAATTTGAAGAAAAATTCTTTCTTTGTGTTCATCGAGAGTGCAATTTTAGTTTCGAGATAGAGTCTAGAGTCTACTTTCTGTACGAAATCTATATATTGGTTCTAAAAATATTTGAACGTTGCGCTGAAATAATTACTATTGAGTAGAAAAGGAAATCTAAAGTATAAGATGTAAGCATTACGTTATTACACACAAAATATTTGTCAAAAATTAAATTTTAGATGCACGAGTCATGTCTAATCTTATTTTATATTTTACATAAATAAGAATGTTAATATCGTTTATTTTTTTTGTATAACCGTTTTTGGGTTTTAGAAATCCGATTTTTAAACCGGTTTTCTCTTTTTTTTCATCATATATGCATAGGTTGAGTATAAATATGTAACCGACCGAGCCATTATAAAGAAAGCGCTACATAAAGTTTATCGGTGTGTCTGCTCGCTATGATCTGTGTCTGTGGGGAAAACCCAGTTTTTGCTTCTCGACATAGAGATCGAAAGAATGTTCAACAGACTCGCGGTAACCATATTTGTATAATTTCTTGCCCAAACTTTAAACAAAACCGAGAATTTGTTTTTAGTTGGAAAACCGATTTTCGGTTCGAAAACTTGATAAAAGAGTATTTATATCCATATCATAAGGAATTAGAAAAACATTTTTGCCCTTTTGATTATCTGATCATTGTAACAGATTGCTATTATGTTGCATTTTAAAGTTAGAACTTTAGAACTTTTGTATTATCCTAGCCATTAGTAAATGTAATTTTGAACAAGAGGCAATAGCTTCCATCCCATCTATTGCATCTGGTGACTTCTAAAAAGCAATGTAAGCATTGTAAACATTGTTTTGTATATAATATACTTTTTGAGAATCACTGACGATCATACAAAGATAGATTGGTCAAGCAACATCCATACTTTGGCTCTGGTATTGTCGATACCAAACCGAAAACGCAGACACAATGTCTAGTAAAATTAATAATCGACTCCACAATCTCATTGCCCTGCTTTGCATTGGTAAGTGCAATTAGTAAAATTACATGACTAAATATAATTATTTACTTTAGTGAACATTAAGTAGATTAATAGTATATTAAAATGTCTATCTTTACTTTTAGAAATTGTAAATTTATTTGCTTTGCGTTTTACATTTTTTTTTAAAAGTTGTTTAAAATATTGAAATGAGACGTGTCTTCTATATCTTGAGTAGCAAATGAATTTCTTACTTTTGGTAAAAAACAACATCAAAAAAACCTACAAAATTCGCATCTGGGGGAGGGTGATAATAATTAACATTTAAGTTTTGGATAAGTAGTTCTTGAATAATCGTATAGTTAGTTTCTATGTCGTTATAACAGGCGGTGTAAAAAAAAAAGCTTAATTTGTCACACATTTTTAATGGCCTGTTGCATTACTTCTTTGTTTAATGTAAATAATGTCTGCAGCGAGGCTTTCAAATTTATCATAACTTTTTTGTCAGATGTTATCATGTCTGCAGCGTGGATTTCAGATTTATCATAACTTTTTTGTCTGATGTTATCATAACTGCAGCATTGATTTCATATTTATCCTAACTTCTTTGTAGGATGTTATCATGACTGCAGCATTGATTTCAGATTTATCAGAACTTTTTTTGTTGGATGTTATCATGACTGCAGCATTGATTTCAGATTTATCAGAACTTTTTTTGTTGGATGTTATCATGACTGCATCATTGATTTCAGATTTATCATATCTTTATTGTCGGATACAATCATAACTGCAGCATTGATTTCAGATTTATCATAACTTTTTTGTCGGATGTTATCATAACTGTAGCGTTGATTTCAGATTTATCATAACTTTTTTGTCGGATGTTATCATAACTGTAGCGTTGATTTCAGATTTATCATAACTTTTTTGTCGGATGTTATCATAACTGTAGCGTTGATTTCAGATTTAACATAAATTCTTTGTTAGATGTAATCATGACTGCAGCGTTGATTTCAGATTTAACATATATTCTTTTTTAGATGTAATCATGACTGAAACGTTTATTTCAGATTTATCATAAATTCTTTGTTAGATGTAATCAAATTCTAATTTTTGAAGGACGTCTTCATTGCTCAAAGTGTAAGTGTAAACTTATTCTATGTGAAAAAATATTCTACAATTACTCCATTTGGAATTTGTAACATATTCTTTGTTGTCTCCCAAGCTTCACATGCTAACAAAATACATTCGTGTTAAGATTCATGGCATAACGATTCCAGCTATTAAGCTTTTTACTTCTCTATTAATTCCAAAGTTTCCATATCCAGCGCCCAAACTAAAACATCAGCCTTTTACAAAGTGCAAGACACTAGTGGTGTCAAGCTAGATAACAGCACAATTCTGCAAGCCGCAAGTCTTATTGAGTGTTCCATCAAGTGTCTTTACCGGGACTGTGACTGCTACTCGTTTGATGAGCAACTGAAGTTATGTAAAATTGGTGAGTAGGCTAGATATGTTTTTTTTGTTGATACTATGATATATATAAATATATATATATATATATATATATATATATTTATATATATATATATATATATATATATATATATATATATTGTTACACGTCACTGTACGTATGTATGTCATTATGCACGTACTAGTATGTATGTTGTTACGTATGTAATAATATGCCACTATTCTATGTCTATGTAACTATTCTGATATATTTTGCCAATCACCATATGGATATTGTATTGAAAACTATTCATTTTCGTGAGTCCAACAAAGAACCCCTCTTTCTCTCCCCCCCCTCTCTCCAATATTCTCACCTGGTCATATGGCGTACGTGCAGACTCCCAGATGCTATGAAACCCTGACCTTTAAGAACGAAAGCGAATGTTCGGCGTTCGCTGCGATTAGATTGGTTGAACTCCCTGGCCTCCTGGTTTGCGTCTTCTGCCTCGATAGCGCTATTAAACATTGTAAATACATGCTGTCTAATTTTCACAATATATAACATGAAGTTTCCAATTTTTACTGAAACTACTGTTTGAAAAAAGAGTTGAAATTGTTGATGAAGGAGTTTGATTTCACTGATTTATAATAAGCTGAATGTTAATAATATTATTATAAGATCCGAGGAAATATTCAATAAATCCACCATTAGGTGAAAAGTGCTGGATCTGCAGGCCTCTGAATCATACAAACACTAGAACCTCGACTAATGTAGCTTTACTATTAGAATATCAACATACAAGGGAATAAGCTTCGAGTATAACAATATATATTTATATATATATATATATTGGCTCCATAGTCTCGAAAGACGATTAGATTTGACTGTGTCTGTGGAGAGCTATCCTTGAGAGACAGGCTCTGTCGCATCTCTGGCACTTGAAAGCTGGACCGTTGGAGATTTTTGGGGCAGCCTACTTTTCTTCGCTGCTCTTTTAGCCTCCGCCATAAGGCGAATTTAGCCCTCTGCCGCATTTATACCGGTGTGTAAGGTACCTCTCCAACTATTTCTGTGCTGGTTCTCCCAGTTTCCGACCTCTACATCTATATCTATAGCCTTTAGGTCACGTTTGCAGACGTCCTTGAACCTGAGTTGGGGGCGGCCAGTAGCTCTCTTGCCTTCAGCGAGCTCAGCATATAGCAGGTCTTTTGGGATTCGCCCATCCTCCATCCTGGAAGCCACCAAAGAAATCGTTGGCGAAGGAGAGTGATCATGTTAGGCATGTTAGCCCGTTGCAAGACCTCGTTGTTTGTTATGCGGTCCTTCCAAGATATCCCAAGTATGCGTCAGAGGCAGCGCATGTGGAAAGAAGAGAGTCTCTTTTCTTGCGATGCGTACAGGGTCCAAGTTTCGATGGCTTACAGGAGAGTGCTGATCACACATGCACGATAGACAGCTATTTTTTTATTAATAGACAGCATCTTGTTGGCCCATACTCTTTGCGTTAGCCTGGATAAAGTCGCGGACGCCTTGCCAATTCTCTTGCTGATTTCTGTTTCCAGTGATAGATCGGTGGTGATGGTGGAGCCAAGGTATGTGAACTGATCAACAACATCTAATTTGGTACGGTTGATGTATATGTTGGGTGGGTCAGCTCCTTGAACCAGCACGTTGGTCTTTCTTATACTAATTGTTAGACCAAAATCTTGGCAGGTCTTGGAGAAGCGGTCCATCAAGGATTTTAGCTCCTCCTCAGTGTGTGTGACAGCAAGTCTTTGATTGTTCTTCTGTGGATTTTTCGCCTTGCCCTTAGCCTGGACAATCTGAAAAGCCTTCCGTCTGACCGGGTGTGCAAGTAAATCCCCTCCCTGGATTCTCTACAGGCATTGTTTAGCAAGGTTGAGAAGAAGATCCCAAAGAGAGTTGGGGCAAGAACGCATCCTTGTTTCACTTCTGTGCGTATGGCGAAAGCGCTAGAATATTCATCATCATATTGTACAGTGCCCTTCATGTTGCCGTGGAATGACTGGATCAGGTTCAGAAGTTTGGGTGGGCAACCAATTTTTGGCAGAATGGAGAATAGTCCATCTCTACTAACAAGGTCAAATGCCTTAGTCAGGTCTATGAACGCGATAAAAAGGGGTTACCGTCGTTCTCTGCACTTTTCCTGCAACTGCCTGACTGAGAATATCATGTCGATAGTTGACCTTTCTGAGCGAAACCCGCACTGCGACTATGGATATATTCTGTCTGCTAGCTTCTGTAGCCTGGCCAGGATCACGCGCGCAAAGATTTTGCCGACAATGCTAAGGAGTGATATACCCTTGTAATTATTGCAGTCGCTTCTGTCCCCCTTGCTTTTGTACAAGGTTATGATATTAGCATCTCTCATGTCCTGGGGTACTGCTCCCTCTTCCCAACACTGACATAATAGGTCGAGTAGGTGCTTTGACAAGATGCTGCCTCCGCATTTTATTATCTCAGGTGGGATGCCATCGTTTCCAGGTGCCTTTCCAGGTGATAGGTGGTCAATTGCTTTTATCATTTCTGATAAGGTGGGTATCTCATCCAATTCTGACACTCGATGGCGCCCATGGCCATATCAGTAACATGGTTTTGTGTAGAGTACAGGTCAGCATAATACTCTACCCATCGCTCCATTCGTCTAGTTTTGTCATGTATGAGATCACCTGTGGCAGACTTAAGTGGTGCTGTGACCTTTCTTTGTGGGCCCAGCGCTTTCTTGATGCCATCATACATGCCCCTGATGTTACCTGTGTCGGCGGAAGTTTGTATGCTATGGCACAGTTGGAGCCAGTAGTCATTAGCACTATGCCTTGCCAGTCTTTGCACCTTTTGTTTGGCATGTCTATATGCATCTAGTGTTGAACTATTTGGTGAGTGTTTGAATCTTAAGTGGGCAGCACGCCGCTCATCTATTCCTGGAATGAGTTTGTCAATGTTTGCTTCAAACCAGTCATTATTATTGGTCCGCCTCTTTCCAAACTCTTGCAATGCTGTGCTGTGTATGGTCTCTCTGATGTTATCCCATCTCTCTGTTGCGTTGCCTAAGGGTGGCTTCTGGACCATTGCTGCGGATAAGGTCTTTTTAAACGCCTCTATCTTTCCCGGTTCAGAAGTTCTGCAGGCATCTATTCGGCATATGCCTGCTGGTTTGTTGCAGTACAATTTCCTTGAAATTAATTTTAACTTATATATATATAATATATATATATAATTATTTCAATATTTACCTTAGATAACATGCTTTAGATCCCTACTGTTTTACTTATATGCTAGGTCGGTTATTGATTCATTAATTTGATACGTCATATGTACGTAAAATTTTAAATAATCATTTAGTTTTATATTTCTTAGCTTAGAGTCTATATCCGTGTTCTGAGGTGTATGTTATATGCGCTCTGAGCTTACGTTATGTTTGTTGGCAGCGCTATACAAATATTATTATTATATAAAATGAGTTTGTGTATTTCGAATACATTGCTAAAGAAAGCGAGGGTAAACTTAAAAATTGACTTACTTATATATCAAAGGAGTGTGCAAAAGATCAACCATGGATGGAGATCCGGGCAAGAACCTGTACATGTCATGCAGTGAGGACAAAGGTTTTAAATACTTGACCTATGGCCCAGTCAGTGCATGCGTTTGGAAATCAACTATGAAATCCAGTTGGAGTTCAGCTACACTCAAATGCTATGGTTAAGTTTGTACTATGTATATAATATAAAGTAGAGTACCCTTAGGACTAAATTGATTTTAGGGTCGGTGAATTAGCGTTGACCAGTTTCTGTAGCCACAACATATTATAAGTCCTGGGAAAAAATCTCCACCAGCATTCGAACCCAGGACCTTCGGATCGCCAGTCGAATGTATATATATATATATACAGGGTGGGCCAATAAAATGTTACCACTTTTTATATTCTTATAACTTTCAAAATTAGGAGAAATCAAGGAGTCGACATGAATAACGTCATCTACCAACAGGATGGTGCTTCACCACATTGCTCAAAAGTTTCACTGGATTTCCTCAAAGAGTACTTTCCTAGATCTAGACTCATCTTATGGCGCACAGACAACCCATGGCCTGCCCACTCTCCTGATCTTTCTCCCGCAGACTACTTCGTATGGGGGTACCGGAACAATAGAGTGTACTACAACAACCCACAGACCATTTCCGTCAGGAAATCCGGAGAATCCCTCTTGAGAATGGGTGACAATGTCATCACAAACTTCAAAGTGCATGTTGCAGCTGTAATCCACAGAAGAGGAGCATGGATTGAACATGTCATCAATTATTGAACTGTGTAGAAAACAAGATACAACGTTGAAAACCTTTGTTATCAAATATTAATTTTATGTTTTTGTTACAAATCTGTAAATAGAAATTTCTAATAAGTCCTCATTTTGAAAACTTGTGTATGATTAAAACGTGGTAACAATTTTTGGCCCACCCTGTATATTAAAGACATTATAATACTGTTGTACACTTATGGTGGCCTAGCGGTAGCGCGATTCTTTGGTGTACCAAAGGTTCGTTCAAATTTAGGTAAAAGGCTAGGAATGTTTCACCACGCTTCAAATGTGTCTCTGAGCCTACTCAACTAGATGCTACCTCGTGCGGAAAGTGTGCTGGTCATACAATCTCCTAGTATACCTTAGTCATAAAAAAGTTTCAGTTTCGGTTTCGGCGCCGAAAGTAGGCAATGCCTTCTTTCTGTGTAGTTTTGGCTTCGATTGAAGCCAAAAAGTCAGCTTTCGGCCGAAAGTGTTATTGACTTTCGGTCAACAGCTGAATATCTACATTATCTTTCAAAATTCAGACTGCAATGCTAAAGCTACAACTATTACTCTGCTTATTGACAATTTCATTTAATTAAAGTAGGAGTCTCCAAACTACGGCCCGCGGGGTCCTTTTTATATACGGAATTTTACCTGTATCCTGCCAAGTTCAGCCGCCGCATACGTGGATAGTTATGTTTTTACCGAATAAAAATTGAGGCGCGCAGTAGTGCTTTATGTTTTCCAACCGATCACTACAATGCAAAACCTTATACGCTGTTTGTTATTTCTATTTTTAACTGTAAAGGGTTGAGACAAAAACAATTTAATTTCAAGAAGAATGGAGTTTGAAATACTTCTTCATCAGATCCGCCAAGAAAGCATTGTGTGTGATGTGGCTGTGATCAACCTGCGCCGTCAAAGCAAACAATAGGAGAAATATGCATATTTGGAGGGTGAAGTCCGTGCAGAAAATTTGCTAAATTACAAAATCAACTCACATCTCAGAGGACATTGTTCAGTAAATCCTCAAATGAAAACACATCTTTAACTAAGGCCAGTTATAAAGTTGCTTACGTCCTGGCTAAAAGTGGGCAAACCGTTTACAGATGGTGAAGTAGTGAAGGAATGTTTGTTGGAGGTGGCTGGGGAACTTTGCCCAGAAAAGTCAAAACAATTTAAAAATGTAATTTTGGGTGCAAATACCATTGCCCGCCGTGTTGCAGACATTGGTGAAAACATTGTGAATCAAATAGCGAAGAATGCAAGCAAGTTTTGCCATTTTTCAATTCAAATGGATGAATCGCTGGACAGCTGTTCCACCTCTCAAATGCTTGAGGTATGGATGAAGACATGAACATAACACAAGAGCTGGCTTTCCTACACAGCATGTATTGCACTGTTACCGGAGAGGATATATTCACAGCAGTAAGATGGCTAAGTTGTGAGAAAGTTCTGAGCAGAGTATGGAAGTAAAGAAAGGAAATGGGTGAGTTTTTGGAAAGTAAAACCAAGCCACGGCCATGACTGTCTGATGAAGAAACCTAAAAATACAAGGAGAGAAAAATCTGATTTCTGATCTATACTCCCACCTAAAGGCCTTCTTTTCTAAACTTGTTTTGTTTTTGGAACAAAAACAGGCCAACATCTTGACGCACTTTCAGCAGTGCAGGGTATTCATGGCTGAAGCAACAGCTGATTTCCCCACGTCATTTGCATGCGAGATCATCAAATACCTCCAGCTGCAATTTCAGGAGCGGTTTTCTGATTTGCATTCAATGACAGAAGAATTAAGATTGTTTCAAAACCCATTCGAAGCAGGCGTGACCAGTTGCCCAGATGAACTGCAGCTGGAGGTCATTGAGTTGCAAGCAAATGACCTCCTTAGGGACAAGTTCAAAGAAGGACTGATGGGTTTTTACCAGTTTTTGCCCAAGGAAGATTTTCTTAATATCAAAACGTTTGCATCAAGGTACCTTTCAATCTTTGGAGCAACATACCTGTGTGAACAAACATTTTCAAGAATTAAATACGTAAAGAACAATTTGATAACATATTTGTCCGATGATAATCTCAGGTCAATGTTGATGTTAGGGACATCAAATCTAGAGCCAGAAATGTCTGCTATTTTGGCATCCAGCAAAACATTTCACCACTCCCACTTATACAGGTTTTCTTACATATCCCGTAGTCTGTTGGACCGTTGGGGTGCCACACATTACATGCAAACCAGCCTGCTCCATTCCTCCCGTCTCTCGGCCGTTCTCAATGCCTCGCATAGTTTTGTACCTGTCCATTCCCTGATATTTTCTTCCCAACGCTTCTTTTGTCTTCCTCTCTTTCTGTCTCCTCCGGTGGTACCCTGCAGGATGGTCTTTGCAAGTCCGTTGGTTCTGGTGACGTCTCCATACCATTCCAGTTTTCTTTTCTTGGCTGTGACCAGCAGGTCTTCATATTTTACGACTTCCTGATCTATTCTTTTTCGTATCTGTTCGTTGTAGATATGGTCTTTTTAGCAGATACCGAGCATGGTCCTGAAGCATCTCATTTAAATAATAATTGAATACAATAATATTAAATACATAATTAAAAACAACATCCATGTTTTGAGTCTTTTTTTTTATTTGGACCTCGAGTGTGTAGTTGGCCCCCGAGCTGCTGTTTGATAGTTAATGCAACCCTCGGGCTGAAAAGTTTGGAGACCCCTGTAATAATTAAACTGTTGCAAATTAATCTTTGTGAAGTAGAAAATTGAAAGTTAATAATAAAAGATGTATTTAATCACCCCTGTTGATGTCGAAAAATGGAATGTGGGATTAATGTCTTTTTTAAATTTTTTGTTTGGCAATTTTTGTTTATCTTTTGGTTTCAGTCAAAGGTGTAGTTAGACTTTAGGTTTCGACCGAAAGCCAATTTATAACTTTCGGTATGGTTTATGTCGGCCTCTATTGTGAACGCACCTTGACATATCCTTATAAATAAAGTTGGTTGGACGTTGTTACTTTACTTTCACAATTTCAAATTCAGCCTTAATAATAATAATAATAATAATAATAAGACTTGTATAACGCATATCCCGTTTGAAACAGTTATATGCGCTGTCAACAGTTACAGACATAGTACAGACAACGAATAAAAGACAAAAATGTATAAATGAGAAAAAATAAAATAGTAAAAAAAATAAACTGTTAATTGAATAGGTAGGACTATCGCCAGCTTCTGAAAGTGTCAAAGCTAGGGCACTGTCGTAGTTGTAGTGGGAGGGCATTCCATGCGGACGGGCCAACGCATGAGAATGCCCGTTCGCGCCAGCGGACACGAGGGATCTGAAGAGTTAGTGTATCAGAAGCCGAGCGGAGTGGACGGGATTGAGTATAGAGATCGAGACAGGAGCGAAGGTAGTCGGGGGCAGAGTCATTCAGGCACATGCAATATAGAGACGCTAGCTTGTAGGAGATCCGGTGGTTAAGTTAACCTTATACTGTTTAAGCTCTTAATAGTAAACTGTATTATTGGGCGACAACGCGCTAGGATATAGTAACAAAGATCCCAGGTTCGTATACGTGTGAAGGCGAACATTTGTGCCAGGGTCCGGAGGTTGCTCCCTGAAACTAGAAATCTTTTATGGGTACATGGTAGTACTTGGGCTGGCCACACTTCCTGTTCTTCTATTGTTTCTCCGTAAACAGCTGTTGGATTGATTGTTGCGTTTTGTATAGAATTTGTCTTTGCAACATGATTTTATCAGAGGGTCAGTTACTAAATACCAGACACAATATTGTTTACAATTCCTTTCAATTATTATGAATTTTAATTTAGTGTCCATGTTAAAATATCCCACTACATTTTCTGTTTTTCTTGTTGCAAAATTTCAGACATGGGAACAAAATTATATACGCTTAAGAGTCCTGACAAACTGAAACTGCTGGAGACATTTTACTATGGGATCAAACTGTGGGTTGGCTTAACTGACAGTGCTAAGCAATCAGTCTTCAGATGGTCTGATGATAATTCCGCCTGTAACGAGACATGTAAACAGGAACTGTTCGCTAAAGGTAAAGCGTTAATCAATAACCCTCTATTATTTGTTACTTTAATAAATTGCCTTGCAAGCAAAAAAAAAAAAAATAACAATCACAAATCAAACATGACTATGTTGTCCATAAAATGTTTATAAAAAATGCTACCTAACTTTAATTAGATCTTTACTGAAATATGCATTTTCTATAATAGAACCCTCCAGCTCAGCAGGGGTTGCTAATGGCGCCTGAGGGGCAAAACCACTGAAAGCCATTCCCTTTAATGTGGCCCTCATATAGCTCTAAACGCTAGTTTATTTACAAATATATTTTATATTAATGTAAATAAACTATCAGAATGTTAGATCCATGATGCAATGTAAACATTCAAAAACTATAACAAATTTATGCAAGAGCTGCAATAATGCTCTCTTAATAAGTAATCACAGTTTATGCTAATTTTAGTCGTGCTTTTAAATTTTCACAGTTATATCCTAACTACATCCTAAATATCCCTAAGTCTGTTGGACAGTTGGAGTGCCAAAGATGACATGTAGACCAGCCTCCTCATTGCGTCTCACTGCTTTACTCCCGTCCACTCCCTAATGTTGTCCTCCCATCGTTTCCTTAGTCTTCCGCTCTTTCTTCCTCCTATGGTGGTGCCCTGCAGAGTAGTTTTGGCAAGCCCGTTGGCCATACCATTCTAGTTTTCTTTTCTTGACTTGGGCCATCAGGTCTTTGTTATATACATCGTTTAAGTTTAAATAGTACTGCTGCTTTTAAATTTAGGCTTTCATAGTTATATTAATTCGTTTAACTCTTTTGCAGCTTTTTTCTGTTCGTCTATTATAAACAAAGCCTTTGCTATTGCATCTTGATAGGTTACAAGAACAATTAATATCACTTGAGCTTCATATTTTTATCAAGACAGGCTTTGTGATATGTCTACTATTTTTCATTTATTTTTTCTTTCCCCGAAACCAAGAAGACCTTTTTTTTTTTTTTTTTATAATTTTCAATGGAGTGAAAATGGGTGCCCATCTAGAATGTTATTTGACAATTATTAATAAGTTGACGTACGTATAATTTTGAAACAATGTTTTCATTAAATATATGTTTAATACAAAACAAAGAATCGAATAGTTATTAGTAAATTTAAATTAAAAAAAAAAATAGTGTGTCGTTTCAGAGCCTATGTTTGGCTCGTACAATACCGCCATTTTCGCCTCACTTTAGTTACGCTAATGATATTTTGTATTGTGAACTTGAGCTATTAAATGTTTTTGTTCATTTTTTAAATGAGCGATAAGCCAGCTGGAATTCTACCTGTTTAAAAAGGATATTTAAACATTTTTTTGGTCGAACAAAGTACGACAGTAAGAAAATTTCCTAAAATAATATTATAAATTATTATAATGCAAATTACATTTCAAGGATTTAGATTTCTATAAAAGATTATTAAATATATACATCTACATTATCCTGATTAAAAAAAAAAATACTACTTTATCTACGTCAAAATTGTGTTTCAAAATGTAATGATTTTACCTAAAGGGATAGATAATATTTTTTCTATTATTATCATTAACTTGATGACTCTTTACTCTTATTATTTACAGGTAAACCTGACGGAGGAGATTGCGTCTTCTTTTTAACCACTGAACCTAAACTAGATGATGCTTTTTGTGGAGATTTAATTGACTATATTTGCGAAAAGTTTTTGTTTAACGTATATTAAAAAAAAAGGCATGATCTTCAAAACCGATTTTCGGTTTGTTGGTTGGAAGTTCATCATTTAGCCTACAATCTTTAGGTTCTGATGGAAATATTTAAAAAAAAAACTATTTATTAAAAAGTTTCGCTAGCACTAATTACTTTTTTTTCTAAATCCTAACTATGGTTGTTAATATGGTGAAAAAAACTACATCAAACCAAATGTATAGTTATAATTCACAGGAATCTTCGGCTCATCCTTTTCTTGTGCGCTCCACTTTGATGTACGCAATGGAGAGGCATAACTAGGTTTTCCGTGTGGCCCTGAACATTTTTTGATAAATCTATACATTATTATCTGTTGTTAATAATATATGTCATTCATATTAGACTGAAGTTTATTCAGTTTAATATGATATAAACTTTTCAAATTGGCACGCTTGTGTTTCTTAATATTATGGTCAATGATTATCGGAAATTCGACTATCAGTATTGACAGTTATTATCAGCTTTGTTGCAAATAAATCAATTAGCCCACGATTTGTTAGTACTAATAAGGGGGGGGGGCAGGAACCAAAATCCAGTATAAAACCGGATTTATAGAACCGAAAACAGGTTTTAATAAAACAAAAACTGTATTGACATTCTTTATCAAAAGTCTAAACTAATATAACCTCGGACGTGAGCTTCTTTCAGAAGTTTTAGCCTGCACAAAAAATATGCAGAACAAAACAAACTGATAAGAGTATCCAAGAAAAAGAAACAAATTAGAACAAACTACTCCATTAATGGTAAATAACTAACTCAAACTAACAATGCAAAGTACTTAGGAGTAATAATAAATGATAAAATATCTTGGAATCATCATATTGGTAAAAAAAAAAAAAAAATCAGACAAACAAATTAGGATTCATAAAAAGGAACTTTTCTAAATTTGATAAGAATATACAACTAAAATGCTATCTCACATTAGTTAGGCCTATACTAGAATATGCATTATAGTCTCATCAACTAAAAAAAAAATTTAAAAATTAGAATAAATTCAGAAAATAAGCTGCAAGGTTCCTTAGTAGCGAATATTCACAACTGACAAGAGTAACACCAATAGTCAAATCACAAAACCTAGAAACACTAGAGGACAGAAGGACAAAGAGTAAAGTAGTAATAATACACCAGACATTTAACTCTTATTTAGAAATACAACCCAATAACAGCCTGTTGCAATGCTCAGATAGACATAAAAACCAACACATTTTCCTTATACTCGGACCTCGGATGAGCGTAGAACGCAATAATTTTTATTATAGAAGGAGCGTGTGTAATATATAAGATAAGATATAAGAGAAGATTGGCGGGTTTGTTTTTCTGCTGAAATAAAAAAAAAATAATGACAATGTCGAGAATGTAATTGTTGTAAAAATCATATTAGTAAAGTTAAAAGAAAAATTTTAGAATAGGAAGTTTTTTTTTTTCTAAAAAAAACGCATTTGTATACTTTATTGTCGTACTTTATTCATATGCACTTTAATTTACATTCCATTATCTTACACCTTTTATTAAAGACCAAGTGAAGAGCTTTTTATCAAAATTGAGTTAACATTTGATTTTGATAGTAAATAGTGTATTCAGTATCTGAATGTTAAAAAAAAAACATTTATACAAAATATCAAAGATACATTTTAAGTAATTAGTTCAATATTTGCACTTAAATGTGTGTGTTTTTCGGAAGATTACTCCAAATCTCGTAGCCATTTGAGATGTTTTTATTTCCGGCAATATAGGAAAGTGACGTAACATAAAGGATTCCGACTAGGAAAAATGAATATTGTCACGTGTTTTGAATCTATTGCCACATGTTTTGAATCTTTTCCCGGTTCTTATTTTTAACAAAATGGTTAAATATAGATTTATAGCGTCTATTTTTATTTATTTATTTCCCTTGTGATACGTCACTGCCGTATGAGGCTATTCCAAATCTCGTTCCTTTGAGAAAAACCTCTTCACTTGGTCTTTAATTTGAAATAAAAAAAAAATTGAAAAAGAAATATATATATATTGGTGTGAATTTTTTTTACATTTAATTTGTTGTCAATGTTTCATCTAGAAGCTCTATTTCATTTCACAATAGACCATAATTCATACATTTTAAAAAAATGTCTAGAGTCTTGACAGCTGAGCTTTCCATGATAGTGAATTGAACATGCCCAAAGTGGTTTCTTTCCACGATATTGACTTTAACATGTCCGAAGTGGTTTCTTTCCACGATATTGAATTTAACATGCCAAAAGTGGTTTCTTTCCATGATATTGAATTTAAAATGCCCAAAGTAGTTTCTTTCCACAATATTGAATATAACATGCCCAAAGTGGTTTCTTTCCATGATATTGAATTTAACATGACCAACGTGGTTTCTTTCCACGATATGCAATTTAACATGTCCAAAGTGTTTTTTGTTTCCACGATATTGAATTTAACATTCCCTATGGGGTTTCTTTCTACGATATTGAATTGAACATACCCAAAGTGGTTTCTTTCCATGATATTGACTTTAACATGCCCAAAGTGATTTTCTTCCACGACATTGAATTTAACATGCCCAAAGCGGTTTCTTTCCACGATATTAAATTTAGCATGCCCAAAGTGGTTTCTTTCCACGCGATTGAATTTAACATACACAAAATGGTTTCTTTGCACGCTATTGCATTTAACATACCCAAACTGGTTTCTTTCCACCATATTGAATTTAACATACACAAAGTGGTTTCTTTCCACGATATTGAATTTAACATGCCTAAAGTGATTTTCTTCAACGATATTGAATTTAACATGCCCAAAGTTGTTTCTTTCCACGGTATTGAATTTAACATACACAAAGTGGTTTCTTTCCACGCTATTGCATTTAACATACAGAAAGTGGTTTATTTCCACGATATTGAATTTAACATTCACAAAGTGGTTTCTTTCCACAATATTGAATTTAACATACACCAAGTTGTTTCTTTCCACAATATTGAATTTAACATACACAAAGTGGTTTCTTTCCACAATATTGAATTTAACATTCACAAAGTTGTTTCTTTCCACAATATTGAATTGAACATTCACAAAGTAGTTTCTTTCCACAATATTGAATTTAACATACACAAAGTGGTTTCGTTCCACAATATTGAATATAACATACACAAAGTTGTTTCTTTCCACGATATTGAATTAAACATAAACAATGTGGTTTCTTTCCACAATATTGAGTTTAATAAACACAAAGTAATTTCTTTCCACAATATTGAATTTAACATGCCCAAAGTTGTTTCTTTCCACAATATTGAATTTAACATACCTAAAGTGGTTTTCTTCCATGATATTGAATTTAACATGGCCAAAGTTGTTTCTTTCCACGATATTGAATTTAACATGCCCAAAGTGGTTTCTTTCTACGCTATTGAATTTAACATACACAAAGTGGTTTCTTTCCACGCTATTGCATTTAACATACACAAGTGGTTTTTTTCAACGATATTGAATTTTACATTCACAAAGTGTTTTTTTTGCCACGATTTTGAATTTAACATACACAAAGTGGTTTCTTTCCACAATATTGAATTTAACTTACACCAAGTTGTTTCTTTCCACAATATTGAATTTAACATACACAAAGTGGTTTCTTTCCACAATATTGAATTTAACATTAACAAAGTGGTTTCTTTCCACAATATTGAATTTAACATACACAAAGTGGTTTCTTTCCACAATATTGATTTTAACATACACAAGGTTGTTTCTTTCCACAATATTGAATTTAACAAACACAAAGTGGTTTCCTTCCACACTATTGAATTTAACATACACAAAGTTGTTTCTTTCCACAATATTGAATTCAACATACACAAAGTGGTTTCTTTCCACGATGTTGAATTTAACTTACACAAAGTGGTTTTCTTCCCACGTTATTGAATTTAACATGCACAAAGTTGTTTCTTTCCACAATAATGAATTTGACATACAAAAAGTGGTTTCTTTCAACGATATTGAATTTAACATGCCCAATTTTTTTTTCCACAATTTTGAATCTAACATGCCCAAAGTTGTTTCTGTCCACGATATTGAATTTAACATGCCCAAAGTGGTTTCTTTCCACGGTATTTAATTTAACATACACAAAATGATTTCTTTCCACGCTATTACATTTAACATACAGAAAGTGGTTTATTTCCACGATATTAAATATAACATTCACAAAGTGGTTTCTTTCCACAATATAGAGTTTAACATACACAAAGTGGTTTCTTTCCACAATATTGAATTTAACATACACAAAGTGGTTTCTTTCCACGATGTTGAATTTAACTTACACAAAGTGGTTTTCTTCCTACGATATTGAATTTAACATGCACAAAGTGGTTTCTTTCCACAAAATTGATTTTAACATGCCCAAAGCGGTTTCTTTCCACGCTGTTGAATTTTACATTCACAAAGAGTTTTTTTTCCACGATATTGAATTTAACATACACAAAGTGGTTTCTTTCCACGCTATTGCATTTAACATACACAAGTGGTTTTTTTCCACGATATTAAATTTACCATTCACAAAGTGGTTTTTTTTCCACAATATTAAATTTAACATACACAAGTGGTTTCTTTTTACAATATTGAATTTAACATACAAAAAGTAGTTTTTTTCTACGATATTGAATTTTACATTCACAAAGTGTTTTTTTTTTCCACGATATTGAATTTAACATACACAAAGTGGTTTCTTTCCACGCTATTGCATTTAACATACTCAAGTGGTTTTTTTCCACGATATTAAATTTAACATTCACAAAGTGGTTTTTTTTCCACGATATTAAATTTAACATACACAAAGTGGTTTCTTTCCACAATATTGAATTTAACATACACCAACTTCTTTCTTTCCACAATATTGCATTTAACATACACAAAGTGGTTTCTTTCCACAATATTGAATTTAACATACACAAAGTGGTTTTTTTCCACAATATTGAATTTAACATACACAAATTTGTTTCTTTCCACAATATTGAGTTTAACATACACAAAGTGGTTTCTTTCCACAATATTGAGTTTAACATACACAAATTTGTTTCTTTCCACAATATTGAGTTTAACATACACAAAGTGGTTTCTTTCCACAATATTGAATTTAACATACACAAAGTGGTTTCTTTCCACAATAATGAAATGAACATACACAAAGTGGTTTCTTTCCACATTTGAGTTGCCATTGTTAGGCTAGTATAAGTAAAATAATCCCGTTGGACCAGATTGATCCGTAGGGCTGGTGAAGCTGCGTTCCCAAGTAAATATGGTCACGGCCTACTAGGTGATTGTGTGGCCAGCATTAGGCACAGCCGCCTTAACCTTTACCCAGACAAAGTGAGGTACCCGTCAGAGCTGGTTAGACTCAGACACACCCTCCAATTCCGTAGAAAAATTAAATCGCAGCCTTAACCAGGATTCGAGCCCACGACCTTCAGTGCGCCAGCTGAACCCTGAGCATTTATGATGAGGGAGGTGCAGTGTTGTCCACCAGCGGTTAGATCACCGGACTGTCAACCAAAAAACCAACTGACAGGTCGCAGGTTCTATCCCTGCCACCGGCGGATATCTGTCGCCCTGCCGGAGTTTTGGGCCTAGTGGACGTAATATTCTTGTATCTAGAAGGAACGTCTGTAAACTTAACAGATAAACTATATAAGATATAAGAGTGTAGACCACGCAGCTGTACGCTAATGAAAGAAACTTGTGACCAATGCGCTCAGTCATAGGAAGCCGGTAGAGATCCCTCCCCCCCATTCCCCAACCGCCCCAAAAAAAGATTCTAATTATTGTTCTAATATATATCTATATATATAAAATAAGACTGTTTGTCCGCATTCGGATCCCCATTGGTCAATTAAAAATCACGTGAGTTTGTGTCAATGACCTATTTAGGCTTAGGCCTGTATACTATCTAATAATTTTTCAAATAGAATATGAGTCTTTGCTAGCTCAGTGGTAAACTTAGCGGACAGCTATGCGAGCGACCCGGGTTCGATTCTCCAGTAAGTTTATACCATATTTTTCGACAATATTTTTTTTCAAAATTTTAGAAACAAAAGACATTGTAAATCTACGGGCAATTTATAATTTTGTTTAATAAAAATACTAGCCTATTTTTTACCCGATTACTGAATTTATTTTAAATTACTTTCCTAAAAGTCTTCAGTAAAAAAAAAAAAAAAAAATATAAAATTTATACTCCTTCGCTACTAATCTAGTTTCCAAAGACACCCGATAAAGTACTAGCCAAAGGGAAGGAACTCCGAATTAAATTTAGTAAATTATTTTTTAATATTTTTTTTTATTGACTAAATATTCCCCAAAGTGAATAAAAATTACATTATAAAATAGATAAATATCTTAGCTTTCTGGAAATGTATACTTTTATACATAAAAAATGCCGAATTATCGGTAGAATCATTCGCTGAATGTTGATACCCTATGATTTGGCTACTAAATATTTTCGCTAGCCCTACCGTCAAAGTCCGATAAAGTATAATAAAGCCCAAAAATCGAGTTGTAATGGAAATTCATCTAAGTCTATATCTGCAGCATCCTTATTATCAGAACTGTTGTTAAATGTCATATTTGGAGGTATAGAGCTATTAATAAATAAATTAAAAAATTAAAAGCGAAGGCTATAAAAAAAAGTATTATTACAAAACGAAAGGCCAGAACAAGATATAATAGACACTAGACTTTCAAAATCAATAATTAACTTACGTATAAATGATCAAAGTAAACAAGAACTTTATGAGAGTATGCAAATAAGCAATAAAGGTAAATTATATAGCGCTCTAAAATATAAATCTGACTGGTAAAATAGTCCACCCTTTTTAAATAAATTACATCTGAAAGAAGCTATCTATATACTAAAAATACGAACAAGTAACAATAATTTCCCTGTTGAACTGGGTCGCCACTCCAGAATAGATTATAATTTAAGATTATGTCCCTTTTGCTTAAAAGATATAGGAGATGGATATCACTATTTACTCCAATGTGTGCACTTCAATGCCCAACGAAAAATGTATCTAAAAAAATATTACTATAACAGACCTAATGTAGAAAAAATGTCGGAACTGCTTAATTCTAGCTCTCTAAAAGAACTTAAAAAACTAAGCATATTTTCAAAAATATTAGTATCTGCTTTTAAAAAATGAGAAAAAGGTTAGAAATGTTTAAGTATTTTAACTTGTTGGTTTGTCAATATGATATTGAGAGATAGTCGTAGAAGAAATGTAATATACTAAGCCGCAAGAAAAATTGTGAATGATTTCTTAAATGTTTGTTCTCACTATGTTAATGCCGTGCAGGTCTAATGAAAGTGATTTACCTGTATGTCTATGTTAGTAAATTAAGTTGTAGTTTTTTTGTTTTTTTTCTTTGTTAGTTTTTTCCCCCCAAAAATTGTGTTATAAACTAAATTATCCCCCCTGAATTTTCTTTTAGGACACCTTTAATTAATAAATTTTTTATTACTTTCATTTTATTACTAATATTGGTTTTACTATTATTGTTCAATTTATTATTCACAAATGCTATAATTTTCTTATGTTTTTGACTATGCCTTTATTGTACCTATGTACTATGTGGCAAATAAAATATTGTTCATTGTTCATTGTTCACTGAAAACTACCCGTATTTTGAACGCGCAGCGAAAAAAAACGAAACTAGATAAAAACATACGTTTTTTATTAACGAAACAGACTATATTCCTACTTTTTAAAAGCCGTGCTTGCAGCATTAAAAAAAACCCAGAACGCATGGCGAAAAATCAAGAAACGACAATAGGTTAGTCACACACGTGGCGGCCGCTTTAGTAGCAAATGAGTTAAAGTGTAGTCTATAATTATTTTTTTCTGCATTTTATACAGTCCTGTTTTTTTTTTCATCCGGACAACGCCGGGCAATGTAGCTTGTCTAAAATAAAATAACAAACACGACAGTGGCTTAACCAAGATGTCAATATAGAGTGTATATATATATATATATGTGTATATATGTTTTGTATATATGTGTGTAAATAGTGTACAAATCGCGGAATGGGAGTGTGAAAGTGCAGAGTTGGATTGGAATAGTAGAAGAAACTCATAACTGATTTAACTCTAAAGTATTAAACAAACTAATATTGTATCTAACTATTAAGAAATTTCATAGCGTGGAGGGGGTGGGGGATGGAAGTAGAAATTGTAAACGAAAAGCATCCATAACAGTTCCTCAAACACGAATGAAACCAATATCTCTAGCTCTCAATGGAAAGTCTAAACTATGTTAACACTACAAATTCAAGTTAGATCTAACCTACATCTCTAGCTCTCAATTGAAAGTCTAAACTCTAAACTATGTAAAGTAAACACTACACATTCAAGTTAGATCTAACCTACATCTCTAGCTCTCAATGGAAAGTCTAAGCTATGCAAACACTACACATTCAAGTTAGATCTAACCTACATCTCTAGCTGTCAATTGAAAGTCTAGACCATAGGTTCTCAACCTTTATCGGTTCACCGCCCCCTTTTAATTTTTTTTCCCGCTGACTGCCCCCCAACTTAATTTTAGCGCCCCCCCCCCCTCTGTATTAGAATTTCCGCAATTTTTACTCCCTTTATTTTAAGTTGCATTTTCTGTCTGATTGCAATCATGCGTCGTGGGAGCGTCGTGGGAGCAAGTATTGGCTTCCATTTTCCGACCACTTTCCGTGGTTTAATCGAGCTGAAATTTGGACAGCAGAGTTGTGGTGTCTAAAAATACATCCTATCAAATTTTCAGTTAAAACAACTTAATAATACTACACTTATGACAATATTCATTTCTTAAAAGGAAAGTATAAGATAAATTTTGGTTTCACTTAAAAATGCCTGTGCAACATTTTATAGTTTTTCGGCGCAAAGCTAGAAAAAAAAATTATGCGCTAAGATTATTTTTAAAACAATTCATACGGAGTAAGGAGATAATTTTGAGATTTGCGACACAGATATTTTTTCTGTACGTTTCATTTGCAGTAGTCAATCAATTATTTAATTACATGATGGTAAACTTAGTTTACAAATAAAGGGAGTATAATAAAAACTTCGTTTTTATGGTTTTCTTGTTTTAGGCGGACTAGACTTATTGTGTGATTTGTTATCTTTAAAAAACTGAAAAGGAAACTTATTGTAAGAATTAAAAGATAAAAAAAATATCTAAACATGAGGCTTAAATAAATCAATATTAATGTGAATCATTTGCCTGGTGTGTTGCTAGTAGTTTGTCTATATGTGCTTCAATTATATTTGCAAAAGCCTTAGGTCTACACGCTTCATAATTTGCAGCTTGTTTGTCTTTTTTGACAACCAAATGGTATTATCATAAAATCCACTTTCCACAAAAGAGGGTGATAAGAAAGCAATACAAAATTGTTACCAAAATTCACAGACCAAGAGAAGCTGTTTGATTTTCTCCAAAAGAATCGCATTTGCTTTTCAAAAACGCGAGCACCGAATCCAAGTCTCATACATTATGTTTAAACAGTCAACGTTTGCTAACCAACGCAACTCTGAGTGCAGAAGCCATCGTTCGTAGTCCTCGTCAATGAACAAATATTTATTTTGCCACAAAGTAGATAAGAATAATAAAGGCATAGTCAAAGACATAACAAGAAAATTATAAAATTGGCAAATAATAAAAAATTATATCGTCATCTGCTATTCTCAACTGCTTGACATTCGCTCATTTACTTTCAACTTTTGGTTCAACTTACACATGTGAACAGATTTTATTGCGCATCAAAGCTGTTTTAATCATACAAAGAGAATATCTAAACTTGACCGCTCATTAATCGATACAGACTAAATACATTTAAACGAGTTTGTATGCTCATCTTCTTTAATTAAACATAAATATTCAAATTTAATTAGAAATATAAGAGACTTTGTTAATAGCACTATATAAGGTAATTTCTGTAATTTTTAATGTTTAAAATATAAACTCCTTAAATGGACAAAACATTAATGCAGAAAATATTTATTTACAATTGTCTAACGTACATTATTTTAATCCTCTAATTAAATCTTGTTTTGAATACCATAATGTTTAATGTATATAAAGAAATAGTAATAATCAGTAATATTTGTTACATTACCAAATTGAACTTGTTCGGCATCACTATTAAATCAAATGTGGAAACATTTTGTTAATTAAAGGGAGATAATTAACCCGTTTCATTTGAGCTAATATTTCTAATGTGTTTTTTTTCTTTTATAAAAAAATAAATAGCTTACATTTGTAGCTTTAAAGTGATCAAACTGTAAAAAGTATTTGAAAATTATATAAATATTTTATGACTAAAGAATTTATATGTGTATTTTCAAGCATTACAATAAATACCTAGTTTTTATGATTACTACGTATCAATCCCGCTTTACGATAGTCGTTTCTTATTTCCATTATTCTAAAACACACCAAGGACATCTCGGTAAAACTGAAATCAAAATATCACTAACATTAGCAGATGTCAGGGCGACAGTGATCGATTAGCAGGGTGACAGTCCAGCCGGCTGCACACCATATTTATCAAATACTGACCCCTACTTCATCCAAAAGGCATTGCGATTCATGTTTGTTATTAGCATAATAATATGTAGGCCTACTGTTGAGGGATATCAGATATTTAGCAGCACTTGCGTTTATATCACATTACATCAAAAACTAATCGATTCAAATAGCTGAGGTGTTCAAATTATATCAGTTACGTTTGTACCGCCCACTTGCCCTTCACCGCCCCCATTCGCCCCCGGGAATGTCAATGCCCCCCTCAAGCTTCTCACCGCCCCCCGGGGGGCGATATCGCCCCCGTTGAGAACCTATGGTCTAGTTTATGTAAACACTACACATTCAAGTTAGATCTAACCTACATCTCTAGCTCTCAATGGAAAGTCTAAATTATGTAAACACTACAAATTCAAGTTAGATCTAACCTACATCTCTAGCTGTCAATTGAAAGTCTAGACTATGTTAACACTACCATCCCAAGTTAGATTTAAGCTGCACACAGAAGTGTTGACACAAAAGTGTGGCTCATTGCAAGAGCTTCAATAATTTCATTGTTAGTTTATTTATTTAAAGAAGGAAAAATATTTCTAGAATTAATACAACTCTACACTAGAGGTCAGCAACCTTTTGATACTAATGTTACAAAGTAGGATTTCTAATTTATTCAGCGTGCCAACAGCCTAAAATTCATTCTGCTCTGTACTTGTAAAAGAGTTTTGTAAAGTCGTTTTAGTGGTATTCTGTGTGTCATTGAAAATTTCTCAGCGTGCCTAGTCTGGAACGCGTTTTCGTAGGCTGCCGACCCATGCTCTACACTATAATGTAAATCTTATTAATGAAGTCAAATTTCAGATAGTTTAGACTGTTACTCATTAACCAACACACCAGGAGAAAAATTGCAGACTGCCGGATCAAACTTTTCAGTCGACGGATACAGCTTAGATTTTGTAGCAGGCAAACACTTAAAACTTGGTAACAACATCCCAAGCACATTAGCGGGGTGGTTGGGGGTGTCTAGAAGCGTAACCCAAGACCCAGGGATTTAACAGTATAGTCTATGTGATATATAGTCTATGTGATATATAGTCTATGTGATATATAGTCTATGTGATATATAGTCTATGTGATATATAGTCTATGTGATATATATAGTCTACGTGATATATAGTCTATGCGATATATAGTCTATGTGATATATAGTCTATGTGATATATAGTTTATGAACTATACAGTCTATGTGATATATAGTCTATGTGATATATAGTCTATGTGATATATAGTCTATGTGATATATAGTCTATGTGATATATAGTCTATGTGATATATAGTCTATGTGATATATAGTCTATGTGATATATAGTCTATGTGATATATAGTCTATGTGATATATATAGTCTACGTGATATATAGTCTATGCGATATATAATCTATGTGATATATAGTCTATGTGATATATAGTTTATGAACTATACAGTCTATGTGATATATAGTCTATGTGATATATAGTCTATGTTATATATAGTCTATGTGATATATAGTCTACGTGATATATATAGTCTATGCGATATATAGTCTATGTGATATATAGTCTATGTGATATATAGTCTACGTGATATATAGTCTATGTGATATATAGTCTATGTGATATATAGTCTATGTGATATATATAGTCTACGTGATATATAGTCTATGCGATATATAGTCTATGTGATATATAGTTTATGAACTATACAGTCTATGTGATATATAGTCTATGTGATATATAGTCTATGTGATATATAGTCTATGTGATATATAGTCTATGTGATATATAGTCTATGTGATATATAGTCTATGTGATATATATAGTCTACGTGATATATAGTCTATGCGATATATAGTCTATGTGATATATAGTCTATGTGATATATAGTTTATGAACTATACAGTCTATGTGATATATAGTCTATGTGATATATAGTCTATGTGATATATAGTCTATGTGATATATAGTCTACGTGATATATAGTCTATGTGATATATAGTCTATGTGATATATAGTCTATGTGATATATAGTCTATGTGATATATAGTCTATGTGATATATAGTCTATGTGATATATAGTCTATGTGATATATAGTCTATGTGATATATAGTTTATGAACTATACAGTCTATGTGATATATAGTCTATGTGATATATAGTCTATGTGATACATAGTCTATGTGATATATAGTCTATGTGATATATAGTCTATGTGATATATAGTCTATGTGATATATAGTCTATGTGATATATAGTCTATGTGATATATAGTCTATGTGATATATAGTCTATGTGATATATAGTCTTTGTGATATATAGTCTATGTGATATATAGTCTATGTGATATATAGTCTATGTGATATATAGTCTATGTGATATATAGTCTATGTGATATATATAGTCTATGTGATATATAGTCTATGTGATATATAGTTTATGAACTATACAGTCTATGTGATATATAGTCTATGTGATATATAGTCTATGTGATATATAGTCTATGCGATATATAGTCTATGTGATATATAGTCTATGTGATATATAGTCTATGTGATATATAGTCTATGTGATATATATAGTCTATGTGATATATAGTCTATGTGATATATATTTTATGAATTATACAGTCTATGTGATATATAGTCTATGTGATATATAGTCAATGTGATATATAGTCTATGTGATATATAGTCTATGTGATATATAGTCTATGTGATATATAGTCTACGTGATATATAGTCTATGCGATATATAGTCTATGTGATATATAGTCTATGTGATATATAGTCTATGTGATATATAGTCTATGTGATATATAGTCTATGTGATATATATAGTCTACGTGATATATAGTCTATGCGATATATAGTCTATGTGATATATAGTCTATGCGATATATAGTCTATGTGATATATAGTCTATGTGATATATAGTTTATGTGATATATAGTCTACGTGATATATAGTCTATGCGATATATAGTCTATGTGATATATAGTCTATGTGATATATAGTTTATGTGATATATAGTCTACGTGATATATAGTCTATGTGATATATAGTCTACGTGATATATAGTCTACGTGATATATATAGTCTATGCGATATATAGTCTATGTGATATATAGTCTATGTGATATATAGTCTATGTGATATATAGTCTATGTGATATATAGTTTATGAACTATACAGTCTATGTGATATATAGTCTATGCGATATATAGTCTATGTGATATATAGTCTATGTGATATATAGTTTATGAACTATACAGTCTATGTTATATATAGTCTATGTGATATATAGTCTATGTGATATATAGTCTATGTGGTATATAGTCTATGCGATATATAGTCTATGTGATATATAGTCTATGTGATATATAGTCTATGTGATATATAGTCTATGTGATATATAGTCTATGTGATATATAATCTATGTGATATATAGTCTATGTGATATATAGTCTATATGATATATAGTCTATGTAATATATAGTCTATGTGATATATAGTCTATAAGATATATAGTCTATATGATATATAGTCTATGTGATATATAGTCTATGTAATATATAATCTATGTGATATATAGTCTATGTGATATATAGTCTATGTGATATATAGTCTATGTGATATATAGTCTATGTGATATATAGTCTATATGATATATAGTCTATGTGATATATAGTCTATGTGATATATAGTCTATAAGATATATAGTCTATATGATATATAGTCTATGTGATATATAGTCTATGTAATATATAGTCTATGTGATATATAGTCTATGTGATATATAGTCACTGTGATATATAGTCTATGTGATATATAGTCTATGTGATATATAGTCTATGTGATATATAGTCTATGTGATATATAGTCTATGTGATATATAGTCTTTGTGATATATAGTCTATGTTATATATAGTCTATGTGATATATAGTCTTTGTGATATATAGTCTATGTGATATATAGTCTTTGTGATATATAGTCTATGTGATATATAGTCTATATGATATATAGTCTATGTGATATATAGTCTATATGATATATAGTCTATGTTATATATAATCTATGTGATATATAGTCTATGTTATATAAAGTCAATGTGAATTATAGTCTATGTGATATATAGTCAATGCACTATAAAGTCTATGTGATATATAGTCTATGTGATATATAGTCTATGTGATATATAGTCTATGTGATATATAGTCTATGTGGTATATAGTCTATGTGATATATAGTCTATGTGATATATAGTCTATGTGATATATAGTCTATGTGATATATAGTCTATGTGATATATAGTCTATGTGATATATAGTCTATGTGATATATAGTCAATGCACTATAAAGTCTATGTGATATATAGTCTATGTGATATATAGTCTATGTGATATATAGTCAATGCACTATAAAGTCTATGTGATATATAGTCTATGTGATATATAGTCTATGTGATATATAGTCTATGTGATATATAGTCTATGTGATATATAGTCTATATGATATATAGTCTATGTGATATATTGTCTATGTGATATATAGTCTATGTGATATATTGTCTATATGATATATAGTCTATGTGATATATAGTCTATGTAATATATAATCTATGTGATATATAGTCTATGTTATATATAGTCAATGTGATATATAGTCTATGTGATATATAGTCTATGTGATATATAGTCTATTTGATATATAGTCTATGTGATATATAGTCTTTGTGATATATAGTCTATGTTATATATAGTCTATGTGATATATAGTCTTTGTGATATATAGTCTATGTGATATATAGTCTTTGTGATATATAGTCTATGTGATATATAGTCTTTGTGATATATAGTCTATGTTATATATAGTCTATGTGATATATAGGCTTTGTGATATATAGTCTATGTGATATATAGTCTTTGTAATATATAGTCAATGCACTATAAAGTCTATGTGATATATAGTCTATGTGATATATAGTCTATGTGATATATAGTCTATGTGATATATAGTCTATGTGATATATAGTCTATATAATATATAGTCTATGTGATATATAGTCTATGTGATATATAGTCTATGTGATATATAGTCAATGCACTATAAAGTCTATGTGATATATAGTCTATGTGATATATAGTCTATGTGATATATAGTCTATGTGATATATAGTCTATGTGATATATAGTCTATATGATATATAGTCTATGTGATATATAGTCTATGTGATATATAGTCTATGTGATATATAGTCTATATGATATATAGTCTATGTGATATATAGTCTATGTAATATATAATCTATGTGATATATAGTCTATGTTATATATAGTCAATGTGATATATAGTCTATGTGATATATAGTCTATGTGATATATAGTCTATGTGATATATAGTCTATGTGATATATAGTCTTTGTGATATATAGTCTATGTTATATATAGTCTATGTGATATATAGTCTATGTGATATATAGTCTATGTGATATATAGTCTATGTGATATATAGTCTATGTTATATATAGTCTATGTGATATATAGTCTATGTGATATATAGTCTATGTGATATATAGTCTATGCGATATATAGTCTATGTGATATATAGTCTATGTGATATATAGTCTATGTGATATATAGTCTATGTGATATATATAGTCTATGTGATATATAGTCTATGTGATATATATTTTATGAATTATACAGTCTATGTGATATATAGTCTATGTGATATATAGTCAATGTGATATATAGTCTATGTGATATATAGTCTATGTGATATATAGTCTATGTGATATATAGTCTACGTGATATATAGTCTATGCGATATATAGTCTATGTGATATATAGTCTATGTGATATATAGTCTATGTGATATATAGTCTATGTGATATATAGTCTATGTGATATATATAGTCTACGTGATATATAGTCTATGCGATATATAGTCTATGTGATATATAGTCTATGCGATATATAGTCTATGTGATATATAGTCTATGTGATATATAGTTTATGTGATATATAGTCTACGTGATATATAGTCTATGCGATATATAGTCTATGTGATATATAGTCTATGTGATATATAGTTTATGTGATATATAGTCTACGTGATATATAGTCTATGTGATATATAGTCTACGTGATATATAGTCTACGTGATATATATAGTCTATGCGATATATAGTCTATGTGATATATAGTCTATGTGATATATAGTCTATGTGATATATAGTCTATGTGATATATAGTTTATGAACTATACAGTCTATGTGATATATAGTCTATGCGATATATAGTCTATGTGATATATAGTCTATGTGATATATAGTTTATGAACTATACAGTCTATGTTATATATAGTCTATGTGATATATAGTCTATGTGATATATAGTCTATGTGGTATATAGTCTATGCGATATATAGTCTATGTGATATATAGTCTATGTGATATATAGTCTATGTGATATATAGTCTATGTGATATATAGTCTATGTGATATATAATCTATGTGATATATAGTCTATGTGATATATAGTCTATATGATATATAGTCTATGTAATATATAGTCTATGTGATATATAGTCTATAAGATATATAGTCTATATGATATATAGTCTATGTGATATATAGTCTATGTAATATATAATCTATGTGATATATAGTCTATGTGATATATAGTCTATGTGATATATAGTCTATGTGATATATAGTCTATGTGATATATAGTCTATATGATATATAGTCTATGTGATATATAGTCTATGTGATATATAGTCTATAAGATATATAGTCTATATGATATATAGTCTATGTGATATATAGTCTATGTAATATATAATCTATGTGATATATAGTCTATGTTATATATAGTCACTGTGATATATAGTCTATGTGATATATAGTCTATGTGATATATAGTCTATGTGATATATAGTCTATGTGATATATAGTCTATGTGATATATAGTCTTTGTGATATATAGTCTATGTTATATATAGTCTATGTGATATATAGTCTTTGTGATATATAGTCTATGTGATATATAGTCTTTGTGATATATAGTCTATGTGATATATAGTCTATATGATATATAGTCTATGTGATATATAGTCTATATGATATATAGTCTATGTTATATATAATCTATGTGATATATAGTCTATGTTATATAAAGTCAATGTGAATTATAGTCTATGTGATATATAGTCAATGCACTATAAAGTCTATGTGATATATAGTCTATGTGATATATAGTCTATGTGATATATAGTCTATGTGATATATAGTCTATGTGGTATATAGTCTATGTGATATATAGTCTATGTGATATATAGTCTATGTGATATATAGTCTATGTGATATATAGTCTATGTGATATATAGTCTATGTGATATATAGTCTATGTGATATATAGTCAATGCACTATAAAGTCTATGTGATATATAGTCTATGTGATATATAGTCTATGTGATATATAGTCAATGCACTATAAAGTCTATGTGATATATAGTCTATGTGATATATAGTCTATGTGATATATAGTCTATGTGATATATAGTCTATGTGATATATAGTCTATATGATATATAGTCTATGTGATATATTGTCTATGTGATATATAGTCTATGTGATATATTGTCTATATGATATATAGTCTATGTGATATATAGTCTATGTAATATATAATCTATGTGATATATAGTCTATGTTATATATAGTCAATGTGTTATATAGTCTATGTGATATATAGTCTATGTGATATATAGTCTATTTGATATATAGTCTATGTGATATATAGTCTTTGTGATATATAGTCTATGTTATATATAGTCTATGTGATATATAGTCTTTGTGATATATAGTCTATGTGATATATAGTCTTTGTGATATATAGTCTATGTGATATATAGTCTTTGTGATATATAGTCTATGTTATATATAGTCTATGTGATATATAGGCTTTGTGATATATAGTCTATGTGATATATAGTCTTTGTAATATATAGTCAATGCACTATAAAGTCTATGTGATATATAGTCTATGTGATATATAGTCTATGTGATATATAGTCTATGTGATATATAGTCTATGTGATATATAGTCTATATAATATATAGTCTATGTGATATATAGTCTATGTGATATATAGTCTATGTGATATATAGTCAATGCACTATAAAGTCTATGTGATATATAGTCTATGTGATATATAGTCTATGTGATATATAGTCTATGTGATATATAGTCTATGTGATATATAGTCTATATGATATATAGTCTATGTGATATATAGTCTATGTGATATATAGTCTATGTGATATATAGTCTATATGATATATAGTCTATGTGATATATAGTCTATGTAATATATAATCTATGTGATATATAGTCTATGTTATATATAGTCAATGTGATATATAGTCTATGTAATATATAGTCTATGTGATATATAGTCTATGTGATATATAGTCTATGTGATATATAGTCTTTGTGATATATAGTCTATGTTATATATAGTCTATGTGATATATAGTCTATGTGATATATAGTCTATGTGATATATAGTCTATGTGATATATAGTCTATGTTATATATAGTCTATGTGATATATAGTCTATGTGATATATAGTCTATGTGATATATAGTCTATGTTATATATAGTCAATGTGATATACAGTATATGTGATATATAGTCTATGTGATATAAAGTCTATGTGATATATATAGTCTATGTAATATATATTTTATGTGATATATAGTCTATGTGATATATAGTCTATGTACTATACAGTATATGTGATATATAGTCTATGTGATATAAAGTCTATGTGATATATAGTCTATGTGATATATAGTCTATGTGATATATAGTCTATGTGATATATAGTCTATGTGATATATAGTCTATGTGATATATAGTCTATGTTATATATAGTCTATGTGATATATAGTCTATGTGATATATAGTCTATGTGATATATATAGTCTATGTGATATATAGTCTATGTGATATATAGTCTATGTGATATATAGTCTATGTTATATATAGTCTATGTGATATATAGTCTATGTGATATATGGTCTATGTGATATATAGTCTATGTGATATATAGTCTATGTGATATATGGTCTATGTGAAATATAGTCTATGTTATATATAGTCTATGTGATATATAGTCTATGTGATATATAGTCTATGTTATATATAGTCTATGTTATATATATAGTCTATGTGATATATAGTCTATGTGATATATAGTCTATGTGATATATAGTCTATGTGATATATGGTCTATGTGATATATAGTCTATGTTATATATAGTCTATGTGATATATAGTCTATGTGATATATAGTCTATGTTATATATAGTCTATGTTATATATATAGTCTATATGATATATAGTCTATGTGATATATAGTCTATGTGATATATAGTCTATGTGATATATAGTCTATGTTATATATAGTCTATGTTATATATATAGTCTATGTGATATATAGTCTATGTTATATATAGTCTATGTGATATATAGTCTATGTGATATATAGTCTATGTTATATATATAGTCTACGTGATATATAGTCTATGTTATATATAGTCAATGTGATATACAGTATATGTGATATATAGTCTATGTGATATAAAGTCTATGTGATATATATAGTCTATGTAATATATATTTTATGTGATATATAGTCTATGTGATATATAGTCTATGTGATATATAGTCTATGTGATATATAGTCTATGTGATATATAGTCTATGTGATATATAGTCTATGTGATATATAGTCTATGTGATATATAGTCTATGTGATATATAGTCTACGTGATATATACAGTCTATGCGATATATAGTCTATGTGATATATAGTCTATGTGATATATACAGTCTATGCGATATATAGTCTATGTGATATATACAGTCTATGCGATATATAGTCTATGTGATATATAGTCTATGTGATATATAGTCTACGTGATATATGGTCTATGTGATATATAGTCTATGTGATATATAGTCTATGTGATATATAGTCTATGTGATATATAGTCTACGTGATATATACAGTCTATGCGATATATAGTCTATGTGATATATAGTCTATGTGATATATAGTCTATGTGATATATAGTCTACGTGATATATACAGTCTATGCGATATATAGTCTATGTGATATATAGTCTATGTGATATATACAGTCTATGCGATATATAGTCTATGTGATATATACAGTCTATGCGATATATAGTCTATGTGATATATAGTCTATGTGATATATAGTCTATGTGATATATAGTCTAAGTGATATATAGTCTATGTGATAAATAGCCTATGTGATATATTCCTTTCTTTGTGTAGTAATTTATTTTCTTTAAATCTAAAAACAATCAATTTGTGACATCATTATCATGCCCAGGTCTGGAACAGACATCGTCGATCATGACTCTCCATTTCACTTTCAAGAAAGTCGTTACTTATTACGCTATTATTTGTTGCCCATTCGTTCAGGCTTTCCACGGATGTTATTCTTTATCTTTCCTACCAGATATCTTCCCACATGAAGGTAGTCTTTCTATTCCATTTTTCTTATAGACGTGGTCTTAAGATATTCTATTGTTTTTTCCTTACAATTTTTATGAGTGCTCTTGTGGCACTTGCTGTTGTTAACACCTCAGCATTTTTCTTTTCAGTCCATGATAGTCTATAGATATCGTATGTTTCTAGAAAGTCAGATCAATGTATAGCTTTAACGCACATGTTAGGAAACAATTTAGAATATAAAAAATTAAAGACTACATGGCAATGATATATCGTTTTCAAATAATATTTTGTTTCAATGTTCCTAAAACTTGTCGGCCGACGGCCACCAACGTATTTTGATAAAATATTCATGAGTTCTACAGAGCGGTTCTAAAATATTTCAAAATCGAGTTAAAATTTTTAGTCTAAAGATATCTCCATGACATCCTTGTGACTCGAGAGACGATGGTGCATTACGGTGGACTTTGGCTATGCATTCCCATGTGGCAGAAGAGACCAACATTTAAATGGAAGACTTTTCTTGAAATTTATGCGTACGAAGAGCGAAGATTGGCGGTTTCTGACCTGTTATATCACAATTGTCCTATAGGACAGAAGGGCAAAGACTAAAGTAGTAATAATACATTAGGCATACAATGCCAATTTAGAAATACAACACAATAACAACCTGTTGCAATGCTCAAATAAACGTAAGGACGAAAACACTTTCCTCATCCCTATGCGAAAACAAATACATATACCTACTCTTTCTTCCAGTGTGGCTGCCGGGCAGGGAAAGGGTTGCCTCAACAAACCAGGAAAACCAGTAACGTAACATAATTTAAAACACAAATAGGAATGCAAGTCTAGACTCAAACCACGTATGATGTAGAATATAGGCCTATGATTAGTCTGATACATTTATTTACTTATACACGCACTTCTACGCACACGCTACAAAACAAATATAAGCTTTGAGTCAATTTAATAATCAAAATAAAAACAGTCATTAAGGAATAAGATTTCACGCCAGACATTGTGTCACGTGATTTCTTCATGCAATCAATGACCTGTACTCACAGTTTCATTGAAAGTTCGTGTTCCAGTCAATTCTGGTTTAGAATCACTGATCGACATGTATGACATAATAATGTGATTCGAAGAAGTAGTAGAGTCAAACCATTATATCATATCTTAGACATTAGTTGATGTGAAATGAAGTCCGAAAAAATGTTGCGTAGAATCAATGCTCAAATCCCACATTTATTTGCTTTTCTTTGCTTAGGTAAGTTCATTTATTATAAGTAAGTAAACTCCGTCAAACAATCTTGAGATATTGTTTTATTAAACAGCGTTTAAAAGTCACAATGGCCATGGGAACCTGGGTGATTTTGTTGCCAGCACAAAGCCTACTGGCGCTAACTTATACTCAACTACTTCCAGTACCCATCAGAGCTGTGTAGACTCTGGGACGCCTTCGGATCCGGAATGTCCTATAATTTTTTTAAGACATGTATATAATTATTTATTGATCACTGAAAATATCAACGAGTTAAGTAATGTCCTTAGAAATTAAAAGATACACATTACACATTTAGCACCAACGCAAATGATATATTATGCTGTCTTACACGATTTCTTTTTATTGAAGCTGGCATTTTAAGAATCTATTCTTGCAATTTAATCACCTTAAACAGATCGTAACCGATTTTATGCCAATTTTCACCATGATATTTGTTAATAGTCTGTCATAGTACTGAATGAATGAAATGCACAATATTTATCGTAAAAAGATATAAAAAACAACGAATAACTCGGAGGATTATAAAAAAATAAATGTTTAAGTGAATCACTTCAGTCATATTAGTCCTTTTAAGTTACAGACGTTCCCACTAGAAATAAAATTATAACGTCAATAGCCCAAACAGAAGGCAGGGATTGGCCAGCAACAAGGTTAGAACCCTGGTCATCTAGTTGACAGAAAGGAGTCCTAACCACCGGACCAATTGGCAGTATAGTGTAGGCATGTCTAGTGTTCAGTAATAAATAAAACAACAAAACGTTTACAGAAATGTTGATATCTTTGTATAACCATGATTCATGGTGGATTCCACAGTTTCCATAGTCAATGCAAATATGAAGACATCACAATTTCACAAATTACAAAACACTACTGGTGTGAAACTAGAAAACAGCACAAGTGTACAAGCCGCAAGTCGTATCGAATGTTCCATGAAGTGTGCCTCCCAGGACTGTGACTGCTACTCGTTTGATAAACAGCTGAGGTCGTGCGAAATCGGTGAGTAGGTAGATGTTGTGACGACGTGTCTTAATAATTAGCAGCATATTAATTAGTCCGCAAAAATGTTTTAAATATCATTTCTATAAGTTTCGCATTTTAGTGTAGTTTGACCTTAATTTTAGGGCGTTCCGTAAAAACCGGTCAAATACTGGTTTCCTCCCTTGTTGATAGCAAGGGGCGGAGGCAGTTATCGGTCGCGCTTAATCGCAGGTGGCTAATGTAATGGGTTGCCCGAACAAACCAGGAAAACCAGTAACTTTACATCAATTAAAACATTATTTAAACTGCAAGACTAGACTCGGACCACGGATGAGCGTGGGACGTAATAATATTCTTTATAGAAGGAGCGTCTGTAATGTATAAGATAAAATAGATGTACAATTACCTTGGTTATGTGGACATAATTCTGAAGCGGTGCAATACGTGCTTTATTGTTTTGTACCGCCTTGAAGTCTGCAATGCAGGCTGTGAGACACGTCTGATTTGAGAGATACATGTCAACGGTCTTTGGTTCTTCTCGGCCCAGAGATCGTAGGTTTAAGAAACAAGCCCGAACCACTCAACTGATGTGGCGATTACCCAATGGCAACAATATTTGATTCAACGTCAACCTACCGCAGACTGGCGCTAAAATCAAATATAATCGTTTCTGTCTTGTCATCATTTTAAGTTAGTTTGATGTCATTCATAACCGTACAGAGAATTTTAACGCTTATAAAAATAAGAACAGAAAAATTTCTTACATAATAGAATAGAGTTTAGAGTTATCAAGTACACTAAAAACTGAAAATTACCCAAATTTTTTAAATATTTTTAGAGCGACAAGTTGACTTTACATTATTTGTAAGTTCGTTTAGTGTTGATTTTTCTGTTTAATTTATATATTAAAGGAGTCTGTATAAAGTCAACAATAGTCACATATACAACCAAGGATTTTTACGTATCGTGTAATGAGGACAAAGGCTTTAAGTACTTGACCTATGGCTCAGTCAGTGCTTGTGTTTGGAAATCAACTGACTACGTCGATTTTCCCACTGCAAGATATAACTGCAAAGGTAAGGTTCATATAAAGTTCACCCTTTTTACATCAGTTGGTAGAATTTCAAAATTAGAAAAAAAATACTATTTACCATTCATCTTTATACTGGTCAGACTTAAAATTTAAAAAAAAATGTATAAGTAAAAATTCCGTTAGTATTTTTATTTTGCTTTTACAGGGATAGAGAATGATTGTTCGTAATTTACACATTGTCAAAAAATATTTAACGTCATGTATTATCAATAAAGGTTACTTAGGTTTTTCAGTAGCAAAATTATTTGATTACTATTGACAAGTCTTAACAAATATGCATGCATAAAAGGTCGCAAAGAAAGACATTTTCGGTCTTATTCGATCATTTAATTAAAAAACGTGTAACCGATTGTACCAAAAGCTGTAAGAGATTAAATTGTATTTAATTTCCAAAAAATGTTGCCAAAGAAAACGATGGATTGTGAAAGTCAGAAGTGAAATTTCATCTTTTAAAATATCAAATTATTGCTTAATGGAAAATAATTTTCGTTATTTGTTTTTGTGAATGTACGTATTGTGTTTTTTAATAACCAAGAAACGCAACTCTTGACTAATTTATTTTGTAAACAGAGATAAATTTAACCTTACGCAACTAACACGTGAGTATTAATTATTGCCTACTCACTTTTGATGTTAAAAATGGATTCCTCATAACTAATCTTGTATCTTTTGTATAATTCTAAAAGATTAAAATGGGCCGTCGAGGTTGAAATCAATTGTCAAACACCAGCAAAAGCATGCTTTTTTGTTTACTAATTTAAAAATAGAACCGGAAGTTGTGATCTCTTCCATTAGAAAAGGTCACGCCTAATTAAGACTTGTCAATTGTCAATGTATTTTTTATTCATTAAATTATTGTCCATTATTATTATAGTAGATATATTTTGTGCAGTGGCGTAACCAGGATTACACGGTAAAATGGGGTAGGGGGAGTTTCTAGAAAAGAGGGAGGTAGGGAGGGACAAGAAGGGGGGGGGGGACAAACAGTATTATGTCGATGTGGGATGGGGGCGTGCTTATTTCCTTTGGTTCCTCGTGGAACATAGGGTCTCCACGGCAGCTCTATAGCGCACTCGATTCTGGGCAGCCTTCTGAAGTTCACCCCCATGAAAGGTTGCAGCTTTTCATTTCCTCTTCGCAGGATCGTCTCCAGGTGATCTTATGGCAACCACCCCGTCTCTTTCCCTGAGGGTTCCATTGCAGACCCTGTCGGGTGATGTCCTGTGTTTTTTTTAGGGTGTGCCCAAGCCACCGCCTTTTAAGCCTGGCGATCTGCTATTCAAAGGGTGTAATGGTTTGTCTGCCGTCACAAGTCGGTGTTTTTGACCATTTCAGTCCACCAAATCTTTAGCATGCTGTGGAGGTAGCCGTACTGTTCAGAATCTCCAGGTCTGTAAGCCGTAGAGAAGCATTGACTAAGTCAATGTGACTTAGGATGGGGAAGGGGGGGGGGGGGGAAGATACAAATTGCAATGTTGAAACAGTTCACGTTTTTGGGGGTGGAGAGAGTTGGGGGAAAAAGAAGGCTACTTCCGAGTTAGTTTACAATTTCATCCCACTCAACTACTAAAACAACTAAGTTTATACCAAATTATCGATAGTTAAAACGTGTGAATTGTTGAATTAAATACAATGTCTACAAAGTTGAAAGGAAAAAGAAAAATGAATATTAAAATTGTAAATCCTCGCTTGTGGAAAAAACAAAGTGTGTGAGTGTTGTATGAGGGGGGGGGGGTAATTAGTCAACTTTAATATAGCATGTACGCCTCTACTCTCCCATTTTCATATCCCATTCTACGCCAATATATTTTTTTTCCTATTTTAAAAATGTTAAACTAACGTATTTTGCTGTTTGTTTTTTTAAAAATGTGTATATGCCCAGGCTTGGGAGCGAAGCTGTACACGATAAAAAATCTTGAGAAGCTGAAACTGCTAGAAACTTATTACTATGGAGTTTCAATGTGGATTGGTTTAAGTGAGACAGACGGAGATGAAGCCTTCAGGTGGGAGGATGATAACACCATCTGCGATACCACATGTGTCACGAATCTTTTTGCTACAGGTAATATTTCATTAGCGTTTCTCAATTTATTCAGATTTTTTAGCTTGTCGGATAAAATCACTTTCTTATCTTACAAGTTTCAGACATGGCTTCTATTCAGACTATTATTGCGTATTACGACCTACGCCTATCCCTAATGGGCACGTTGACACTATCGACTTAGTCATGTAAGCGAATTATAGATTTTTTTTTACTCTGACCTCGGTTGTCTTAAAAATGACGTTCTGACATGCGTACTCGTCTGGGGGCAGGACCAATATAAAGCCTTCTTTTCACTTAGTATTATAATAAAGGCATTCATGTCTTTAAATGTTATTATTAATTTTTTTTTCAATATATTTTAGACCATTAAAACAATGGGTATTTTAATACTAAATACATGGGAGCGAACAGTTAAATACAAAATTAACGTTCAAAACTAGTTTTGGTATCGCAAAACATGTATTATGCCTAAGCTTACTGTCTGCTACTGTAGCTGCGTTGTTAAGTATAAGACCTGGCTATCGTTCGTAATGGTTTAATATAATTACCTACTCCGTTACTTTTATAGATCAGTGATTCGGGTCTCGTGGAAATGTGAAATCTTATAAAGTCTTTCGCCGTAAGAACAAACGGGAATTAAAAAAAAAAGGTTTGAGGTCGGGGGGGGGGGGGGGGGGAGGGCAAGAAACTGTTGTAAGGTGTTCATATTCAAATTATTGACAGGGTAGTGGTCCGGGCAGGGGATGTACACACGTATTATTTTTGCACCTTTACTTACACTAAAGATGCAAGTATCAAAAATATAAGAATGATGAAAAAATATCAAAATGGAATTAAGCATCGTACAAAGTATAGAAACCTCAATATAGAAATGCAAAATAATCAAGAGCTGCATTAGCAACACTTTCATACATTTTGGTGAGTTGCTACTCATTATTGTTCAGTTAATTATGGAGAGAATGATGCATTAGCAACACTTTAATACTCTATCATTCTTTCATTTTTGTGAGTTGCTATACTCTAGTGTCCAGAAATAATAGTCGACAGCCTATAATATCTATAATTAATCTCATAATTAGCCGATGTGTGACGATTAGTATGCTATTTTTATATAGGTAGTGCGTCCAGTCAATACAATTAGTATGTTGATTTCTTAAACATTCTTTACTGTTGTGCTTCTGACTTTAATAATTTTTACTTTAATTGATGTTTATTTGTGTGTGATGGTTTAATTTACTGGGTGTTTTTTCCCATTTATTTGGCAGGTAAACCAGATAGTGGTTCGTGTGCGTACTTTTTCTACATTGAGCCGAGACTTGATGATGACATCTGCAATGTTCCATTCTACTATATTTGCGAAAAATCAGTTTTTAACTTCTTTTAAAAGAAAATTCAAACAACTGCTTGGAACAAAGTTTTTAGTACATGCTCTTAACTTCGATATTTATTTAAATTTCAAACAATTTTACTCTTTGCACCTGCTAAGAACAAAAAAAAACATAAATTGTCAAAAGCAATAATAAATGTATGGGATCTGCAATGTTAATGACTTAGAAATATTGGAAATGTGCGTTTAGACACGCTCAATAGGGATTTACTAATGCTCACTATAAAGTATACACAAAAGAGAAAAAAAAGCACAATTAAAATATGTATTAGGGCGATGGGAGAGTGTTTATGTAGTTGAATATGTTGACCAGAGTTTAATGTCTATGTGCCAAGTTTAAGATCGATAGGGTAATGGAAATAGTTTTACATTAGCTTTCCGATTGTCGGATGGGTTCCAGCCACCCTGCCTGAAATTTTGACGAAGTAAATATAATTTTTTTCTTAAAAAAACAATAAATGTATGAGAGTAAATGTAAACTATATGGACAATAAATGTCAATTACTAATTGATAAATACAATTTTTCGTTAAGAATTAACTTTCTTTTACAAAGAAGAATGAAATGATCAGTGGCCAGTCGTCACTCAATACAAGATATCGCAATGCAAGAAATGATGACTGAATGAAAACAATGGCAATTGCCTTTACTGCGCATTTATACATGATATAGTTTTCATAAATAACAAGCTACATTGCCCGGCGTTGCCCGGGTTAAAAAAAACAGGACTGTATAAGGTGCAGGGTGCAGATACAAATTTTATAAACTATAATTAAATATAATATATAAATCTAATATTTAAATTTTTTTTTTTTTTTTGAAGATTTTTAGGAAAGTAAAAGAAATATTGTAATCGGGTAAAACAAAGGGAAGTATTTTTATTTAACAAAAATCTATATTGCCCGGACATTTACAATATCTTCTGTTTTTAAAATTTTGAAAAAAAAAATTGTAGGAAAAAAGGTTTTGTCTAACTGGAGAATCGAACACGGGTCGCCCGCATAGCAGTCCGCTACGGTAACCACTATGCTAGCGAAGACACATGGACGATGTTAAAAATTATTAGACAGTTTATAGACCTACGCCTAAATAGGTCAGTGACACAAACACACGCGATTTTAAATTGACCAATGGGGATCCTTATGCGGACAAACTGTCTCTTTATATATATATATAGATTGTACCTGAATCTAACCAATCTGATATAAATGTCAATATCTACAACACTAATCGTGACTTTACATTTATGCATTAATGTATCTTTATATATAAAGTAGCTTGTGTGTGTGTCTAACCAATCAAAAATGGTTTAGTGAAAGACACGTCTCATATATTACTTGTGTGATCTCGCTTTTAACATGCGTCTTCCCTATATCGTAGTGGTTAACGTCTAAGGGAACGTTTACAGAGGCGGCGGGTTTCGGAAAATCGCACGCGCGATTCAACCCGAGCGAACTCGTGCGAGGAATGTTACTATTTTTGCTTTGCAGGTGTACATAGAGGACGCGGGTCTGTCGAGGCGACAGATTTGCCGACCGGCGCGGGTAATTATCAGAACTAGTTTTTAGTTCTTGTTGCGCGTTGCCGCGCAGGACTGTGTAGGCTGTGCACTTTTGTTGGCTGTGTGTTTACAGATATCTACGTCCTTTTGTTGATAAAAAGACGGCTCAAGATGGATGTTGACCAACTTATCGCTGCAGTTTTCAAAAGACCGTTAATATGGGACAAAAGAATGAAAGACTATGCCAACAGGAATCTCGTAGACAAAGCATGGAAAGAAATCAGCAAAGCAATGAACAGTGAAGACAAGTTTCAATTTTTTTAATGATTTATTCTGTCTGTCTGTCTGTCTGTCTATCTGTTTGTCTGTCTGTCTGTCAATCTATTTGTTTGTCTGCCTGTCTGTCTGCCTGTTTAATTGTCTGTCTGCCTGTCTATATTTCAGTCTACCTGTCTGCTTGTCAGACTGTAAAATGTATGTACGCGTGTTTGTCTTTTTTTTTCCCACCCACACTTTCTTATTGTCTGTTGGTATAAACTGCTGTCTAACAATTAACAGTCATCAATAAAAAAAAAGCCATTTTGTCTGTTGCTATTAGGGATGTTAAAACCGTTTTTCTTCCAAAACTGGTTTTCGGTTCTATAAAACCAGATTTCGGTTCCCCCCACCCCCGCGCAATGTCACAAGTCACAGGCCGGAAAAGCCAAATGTGCGCAGTTTTGTAGGTAGGTTTTATTTGATAAATAGTTCACAATCAATTAGTGTTTGCAGAGCATTCAAGGGGTTGATTTGTATGAATACAATATGATTTTGTACTCTTTACCATAAAATTCCTTAGAACTAGAAAAAATCTGAACTAATTGATTAAAACCGATAATAGTGAATAGTTTTCAATTTTTCAATAGTGATAATCAAATTACCGATTATCGTTGACCATAGTATTAAGAAGCATTTGATTAGGCATATATGGTAACGTGTAAAATAGTGTATTGAAAGATTTCGCGTAGCACAAATCAAAACAATGTGTATTTAATAGTGCCGTTAATAATAAAGCATAGACGCGGTGTCTAGCCGAATTGTTCAGGGTCACAGGGAAGGGCTAGTTTGCGTCTCTGCATTGCGTACATAAAAAAGTAGCGCACATCTAACATAGCCGATAGGTAAAAAGTATCATGTAAATTGTAACTGTAACTTATCAATTGGTTTGATGTTGTTTTTATCGCAAGCCATAGATCTAGTTGTTATTTGGAAACACAAGAAACACGATATCTAAGACTAAATCGTGTTAGCAAGGTATTTCAGTAATTGTTTTGTGCGAATCCAATATTATTGTTAATAGTTTATTTATCTGTAACCATTAAACAACATAATAAATCTGTCTTGCACCAGTCTCTTCGTTTGGTAGTAATTATAATTCACAGTGTAAGTGTTGTAGCTACTTACTTTCAGTTCAATTTATATATATATATATATATATATATATATATATATATATATATATATATATTCAATGACACAGTTATTGCAGCACAAATAACTTTTAATTCACATTATAAAATCCATGTATATAGAATAAAACATTAGTTCCAGTTTTACGAAAAACATTTTCATAACGTCCAAACGTTCCAACACTCTAACAACTCTAAGTCCAGTTTATATTTCTTTCTTTCACAGATCTCTTTCTCCGACCAGAGCTAACAGTAGACTGAAAAATGCACTCTGCCCTCGTGACATGACCAGACTTGCAACCCCCCGTGATTCTCACTGCTTACAGCTAACAACATACAATTCTCGTGTAAAGCATAAATGAACATAATGTTGCACTACGACTTAGCAATGCATAGCGGCAATAACTCGTGATATACATTGTGATTATCTGAGTTATTTTCCTTAGACTATAACAATTATTTATTAAAATATTTCCATTAGAACAAAAAAGAAAGAGCTTTCTACTTGAAATAATGAATAACTTCCAACTTCCAATCAACAAACCGAAATCCGGATTTGAAAAACAAAACCGGTTTTCAGTTTCAAAACCGGAATCCGGTTTTTGTTTAACATCTCTAGTTGCTATTGCAAGAAGAGACTGGATTGCATGTGAAGTGTTTGTTGTCTCGTCTTGCTTTTTCCCGCTTTTGCTATAAACACCAACCGCGCGAGTGATTAGATGCGGTTTTCTAGCGCGAGTAACGAGCTCGCGGCAACCCGCCTACCCGCCGCCTCTATAAACGTACCCTTAGACTGACAGGCAGGCGACCTGGGTTCGATTCCCAGCTGGAATTTTCTCACTTTTTCTTTTAATGTTCCAAAATATGTTTTATGTAAAGATTCAAAAGAATTTTAGGATTTAAAGCTTTCCTAAAATGTTTTCAGTAAGTGAAAAAGAATAGAAAAGGTCCTTATTACGTAGTCATTAAATTATCTGAGGTCACACAATAATATAAGATAAACATAAATGAAAGAGAAAAAAAGTATGCCTTTTAACAATCTGAGAGCTTAATTAAAAAAACAAAGTAGATGATATAGTTAATGAATCACAAAACAAAACACACATATAATATAAGAATGGTGTAATTATTGTAGATGAGCAAAACAGAGATATTCCTGACAATAGTAATTATTTATGCAGCATGGCAACAAAACCAAGTAATGAAATTTACAAGATTCCATTACAGCATATAGAAGATATAGTAAAAAGAAATAACATTAAAAAGCTACTAAACAAATTTAAAGACATAATAATTGCAAAACCTGGTTTAACAATAAGAATTGAACATAATATAGAACCCAATGTTAAGACAGAGTTCCGCTCAAAAGCCATTAATATAACACACATGTTAGTGGGAAAAGATGACAAAGAACTATATCAGTTAATAGAAAGTAAAATAATACAATAATCCATATCGCAATTCTCATCGCCTATGGTGATAATCAGAAAATAAAATGTCTGCGGAAGATTTTGCGGTGATTAATAATAATAATATTTGTATAGCGCTGCCAACAGACACAATGTAAGCTCAGAGCGCATTTAACATACAACTAAGAACACGGATTATTAGTCTAGGCCAGGAGACAGAGTTAATTGATGATTAAAAAAAAAGACAAATCAAATAAATGTAGCATTAACCGACCCAACCCATAAGTTAGACAATAGGGGTCAAAGCATGTTAAATGTTAACTAAGATAACTATTGAAATAATGAGTTTTTAAGTTCTTTTTGAAAGTAACAGTAGAGCTTGTTCGCCAGAGTAAAATGGGAAGTAGATTCCACACCTTCGGACCTGAGACTGAAAAGGCTTTAAGGCCAAAAGTCGTTAGAGAGAAACGGGGCTCTTCCAGAAGCGATGAGTTGGCAGAAGTGTTCTTTGCTTGACATATGGTGATATTAGTGCCTTGAGATAGGACTAAAACTCTTATTAAAAAGGAACTGATGGCAAAGCAGCGTCACTTTATATTCAATTCTGGCTTTCACGGGGAGCCAATGGAGCGAGCGTAGAAAGGCGGTTCCCGAGTCTTGTTTTGAATTGCGCATTACCAAACACGCAGTACTCTGTATTCGCTGTAGCCTGGCGATTTTGTCTTCTGGCAGGCCGGCTAGCAGGGCCTTACAATAGTCGATACGCGACTGCTAGTGTCTTTGCAGAATCAGTGGACAAATAGGGTCGTATTCGTCCGAGTCTACGCAACTGTAGATATAGACCTAGATGAGATTTATGGTGGTCGAAAGACAGCATGGGATCCAATAAAACACCAAGATTCTTCATTTTGTTAACAAATGGCACCTGTCAGTTTATTACGGTGATAGATTCTGGACCAGTGAATTTGGCCAAATTACTATTGGTTCCTATTCTGATTTCCACATTCATTTTAAGCCCGTTTTTCCCCGACCACGAATAGACGTTAGCAATTGCACAACTGACATTTGCCACGAGACGAGGGGCCGCAAGAGGGACCGCATGATCGTACAGTTGTTTGTCATTGATTATAGAAAGCTGAACAAAATAACAAAAATATACCAAAACGGGTTGCCTAATACAAAAAATATAATAGCCACTATGGCTAATGGAAACATATTTTTAACAATTGATCGAACAAGATGTTTTTGGCAGGTAGCTTTTGATCAAAAAGGAGTACTGATTTGTTACGCATAGAGGCATATTTCAATGGATTTTCATGCCATTTGAGTTAATAAATAAATAGTACAGCGACATTCACAAAACTAATGAGGAAAATTTTTCCTCTCAGACAGAATGTAATTAATTATATTGAGGATATTTGTATTTCTTCAGAAAACTGGAAGTACATTTACTCTTGTTACAAGAAGTGTTGCAAATACTAAAGGACAATAATTTATCAATATTTCCTACCAAAATTAATCTTGGTTGTAGAGAAATTTAATTTATAGGTCATAACGTTTCTAATGGACATGTAAAGCCTACACGACATCTTCAAAAGAAAATTTTAGAAATTAAAACACCCAAAACCAAAAAAAAAACAAGTAAGATCATTACTGGGTTTATTCAATTTACTAGAGTAAATTCATTTCCAATATTAACAACAAGAGGATAAACAAATATGCCATGATCTTATCTCTGATTATCGATTTGAGATGAAAAGTGCAAAAGGTAAGGATAATCATTTGCCAGTAATTCTCTCAAGGCTATTACTTAGCATTCCTGACATAGAATAGACCATTTCAAAAGGAAATGAAACAAGACATAAATATTTCTTGAGCGTAAAAAATTTTTTTTTAAACTAACGTTGTTGTTGTTTTTTTCTTTTTAGATGAATATTGAATAAGATTAATATACAAATGAATAATATTAAATTCAATTACATGATTAATTATCATTAACATAATGTTTGCTTTTTTTTGTTTTGATGAATTGTTGTACCAAGATAAATTAATGTTTTTTTGTTTATGTAATTCATGTATTCAGTAGAATTTTTTTTTTATTATTTTATTATGGGTGTGTTGTTTGGGGGAGGGGGTATATGTTTAGTAGAGGGGGGGGGGGTTCGAGGTGTACGGGGGAACTAAGGAGTGGGGGAAACGGTTTATCTTTCTTACAGGGGGCTTGACATCATTATGTCAAGTGGTTCGTGGTCAGGTTTCCGCGAGAGTTGTTAAACATGTGTGAAAACAGTTTCGCTGGTGGGTTTCTTGGGGGTCAGCGAATCAAAGAGATTAACTAACATGCCGCTACTCCATGAGTTGGGTAGGTGAAGGGGATAAGGGGAGGCAGGGGCACGGGAGGGGGTAGAGGTGGGGTTTAAGCGGGGAGTCGGTCAATGACGTAATGCCTATATACAGGTATGTTGAGTTAACAATACGAATTGATAGTTACTGACGTGATATTCCGTACAAACACATTAAAATAACAACATTAATTAATAATCGAAGACATAATATAAATATATACATTATAGAATTCACATCTCTGACACCAACACTCATTCATTCAAGGTTGACTACCATTTCCGCAGCTTTAGTAAACTCTGAATTGGGAAATAATAGAGTGTAGTGAAGGTTAAGGAAGAGGTGTTGAAGGGTGGCTGGAGGGTTGCAGTTGCGTGAGAGAGAGAGAGCTTATGACGTCAGACTACGCTCCTCCTTTATATCCTAACTTACGCTAAAATTATGGTCTTACTTTCTACACTACTCTCTATCTACATTAGTGCTAATAAGTCATGGTTGCGTCCAGAACCGTGACAACCATGCCTTTTAATGTTAGGATATAGAAGGCACAAAAACAGCAGACAAAGAGTAAAGACTCTTTATATCTCACATATCCCTAATGTCCGAGCAAGCTGTTCTACAGTCGCTAGTGCCCGAGAACACTTGTTACACTGAGCAAAGATTTCAATGAGAAATTAAAAATGTCCCAAAGATAGGAAGTTGCATTTCTGTCCACCGCGCAGCTGTACGCTAAGGAAAGAAACTTGTGACCAATGGGCTTAGTCACAGGAAGCCGATGGAGGTCACACCACCCTCCCAACCGCCCCTAAATAGTATGATACAAATGGTCTAATTTTTGTTCTAAAACAAAATAACAAACACAACAATGCTACACAGTGGCATACGAAGATTTCAATATAGAGGGGGGTGCAACTAGTGTAAAATTCCTGGGGGGGGGGGTGCAGCGTTGGAAAGGAATAGTAGAAAAACTCTTAACTGATTTTACTCTAAGGTATTAGACAAACTAATATTGTATCTAGCTATTAAGAGATTTCATCGCGTGGAGGGCATGGGTGTAGTAATTGTAGATGAAAAGCATCCAGAACAGTTCCTCAAACAAGAATGAAACGGACATCTCTAGCTCTGACTGGAAAGTCTAAACTATGTTAACACTACAAATTTAAGTTAGGTCTAATCTACATCTCTAGCTATGATTGGAAAGTCTAAAGTCTAAACTATGTAAACACTACAAATTTAAGTTAGGTCTAGCCTACATCTCTAGCTCTGAATAGAAAGTCTAAACCAGGGGTCGGGAACCCATGGCTCGCGAGCCAGATGTGTCTTTTTTTATGGCTGCATCTGGCTCGCAGACAAATGTTCGATTATTAAAAAAATGTTTTTTTAGACTTTTTGATCTATATATTAATGGCATATCAATATTTCATTCTACAAATGAGCTAAAGTCTACTGCAGCTCAGCATCAGAAGAATTCAGAGACATAATTATTGTACTTTTAGTGTTGAAATTAAAAAAAAAATGCACACATTTAATTGAATTTTTAGTTTTAAACATAATGTATGGCTCTCACAGAATTACTTTACAAAATATGTGGTGTCAATTGTTCTCTCAGACAAAAAGGTTCCCGACCCCTGGTCTAAACAATGTAAACACTACCAAATCGAGTTAGATCTAAGCTGTCCACAGAAGTGTTTACACAAAAGTGTCGATCATTGCAAGAGCATCAATAATTTCATTGTGAGTTCATTTATTTAAAGTACGAATAATATTTGTGATGATTTTAATACAACTCTACACTAGAGGTCTGCAATCTTTTGATATTAGTGTGCCAAAGTAGGATTTCTAATTTATTCAGCAAACCAACAGCCTAAAATCCATTCTGCTCTTTACTTGTAGAAGAGTTTGGTAAAGTCGTTTTAGGGGTATTCTGTGTGTCATTGAAAATTTCTCTGCGTGCCTAGTCTCTACACTATAATGTGAATTTTATAAATGAAATCAGATATCAGATCGTTCAGACTGTTACTCATTAACCAACACACCAGGAGATAAAATTGCAGATTGCCATATCGAACTTTTCAGTCGACGGATACAACTTAGAGTTTGTAGCAGGCAAACACTTAAAACTTGGTAACAACATCCCAAGCAAATTAATGGGGTGGTTGGGGGTGTCTAAGAGCGTAACCCGTGACCCAGGGATTTAACAGTATAGTTTATGTGATATATTCCTTTCTTTGTGCAGTAACTTATTTTCTTTTAATCTAAAGACAACATATTTGTGTCATCATCATCAACAGGCCCAGATCTGGAACTGACATCGGCGATCATGACTCTCCATTTCTCTCAGTTGTTAGCTTTTTCAAGGAAGTCGTTACTTTTTACGCTATTATTTGTTGCCTATTCGTTCAGGCTTTTCACAGATGTTATTCTTTATCTTTCCTACCAGATAACTTCCCACATGAAGGTAGTTCTTCTATTCCATTTTTCTTATAAACGTTGTCCTAAGATTTTATATTGTCTTTTCCTTACAATTTTGATGAGTGATCTTCTGGCACTTGCTGTTGTTAACACCTCAGCATTTTTCTTCTCAGTCCATGGTATTCTATTTGTATAGGTTCAATAATTTAAAATGTTTGAAGATCAAGAAGATATGGCATGTTTCTAGAAAGTCAGATCAATGTATAGCTTTAACGCACATGTTAAGAAACAATTTAGAACATAAAAAATTTAAGAATACATGGCCCTGATATATGGTTTTCAATTAATATTCTCTTTTCAATGTCCATGAAACTTGTCGGCCGACGGCCACTAAAGTATTTTGATAAAATATTCATGAGTTCTACAGAGCGGTTCTAAAATATTTCAATATCGAGTTAAAATTTTGAATTTTTAGTCTAAAGATATCTCTATGACATCCTTGTGACTCGAGAGACGATGGTGTATCACGATGGACTTTGGCTATGCATTCCCATGTGGCAGAAGAGACCAACATTTAAATGGCAGACTTTTCTTGAAATTGATGCGTACGAAGAGCGAAGATTGGCGGTTTCTGACCTGCTATAGCACAATTGTCCTATAGGACAGAAGGGCAAAGACTAAAGTAGTAATAATGCATAAGGCATACAATTCCAATTTTGAAATTTAACACAATAACAATCTGTCGCAATGCTCAAATAAGCGTAAGGACGAAAACACTTTCCTCATCCCTATGCGAAAACAAATGCATTTACCTACTCTTTCTTCCAGTGTGGCTGCCGGGCATGGAAAGGGTTGCCTAAACAAACCAGGAAAACCAGTAACGTAACATACCGGTAATTTAAAACGCAAATAGGAATGCAACGTCTAGGCTCATACCACGTATGATGTAGAATAAAGGCCTATGATAAGTCTGATACATTTCTTTACTTCTACGCGCACCTTCTACGCACATGCTACAAAACAAATATGAGCTTTGAGTCAAATTAATAATTAAAAAAAAACAATCACTAAGGAATACGATGTCACGCATTGTATCACGTGATTTCTTCATGCAATCAATGACGTGTACACATAGTGTCATTGAAAGTTCGTGTTCCAGTCAATTCTGGTTTAGAATCACTGATCGACATGTATGACATAATAATGTGATTCGAAGAAGTAGTAGAGTCAAACCATTATATCATATCTTAGACATTAGTTGATGTGAAATGAAGTCAGAAAAAATGTTGCGTAGAATCAATGCTCAAATTCCACATTTATTTGCTTTTCTTTGCTTGGGTAAGTTCATTTATTATAAGTAAGTAAACTCCGTCAAACTAACTTGAAATCTTGTTTTATTATGCAGCGTTTAAAAGTCACAATGGCCATAGGAACCTGGGTAATTTTGTTGCCAGCACAATGCCTACTGGCCCTAACTTATATTCAACTACATCCAGTACCCATCAGAGCTGTGTAGACTCAGGGACGCCTTCGGATTCGGAATGTCCTATAATTATTTTAAGACGTTATATAATTAATTATTGATCACTGAAAATATCAACGAGTTAAGTAATGTCCTTAGAAATTAAAAGATACACATTACACATTTAGCACCAACTCAAAGAATATTTTATGCTGTCTAACACGATTTCTTTCTATCGAAGCTGACATTTTAAGAATCGATACTTGCAATTTAATCACCTTTAACAGATCGTAACCAATTTTATGCCAATTTTCACCATGATATTTGTGAATATCTGTCATAGTAGCCTACTGAATAAATGAAATGCGAAATATTTATCATAATAAGAAATATAAATTAAAAAAACTAATAACTCGGAGGTTTATAAAAAATTATTTACAGTGAATCACTTCAGTCATATTAGTTTTTTTTAAGTCTTTTTAAGTTACAGACGTTCCTTCTAGAAAGAAAATCATTACGTCAATAGCCCAAACCTCCAATAGGGCGGCGGAGATAGGCCAGCAACAAGGTTAGAACCCTGGTCAACTAGTTGACAGAACGGAGTCCTAACCAAAGGACCAATCGGCAATATAGTGTAGGCATGTCTCGTGTTCAGTAATAAATGAAACAACAAAACAGAAATGTTGATATCTTTGTATAACCGTAATTCTTGGTGGATTCCACAGTTTTCAAAGCCAATGCAAATATGAAGATATCACACTTTCACAAATTACAAAACACTACTGGTGTGAAACTAGAGAACAGCACAAGTGTACAAGTCGCAAGTCGTATCGAATGTTCCATGAAGTGTGCCTCCCAGAACTGTTATTGCTACTCATTTGATAAACAGCTGAGGTCGTGCGAAATTGGTGAGTTGGTAGATGTTGTGACGATGTGTCCTAATAATTAGCAACATATTAATTAGTCCGCAAAAATGTATTAATTATCATCTCTATAAGTTTCGCATTTTAGTGTAGTTTGACCTTAATTTTAGGGCGTGCCGTAAAAACCGGTCAAATACGGGTTACCTCCCTTGTTGATAGCAAGGGGCAGAGGCAGTTATCGGTCGCGCTTAATCGCAGGTAGCCACTTGAAAGGGTTGCCTGAACAAACCAGGAAAACCGTAAAATTAACATCATTTAAAACATTAATAAAAATGCAAGCCTAGACTCAGACCACGGATGAGCGTGGGACGTAATAATATTCTTTATAGAAGGAGCGTTTGTAATGTATACGATAAGATAGATGTACAATTACCTTGGTGATGTGGACATAATTCTGCAGCGGTGCAATACGTGCTTTATTTTTTTGTACCGCCTTGATGTCTCCAATGCAGGCTGTGAGATACAACGACTGATTTTAGAGATGACTGTCAACGGTCTTTGGTTCTTCTCGGCCCAGAGATCGTAGGTTCAAGAAACAAGCCCAAACCACTCAACTGATGTGGCGATTACCCAATGGCAACAACATTTGATTCAACGTCAACCTACCGCAGACTGGCGCTAAAATTAAATAGAATCGTTTCTGCCTTGTCATCGATTTAAGTTAGTTTAATGTCATTCAGAACCGTAAATTTATCGCTCATAAAAAGAAAAACAGAAAAACTTCTAATAGTAATAGAATAGAGTTTAGAGTTATCAAGTAAAAACTGAAAATTACCCAATTTATTTAAATATTATTATTTTGAGAGTAATTTAACAAGTTGACTTTACATTATTTGTAAGCTCGTTTAGTGTTTTTTGTCTGTTTAATTTATATATTTAAGGAGTCTGTATAAAGTCAACATTAGTCACATATACAACCAAGGACTTTTACGTATCGTGTAATGAGGACAAAGGCTTTAAGTACTTGACCTATGGCTCAGTCAGTGCTTGTGTTTGGAAATCAACTGACTACGTCGATTTTCCCACAGCAAGAAATAACTGCAAAGGTAAGGTTCATATAAAGTTTACCCTTTTTACATCAGTTGGTAGAGTTTCTAAATTAGAAAAAAACACTCTTTTTACCAGTCATCTTTATACTGGTCAGACATAAAATTAAAAAAAAAATGTATGATTTAAACTTCCGTTAGTATTTTATTTTGCATATACAGGGATTGAGCATGATTGTTTGTAATTTACACATTGTCAAAACATATTTAACGAAATGTATTATCAATAAAGGTTACTTATGTTTTAATAGTAGCAAAATTGTTAGATGACTATTGACAAGTCTTAACAAATATGCATGCATAAAAGGTCGCATAGAAAGACATTTCCGGTCTTATTCGATCATTTAATTAGAAAGACATTTCCGGTCTTATTCGATCATTTAATTAAAAAACGTGTTACTGATTGTACCAAAAGCACTAGGAGATTAAATTTTATTTAATTTCCAAAAGAATGTTGCCAAAAGAAAACGATGAATTGTGAAAGTCAGAAGTGAAATTTCATCTTTTAAATTATCAAAATTATTGCTTAATGGAAAATAATTTTTGTTATTTGTTTTTATGAATCTTCGTATTGTGTTTTATAATAACCAAGAAACGCAACTCTTGACTAATTTATTTTGTAAACCAAGATAAATTTAACCTTACGCTACTAACACATGAGTATTAATTATCGCCTACTCACTTTTGATGTTAAAAACGGATTCCCCATAACTAATCTTGTATCCTTTGTATAACTCTCAAAGATTAGAATTGGCCTTCGAGGTTAAAATCAATTGTCAAACACCAGCAAATTTTTTGTTTACTAATTTAAAAATAGAACCGGAAGTTCTGATCTCTTCCATTGGAAAAGGTCAGGCCTAATTAAGACTTGTCAATAATATTGTCAATGTATTTTTTTTATTCCTTAAATTATTGTCCATTATTATTATAGTAGTTATCTTTTGTTCAGTGGCGTAGCCAGGACTACACGGTAAAAGGGGGTAGGGGCGAGTTTCTATAAAAGAGGGAGGTAGGGGGGACAAGAAGGGGGGGGGGCAAACAGTATTATGTTGATGTGGGATGGGGGCGTGCTTATTTCCTTTGGTTCCTCGTGGAACATAGGGTCTCCACGGCAGCTCTATAGCGCACTTGATTCTGAGCAGCCTTCTGAAGTTTACCCCATGAAAGGTTGCAGCTTTTCATTTCCTCTTCGCAGGATCGTCTCCAGGTGATTTTAGGGCAACCACCCCGTCTCTTTCCCTGGGGGTTCCATTGCAGACTCTGTCAGGTGATGTCCTGTGTTTTTTTTTTGTAGGGTGTGCCCAAGCCACCGCCACTTAAGTCTGGCGATCTGCCATTCAAAGGGTGTCATGGTTTGTCTGCCGTCACAAGTCGGTGTTCTTGACCTTTTCTGTCCACAAAATCTATCTGTTGTAGAGGCAGCCATATTGTTCAGAATCTCCAGGTCTCTAAGCCGTACAGAATGATGGGGAGGGGGTGGACGATACAAATTGAACTTTGGAAATAGTTCACGTTTTTGGGGGTGGAGAGAGTGGGGGCAAAAGAAGGCTATTTTCGAGTTTTTTTAACTTCATCCCACTTAACTACTAAATCATCAAAATTTATAGCAAATTATCGATAGTTAAAACATAGGAATAGTTGAATTAAATACAATGTCTACAAAGTTGAATGGAAAAAGAAAAATGAATATTAAACATGTAAATCCTCGCTTGTGGAAAAAACAAAGTGTGTGAGTGTTGTAGGGGGGGGGGGGAGTTAGTCAACTTTGATTTAGCATGTACGCCTCTCCTCCGCCATTTTCATATCCCACTCTACGCCAGTATTAGCTTATATATATTTTTTGTGTGTATTTTCAAAATGCTAAAAAAACGTATTTTGCTTTTTGTTTTTATAAAAATGTGTATATGCCCAGGCTTGGGAGCGAAGCTGTATACGATAAAAAATCTTGAGAAGCTGAAACTGCTAGAAACTTATTACTATGGAGTTTCAATGTGGATTGGTTTAAGTGAGACAGACGCAGATGGAGCCTTCAGGTGGGAGGATGATAACACCATCTGCGATACGACATGTGTCACGAATCTTTTTGCTACAGGTAATATTTCATTAGCATTTCTCAATTTATTCAGATTTTTCAGCTTGTCGGATAAAATCACTTTCTTATCTTACAAGTTTCAGACACGGCTTCTATTCAGACTATTATTGCGTCCTACGACCTACGCATATCCCTAATGGGCACGGTGGACGAGCAGCAGCGCGTTCGATTGGCGGTTCGAACTTTCTGGGTTCGAATCCTAATGGAGGCTAGGATTTTTTCCCGGGACCAGAGGTTGTCCCTGAGTCTACCCAGCTCTGGTGGGTACCTAACATTAGTTGGAGTAAAGTAAAGGCGGCTGGGCATTGTGCTGACGACACAATCTCCTAGTATTCCGGAGGCCACGGAAAGAATAGATAGCGCCTCCATATTGATTGCACCATTGACACTATCGACTTAGTCATATAGATTGTTTTTTTTACTCTGACCTCGGTTGTCTTAAAAATGACGTTCTGACATGCGTACTCGTCTGGGGGCAGGAAAAATATAAAGCCTTCTTTTCACTTAGTATTATACTAAAGGCATTCATGTTTTTAAATGTTATTATTAATTTGTTTTTTTTTTAAATACATTTTAGACCATTAAAACACATGGAATTGTTATACTAAATACATAGGAGCGAACAGTTAAATACAAAATTAACGTTCAAAAATAGTTTTGGTATCGCAAAACATGTATTATGCCTAAGCTACTGTAGCTGCGTTGTTAAGTATAAGACCTGGCTATCGTTCGTAATGGTTTAATATAATTACCTACTCCATTACTTTTATAGATCAGTAATCCGGGTCTCGTGGAAATGTGAAATCTTATAAAGGGTTTCGCCGTAAGAACAAACGGGAATTAATAAAAAAAGGTTTGAGGTCGGGGGGGGGGAGGGGAAGAAACTGTTGTAAGGTGTTCATATTCAAATGAATGACAGGGTGGTGGTCGGGGGGGGGGGGGTGTACACACGTAGAAATATTGCACCTTTATTTACGCTAAAGATGCAAGTATCAAAAATATAAGAATGTTGAAAAAAACATCAAAATGTAATTCAGCATCGTACAAAGTATAGAAACCTCAATATAGAAATGCAAAATAATCAAGAGTTGCAATAGCAACACTTTCATACATTTTTGTGAGTTGCTACTCATTAATGTTCAGTTAATTATGGAGAGAATGTTGTAATAGCAACACTTTCATACTCTATTACTATTTCATTTGTGTGAGTTGTTACTCGCCTATTGTTCAGTTAATTATGGAGAGAATGTTGGATTAAAAACACTTTCATATTCTATTATTCTTTCATTTTTGTGAGTTGCTATTCTCTAGTGTCCAGAACTAAATAGTCTACAGCCGATAATATCTATAATTCATCTCATAATTAGCCGATGTGTGACGATTAGTATGCTATTTTTATATAGGTAGTGCGTCCAGTCATCACAATTTATATGTTGATTTCTTAAACATTCTTTTTTGTAATGCTTCTGACTTTAATAATTTTTACTTTAATCGATGTTTATTTGTGTGTGATGGTTTGATTTACTGGGTGTTTTTTTTTCCCTTTTATTTGGCAGGTAAACCAGATGGTGGTTCATGTGCGTACTTTTTCTACATTAAGCCGAAACTTGATGATCACTATTGCAATGTTCCATTCTACTATATTTGCGAAAAATCAGTTTTTAACTTCTTTTAAAAGAAAATTCAAACAACTGCTTCGAACAAAGTTTTTAGTACATACTCTTAACTTCGATTATGATTTAAATTTCAAACAATTTTACACTTTGCCACCTACTAAGAACAAAAAAACAGAAATTGTCAAAAGCAATAATAATTGTATTGGATCTGCAATGTTAATGATTTAGAAATATTGGAAATGTGCTTTTAAACACGCTCAATAAGGATTTACTAATGCTCACTATAAAGTATACACAAAAGAGAAAAAAAGCACAATTAAAATATATATTAGGGCGATGGGAGCATGTTTATGTGGTTCAATATGTTGACCAGAGTTTAATGTCGATGTGCCAAGTTTATGATAGATAGGGTAATGGAAATAGTTTTGCATTAGCTTTCCGATTGTCGGATGGGTTCCAGCCACCCTGCCTGAAAATTTGACAAAGTAAATATAATTTTCTTCAAAAATAAATGTATGAGAGTAAATGTAAATTGGTATGGACAATAAATTTTAATTACTAATTTATAAATAAATTTTTCGTTAAGAATTAACTTTTTCTTTTACAAAGTAGAATGAAATGATCACTAGCTAGTTGTCACTCAATACAAGATATCTAAATGCAAGAAATGATGACTGAATGAAAACAATGTCAATTGCCTTTACTGCGCATTGATAGTTGATATTGTTTTCATAAATAGTTGTACCTGAATCTAACTAATCTGATATAAATGTCAATATCTACAACACTAATTATGACTTTACATTTATACATTCATGTATCTATATATATAAAGTAGCTTGTGTGTGTGTCTAACCAATCAAGAATGGTTTATTTATAGAAACGTCTCATATATTACTTTTGTGATATCGCTTTTAACATGCGTCTTCTCTATATCGTAGTGGTTAACGTCTTAGACTGACAGGCAGGCGACCTGGGTTCGATTCCCAGCTGGGTTTTTCTCTTTTTTTTTAAATGTTCCAAAATATATTTTTTTATAAAGATTCAAAAGAATTTTAGGATTGAAAGCTTTCCTAAAATGTTTTCAGTAAGTGAAGAAGAATGGAAAAGGTCCTTATTACGTAGTCAGTAAATTATCTGAGGTCACATAATATTATAAGATAAACAGAAATGAAAGAGAAAAAAATTATGCATTTTAACAATCTGAGAGCTTATTAAAAAAAACAAAGTAGATGATATAGTACATCTCACAAAACAAAACACAAATATAATATAACAATGTTGTAATTATTGTAGATGAGCAAAACAGAGATATTCCTGTCAATAATAATTATTTATGCAGCATGGCAAAAAAAAAAACAAGTAATAAAATTGACAAGATTCCATTACAGCATATAGCAGATATAGTAAAAAAAAAATAACATTAAAAAGCTACTAAACAAATTTAAAGACATAATAATTGCAAAACCTGGTTTAACAACAAGAATTGAACATAATATAGAACTCAATGTTAAGACAGAGTTCCGCTCAAACGCCTATAATATAACACACAGGTTAGTGGAAAAAGATGACAAAGAACTATATCAGTTAATAGAAAGTAAAATAATACAATAATCCATATCGCAATACTCATCGCCTAAGGTGATAATCAGAAAAGAAAATGTCTGCGATCCGATTAATTTGCGGTGATTAATAATAATAATATTTGTATAGCGCTGCCAACAAACACAATGTAAGCTCAGAGCGCATTTAACATACAACTCAGAACACGGATATTACTCTAGGTTAGGTGACAGAGCTAATTGATTTTTAAAAAAAAGACAAATAAAAAAAACCGACCCAACCCATAAGTAAGACAGTAGGGGTCTAAAGCATGTTAAATGTTAACTAAGGTAAATATTGAAATAACGAGTTTTTAAGTTCTTTTTGAAAGTAACAGTAGAGCTTGTTCGCCTAGTTGAATGAAAAGTAGATTTCACACCTTCGGACCGGATACTGAAAAGGCTCTAAGGCCAACAGTCGTTATAGAGAAACGGGGCTCTTCCAGAAGCGATGAGTTGGCAGAAGTGTTCTTTGCTTGACATATTATTATGGTGTTATTAGTGCCTTGAGATAGGACTAAAACTCTTTATTAAAAAGGAACTGATGGCAAAGCAGTGTCACTTTATACTCAATTCTGGCTTTCACGTGGAGCCAATGGACGAGCGTAGAAGGGCGGTTCCCGATTCTCGTTTTGAATTGCGTATTACCAAACACGTAGTACTCTGTATTCGCTGTAGCCTGGCGATTTTGTCTTCGGATAGGCCGGCCAGCAGGGCCTTACAATAGTCGATACGCATGATCGTACAGTTGTGTGTCATTGATTATAGACAACTGAACAATATAACAAAAATGGACCAAAAAGGGTTGCCTAATACAGAAAACGTAATAGCCGCTATTGCTGATGGAAAAATATTTTTAACAATTCATCTAAGAAGATGTTTTTGGCAGGCAGCTCTTGATCAAAAAGGAGTACTGTGCATTTGTTACGCTTAGAGGCATATTTCAATGGATTTTCATGTCATTTGAGTTAATAAATAAATAGTACAGCGACATTCACAAAACTAATGAGGAAAATGTTTCCTCTCAGACAGAATGTAATTCATTGTGTTGATGATATTTGTATTTCTTCAGAAAACTGGAAGGACATTTACTCTTGTTACAAGAAGTGTTGCAAATACTAAAGGACAATAATTTATCAGTATTTCCTACCAAAATTAATCTTGGTTGTAGAGAAATTTAATTTATAGGTCATAACGTTTCTAATGGACATGTAAAGTCTACACGACATTTTCAAAAGAAAATTTAAAAAATTAAAACACCCAAAACCAAAAAAAACAAACAAGTAAGATCATTACTAGGTTTATTCAATTACTAGAGTAAATTCATTTCCAATATTAACAAAAAGAGGATAAACAAATATTCTATGTTCTTATCTCTGATTATCGATTTGAGATAAAAAGTGTAAAAGGTAAAGATAATCATTTGCCAGTTATTCTCTCATGGCTATCACTTAGCATTTCTGACATAGAATAGACAATGTCAAAAGGAAATGAAACAAGACATTTTTTTTTAACTAACGTTGTTGTTTTTTTTCTTTTTAGATGAATATTGAATAAGATTAATATACAAATGATTAATATTAAATTCAATGACATGATTAGTTATCATTAACATAATTTTTTTTTGTTTTTGTTTTGATGAATTGTTGTACCAAGATAAATTAATGTTTTTTTGTTTATGTAATTCATGTATTCAGTAGAAAAAAAGAAGAATTATTATTTTATTATGGGTGTGTTGTTTGGGGGGGGGGGTGTATGTGTTAAGTAGATATACAGTTAAAGGGAAATAACTGCGGTATACTAAGTCAACTACCAATAGTACACAGTTTTGCCCCTAACTTAAGATATTGAGTCAACATGTTGTTTACTTTTTGAGATGTATTCAGTAGGAAAGTATTTTGTATCTAAGCATGAAACTAGTGAAAAAATGAAGGGAAATTTGTCACATGATTGTGAGAAGAAAGTCAGCTAACTTCTGGATTTAAGATAGTAATGACGTATGTGAATTTGGTTGTGTTTCTAATAAAGTTGACTGATATAATATATATATACATATAGGCCTATATTATAATATCTTTCAATGGATTTATGTGTATTTATTCCTAATGTGGAGTATATGTTAAGTTTAATAAATTAATATTGCTGCAGCTGTCGTCTAATGAAGTGCATTATTTTTAATTATGTGTTTAATTAGGTACTAAAAAAGTAAACATTTGGGAACGTTCAAATCATCCAGAACGAACGTTTAACTTACGAATGGTTTTATAGCTACACTTAATACACTAGCATAGAACCATTTACAAGTAGGATAGAGAAGCCACAAAACACCAGTAAAGAATATTTATGTCTTGCATATCACCAGTGTCCGAGCAAGCTGCTCCACACTTGCAAGTGCCGCAGATTCAAAGGAGCGCTCTCCAAAAAGACCTTCATTTTTAGACCGACAACACTGGAAACCCAACGAAAAGATTGTGATGATGGAAAAAAAAGTCTCCCGAAGATAAGAAAGTGCAGTGCCGTCCACCATGCAGCTTGTACATTAATGAAAGAAGCTTGTGACAAATGTGCTTAGTCAAAGGGAGTCGGTAGAGATCCCCCCCCCCTTCTCCCGAAAAAAATAAATATGCTACAAAAGGTCTAACTATTGTTCTAAAAAGAAAAAGAACAAGAACACAGCAATGCCACATAGTGGCTTAACCAAGAAGATTTCATTAGCGGGGGGTAGGGTATGAAAATAGGGTAAAGTTCGCAAGGGGGGGGGGGGATAGTGTAGAGCAGTAAAGCAATAGTAGACCAACTCCGATCTGATTTTACTCTAAAGTATTTAACAAATAAATATTTTTATCTAAGTAATAAGGGGGGAGGGAGCGGAACTGGTAATTTTAGACAAGATGCGTCCGTAACAGTTGCTAAAACCAGAATGAAATCTACATCGTTAGCTCTCAATGGAAAGTCTAAACTATAGCTATGTTAACCCTACAAACTTAAGTTAGATCTAACATGCATCTCTAGCTTTCAATGGAAAGTCGAAACTATGTAAACACTACAAATTCATGTTAGATCTAAGCTGCCCACAGAAGTGTTGACAAAAAAATGTCGTTCATTGCAAGGACATCCACAGTTCATTGTGAGCTCATTTATTTAAACAAGGAAAAACATTTGTGTAGATTTTAATAAAACTCTACACCAGAGGTCAGTAACCTTTTGATATTAGTTTCCAAAATAGGATTTCTAATTTATTCAGCGTGCCAACAGCTTTTTACTTGTAGAAGCGTTTTGTAAATTCGTTTTAGGGGTCTTCCACTTGCCATTGACAGTTTCTCTGCGTGCCAAGTGTGGCACGTGTTATCGTAGGTTGCAGACCCCTGCTCTACACTATAATGTGAATCTTATTAATGAAGTCAGATATCAGATCGGTAAGACTGTTACTTATTAACCAACACATCAGGGAAAACATCGTTGACTGCCAACTCAAACTTTTCAGTCGACGGATACAGCTTCGAGTTTATAGCAGGCAAACACTTAAGACTTGGTAACAACATCCAAAGCACATTAGCGGGATGGTTGGGGGTGTCTAGAAGCGTAACCCGCGACCCAGGGATTTAACAGTATAGTCTATATGATACATAGCCTATGCCTTTCTTTGTGTAGTAAATTATTATAATTTAAAAACAATATATTTGTGTCATCATCATCAGGTACCATGTCTGGAACAGACAATGGCGACCATCACTCACCATTTCTCTGGGTTTTTAGCTGTTTCAATGAAGTCGTTACTGCTTAGCCTATTGTTTGTTGTCCATTCGTTCAGTCTTTCCACGTATGTTATTCTTTGTCTTCCTCTGTATCTCCTACAAGTTATCTTTCCACACAAAGCTAGTCTTTCTATTCTATTTTTGCTATAGACGTGGTGTCCTAAAAATGTCATTATTTATCTTGTGGCACATGCTGTTGTTTAACACCTCAGCATTTTTCTTTTCAGTCCATGATATTCTATTTGTAAAAGTACATTTATTTAAAATGTTTGAAAATCAAATAGATTTCTTACGTTTCTAGAAAACCAGATAAATGAATCGATTTAACGCACAAGTTAAGAAACAATTTAGATTCTAAACAATTAAAGAACACAAGCCAATAATCTATCGTTTTCGATTAACATTGTCTTTTCAATTTACGTGCAACTTGTAGGCCGCCGGTCTCTAAAGTAATTTGATAAAATATTTATGAGTTCCACGGAGCGGTTCTAAAATATTTCAATATCGAGTTAAAATTTTTAGTCTAAAGATATCTCCATGGCAACCTTGTGTCTTAAGAGACGATGGTGTATCACGGTGAACTTTGGCTATGCATTTCCATGTGGCAGAAGAGACCAACATTTGAATGGCAGACTTTTTTTTGCAATTGATGAGAAGGAGGTCCGCCAATAGCGCAAGTGATAGTCATCCAATGAGAGTCATGTACACAGTTCAAAGAAAGGATGTGCTCCAGTATATTCTGGTTTAGAATCACTGACCGACAGTAAGTGCAGAATAATGTGATTAGAAGATGTAGTAGAGTCAAACGATTATATCATATCTTGGACATCAGTTGATGTGAAATGAAGTCAGAAAAAATGTTGCGTAGAATCAATGCTCAAATCCCACATTTATTTGCTTTTCTTTGCTTAGGTAAGTTCATTTTTAATAAGTAAGTAAACTCCGTCACACAAATATGAAATCTATGGTTTGTTAAGCAGAGTTTAAAACACCCAATGGCCATGGGAAACTGCAGCACAATGCCCACTGACATTAACTTATCCTAAACTTATCAGAGCTGGGTAGACCCAGTGACGCCTACGGATCCGGAACCCTAGCCGTCTTTTGGATATGAATCCAGGGCCTTCAGAATTCTAATCGAATGCGCACAATGTCCTATAATTATTTGCAGGCCTGTAAAGAATTATTTATTGATCACTGAAAACCTCAATGAGATCAATAATGCCCTTAGAAAGGTAAAAAGTACCAATTTAACAACAGCTTGAAGAATATATTATGCAGTCTTGTATATGATTTAAAAAAAAAATTGAAGTAGACATTTTCAGAATCGATTCTTTCAATTTCATAACCTATAACAAATAGTAATTGATTTTTATGCCAAATCGTATTATATTTGGTTATAGTCTGTCATAGTACTGAATGAATGAAATGCAAAATATTTATCATAATATAAAAAAAAAAAAAACAACTAATAACTCGGAGGCTTATAAAAAATTATTTAAAGTGACTTACTTCAGTCTTATTAGTATGTTAAGTTACAGACGTTCAGTCCAGAAAAAATATTATTACGTCAATAGCCCAAACCTCCAGAAGGGCGGCAGGGATTGGTCGGCAATAAGGTTAGAACCTTGGTTATCTAGTTGACACAACGTAGTCCTAACCACTGGACCAATTGGCAATATAGTGTAGGCATCTCTAGCGTTCAGTAATAAATAAAACAACAGCACCTTCTCATAAATGTGTATAACTTTGTATAACCGTTATTCTTGATGGATTCCACAGTTTCCAAAGCCAATGCAAATATGACGACATCAAACTTTCACAAACTACAAAACACTACTGGTGTGAAACTAGAGAACAGCACAAGTGTACAAGCCGCAAGTAGAATCGAATGTTCCATGAAGTGTGCCTCCCAGAACTGTGACTGCTACTCATTTGATAAACAGCTGAGGTCGTGCGAAATGGGTGAGTTGGTAGATGCTGTGACGCTGTGTCTTGTTAGTTAGCAAAATATCAATTAGTCCGTAAAATTTATTAAATAGCTTATCTATTAATTTTCGCATTTCCATGTAGGTTAGCGTTAATAACCAGTCAAATACTGGTTACTTCCCTTGTTGATAGTAAGGGGCAGGCAATTATCGGATACCTTCCTTTTGTTTAACATGTGGTTATTGTGAAGGTGCAATATGGCATGTTGTTTATCCAAGGGTATCAGCCGTCGGTAATGACGTTATCTTTCGTAATCAAAGGAAACCAGTCGGCTGTTTATTATTAATGTTAAGGGCCGTAGCTCGCCATTAGGTTCTTAAAGGGAACCGATAAAAGAACGACCTTGGGTGTCCTGAATAATTGCATCCACAATATACACATATCGTGCATCAAGCCATACAATACCCAAGATAAAGTTCAGCTATCAAAGCCATATGCAAACAAGCATAAAATGGTGCATGGATTATGTTTAACTTTTGGATTAAACCCCACAATAATATTGAGGATAATAATAGCACACTCGGCATGCATAATGTGATAGCACGGAGAGTCGCGAAATACAACTGATTATAATTATCACTGAATGCCTTTAAATTCTTTGATAAGGACTGGATTAATATCAGAGATATACAGTTGCAAACTTTAGCGGCCACAGTTTTCTAGAAGGGTCACTCTTAAAGACTTATTTAATTATCTTTTTATACAGAAAACTCAGAAAACAATGAATACTGTAATAACAAGATCGGTCCTTTCGACGACATATGCTTTGTAATGAACTGTTGCATATAGGAATATATCCTGCCACCCATACAGCTGTACATATGCAACTGAAGATTATGGTCAGTGCATAATAGCCAATAGGCCGCAGGTAGCCAATGATAGATGTACAATTACCTTGGTGATGTGGGCATAATTGTGCAGCGGTGCAATACGCGCTTTAGTATTTTGTACCGCCTTGAAGTCTGCAATGCAGGCCCTGAGACACAACGACTGATTTGAGAGATGACTGCCAACGGTCTTCGGCTCTTCTCGGCCCAGAGATCGTAGGCTCAAGAAACAAGCCCAAACCACACAACTGATGCGAGGATACCCAAAGGCAACATCATTTGATTTAACGTCAACCTACCGCAGGCTGGCGCTAAAATTACACAGAATTGTTTCTGTCTTGTCTTCATTTAAATCAGTTTGATGACTCTCATAGCCGTACAAAAATGTTTATAAACGCTTATAAAAATGAAAACAGAACAACTTTCGGTAGTAATAGAGTTTAAAATTACACTAAAAACTGAAAACTACCCAATTTATTGAAATATTTCGAAAGGTAATTTAACAATTTGACTTAAAGTTACATTATGTCTTTGATTGTTTAGTGTTATTTGGATTATATTTTATAAATTAAAGGAGTTTGTATACGGTCAACATTGGTCACACATGAAACCAAGGACCTTTACGTATCTTGTAATGAGAACAAGGACTTTCAATACTTGACCTATGGCTCAGTCAGTGCTTGTGTTTGGGTATCATTTGACTGCGTCGACTTTACTACTGCAAGAAATAGCTGCAAAGGTAAGGTTCATATAGGAGGCACTGTGTCCGAGCGGCAGTAAGTTCGGCTGGCGTACGGAAAGTCTTGGGTTCGAATCCTGGTGAAGGTTAGAGTTTGTCCCCGGGTCTGGAGGGTGTCCCTCTGATCTGCCCAGATCTGATGGGTACCTGACTTTAGTTGGGCTAAAGTAAAGGTGGCTGGGCATTGTGCTGGTCATACAAATATCACCTAGTATGCCGTAGCCACAGAAACTGCTTCATCAGTTCCATGGATCCTATTAGTCCGATTGGACATTTTACTTTATACTTTACTTAAGGTTCATATAAAGTTTACAGTAGGTAGAATTTGTTTAATTAGAAAAAAAAAAATTACCAGCCGTTTTTATACTGGTCAAAACGTTAAATTTAAAAATATCCAAAATAAAATTCCGTTAGTATATTTTTTTTGCTTTTGCATGCGCTGAGAATGATTGTTCGTTATGTACACTTTGTCAAAAAGTATTTAACAACACATATTATCAATAAAGTTATTTACGCCTTTCAGTAGCCGAATTATTAGAAAACTATTGCCACTATATTTTTTTTTATTCATTAAACAATGTTTAATTATTATTATATTAGATTTCATTTGTGCAGTGGTGTAGCCAGGATTACACTGTAGGGGATTTTCTATAAAAGAGAGAGAGGTAGGGGAAGAAGGGGCAAACCGAATAAAGAAGATGTGGGATTGGGGGGGGGGAGGTGTGATACTGATTGTTATGTTCACGTTTTTGGAGGTTGTGGAGAACGAGGGGAACAATTGAGGGTTACTTTTTTTTAGTTTTTTTACAATTTTCTTTTCCAATTCAACTACGAAATCAACTCAATTTATACCAAGTTATCGAGAATCGAAACGTAGGAATAGTTGAATTAAATGCAATATCTACAAAGTTAAAAGAGGAGAAAGAAATATTAAGATTAAAATTGTAAATCCTCGTTTGGTGACAAAACAAAATGTGTGTGTGTGTGGTGGGTGGGGGGATTTAGTAAACTTTGACCTAGCACGTAATCTCCCCCCCCCCCATTTTTTTAAAATAAATAATATTGTTCTATGCCAGTATTCATTTCTTATTGTGCCAATTTTCGATAATGTTAAACTAAGGTTTAATTTGTGTGGTTTGTTATAAAAAAAAAAAAAAAAAATTGTATACGTACAGGCATGGGAGCGAAGTTGTACACCATAAAAAATCTGGAGAAACTGAAACTGCTAGAATATTATTACTATGGACCCCAAATGTGGGTTGGCTTGAGTGAGAGAAACGCAGATAGAATCTTCAGGTGGGAAGATGATGACGTCATCTGCGATCCGACATGTGAAAAGGATATTTTCGCTACAGGTAAATATATGATTTCATTCGCATTTATCAATTATTTTACGCTTTGACATTCCTGATGACATTCTTGATGGCTTTCTTGATGGCAATCTTGATGGCATTCTTGATGGCATTCTTGATGGCATTCTTGATGACACTCTTGATGACATTTTTGATGACATTCTTTATGACATTCTTGATGACACTTTTGATGACATTCTTTATGACACTCTGGATGAAATTTATGATGACATTCTTGATGACATTCTTGATAATATTCTTGATGACATTATTGATGGCATTCTTGATGGCATTCTTGATGACATTAGTGATGGCATTCTTGATGGCATTCTTTATGGCATTCTTGATGATATTCTTGATGACATTCTTGATGAAATTATTGATGGCATTCTTGATGACATTCTTGATGACAGTATTGGTGACATTCTTGGTGACATTCTTGATGACATTCTTGAAGACATTCTTGATGACATTATTGAGGACATTATTGATGACATTCTTAAAGACATTCTTGATGACATTCATGATGACATTATTGACGACATTCTTGCATACATTCTCGATGACATTCTTGATGACATTTTTGATGACATTCTTGATGACATTCTTGATGATTCGTGGTACACATTATTTACCACACTTTACACGGATTACGGGTATGAGAAAAACATGGATCCATGATGACGCGGATATATCGTTCACCAGTTTCAGTGGCATACTTGGGAATAGTGTGGCCAAAACAATGCCTATTCGCCTTTAATTAACCCCAAATTAAGTCAGGCAACAATCATAACTGGGTAGACTCAGGGACATCTTCCAGACCTGAGAACAAATCATAGCATTTACAAGGAATCAAACCCTTCGGTACGCCAGCCGAATGCGCTGCCGCTCGGCCAAGGTACCCGCAAAAATTTAAATATTGATCGGTGCTTCTGCTGCATATATATCTTTACGCTATATTGAATTATAATTATAAGTTAAACTTATCATTTTTTTTTGTTTTTGGGGGGGAAAAAAGTACTATATGATTATAAAATTTAAAAAATGTTCGGTTAAAAACTAAAAGTGCCATGTTGCTAAAGACGCTTCAATGAAAAAAACAGTTTTAAAGAGCACATTTTCAGAAACCGGAATGTTATTTTCAATTATTTATACTCGGAATTTCCGAGTTGCCGAGTTTCCTAGCGGTAAAGAACACAATACAGAACTCTCAATTCAGGACATTGGTCTTATAAAAAGAATGGCTATCGCCTTCATATTAAATTTGTATGCGCTGATTGAGGCTAGAATTGATTGCACCATTAACTAGTCACTGATCCAAGTAAGCGAGTTATAGGAATGAACCACCTTAATTTGAAAACATCTTGACGATAAAAAGAGAGTCTAAGTTATTGGAAATACATTTACATGCCAGTGTTTAGGAAATATAAGTTTACAGATAAGTGAAAGTCACGTCAAAGCTTATTGATTATTTGCTTCATGAATGTTACTTCAGTACTTAATCCATTCTTTTTTATAGATCAGTGACTTAGGTCACATTGAGATGTGAAATCTTGAATGGTATTTTGCCCTAAGAACACAAAATGATAGACAGGGTGTGGTGGGGGGGGGAGTACACACGTGGAAATGTTGCACCTTTACTTTCAGAAATGATGTCAGTATTATACATATTATACGCGTTATAAAAAGATATCTAAATGGAATTAAGCATACATAGTATAGAAAAATCAATATGAAAATGCACAACGATCAAGAGTTTTTCATTAGAGACACATTCATACCTTATCGCTGTTTCATTTTTGTTCGGTTCATTATAAAGAGAAGGTTATATTAGCCACACATTCGTACTCTATAACTCTTTCATTTTTGTGAGTTGCAACTCCCTATTTTTTTTTGGTTAATTATAGAGTCCAGAACCAGTCTACCGCCTTTAATATCATTAACATAATATTTAGCCGATATGTGACGATTAGTATGCTATCTTTTTATATAATATGTTAGGGTCCAGTCATCACAAGTAGTATGTTGATTTCTTAAACCGTCTTTACTGTACCGCGTCTAAGTGTAATAATTGTTACTTTAATTAATGTTTATCTGTGTGTGACGGTTTGATTTACATGATGTATATGTTTCCCTTTTATTTGGCAGGTAAACCAGATGGTGGTCCGTGTGTGTTCTATTACTACTTTGGGCCAAAACTTGATGATCACTATTGTAATTTGACACTCTACTATATTTGCGAAAAATCTGTTTTTAACTTCTTTTAAAAGAAAACTCAAAGCACCACTAAGAACAAAATTGTGTGTGCATACACTTTATTTTTATTATGATTTAACTAACCGTAAATGTTGCTCTTTGCCACCTGCCAAGAAAAAAGAACAACACATAAATTGTCAAAAGCAATCATAAATGTATAGGATCTACATTGTTCAGGAAATACAAAAATTTGGAATTTGCATTTAGACACGTTCAATAGGGATTCACCAATCAATAAGAAACACAGAGAAAAACAATTGTTTAAATGTTCACCATAGCTTGCTGACTATGTGCTAAGTATAAGATCGATAGGATAATGAGAAAAGTTTAACATTAGCTTTCCAAATGTCGGATAAGCTGTACGCCAGCCACCTTGCCTGAAATATTAGTGAAGCAAATATAAAAAGTTTTTTTTTCTTATAAAAATGAATAAATAGATGACTTTAATGGTATATTTGTCTTGAAAATAAATGTCAAGTACTAATTGATAAAATTACTTTTCTTTGATCATTATTATTAACTTTCTTCCACAAAGTAGTATGACATGATCAGTGGTTATTCGTCATTCAATGCACGATATTTTTGCAATGCAAGAAATGATGACTGAATGAAAACAATGGCAATTGCCTTTAATGCGTAGTGATAAATCATATCATTTTCATAAATAGTTGTACCTTAAATTAAATATCACAATACATTTATATATATACATATATATAAATCTAATAAACAAAGTTATTATTTTTAGAAATTATTGTAATGATATAAGGACTATTAAATATTACAAGAAAATGATTATTTTAAAGCATAGAGGTTCCTAAAGTTTATGAACTTAAATATTTGTATAACTCCGTTCGTAACCAGAAACGTTCGTTACCCAAAACATTGAAATCATTGAAATAGAGACAATTGTTACAGTTCAGTTTTACTCACTTCAACATGATGTTAAATAGTTGAATGGGTGAGTGAAGTTTTTCCCTAAATAAATAAATAGTAGTGAAGTGTGCAAAAGAAGTCTGTAAGAAAAGCATGATTTGTATGAGTGGTCAATAGTTGACAAAGGAGAGAATATCACGGTCAAACATCAGTACATGTTGGATCCTTCAGATAGAAAGTTTTTTTTTTACCAAGTTCGGTTGAACTATATGTGTTAAAACTTAAGTTGATTCAAGTCCAAAGTGAGACTTTGAATAGTGTTGAATAAATAAAGTACATTATAAAGAGCTAGATACAGTGCTCGAGTGAGAAGTAATTTATAAAGATATTATTGAAGAAATCTATTATTGAAGATATTGTAGGACAATTGTAAACTGTGTGTAATTATATTATTGTGCTTCGTCCACTGATGTTTGAACCAGATCTAATGTGTGCTCAAGTCTATGTTATTTAGTATTCAGTAATAATCAAAAGCAATACAGTAGCAACAATTTGTATCAAGATGGAAGATTCGTTATGTCTTACAAACATTCAATCGATTATTTGACGTAACGCGTCAAGCCCTGGTGCCTGGATGTCCAGGACTATAGTCTGGACTTTGTGCTATTGGGCGACAATGCAGGAATGTGATCGAGCCAACACTTTAAATGATCCAAGGGACAGCTACAGGAGGGGATAAGCAGCTCAGAAGCATAGGCAAAGACGTCCCTTACTCTTGACCACTCAAGAGTAACTATGTAATCGACATTGAACAATTACCGAAGAGCATTGATTAACCTGCCTTACATGCTAATTACAATTAAAATAAATACTCTATATTAAAAAAAAGTAAAAAATAAGTAATGTTAGTTATATTACAAAACATAACTTGTTTTGGTTTAACTATAAATTCAAACGAGGGAAACTATAATAAAAGGGAGGAAATTAACTGGTTTTATTGCCTTAATATTTCAAAATGTTTTCTGTTTTTTCTTTATTAGAAACAATAATGACTTACAATTATAATTTTAAAATGATACAACTATAAAATGAATTAGTCAAAAAGTACATACATATAATATTAGTAAAAAAAAAGATGTACATTACAAAACAAAAAACACTATAACAACTACTCACTTGGTATGATTATTCAGTATCTATTTTAAATTTTAAACCGCTAACGAAAAACTCAGTTTGATTGTGATTAATGAGATTAAAATATAACGAAGAGACTAGGGATGATAAGCGAAAACCGGAATCCGGTTTCGAAATCCGAATTTTTTATTGATGGTTGGAAGGTAATCATTAATGCAAGTAGCACACCCTTGTTTTTTAAACTATCATTTCTCTCATATTATAAATTATATATATATATTATTAATTATTATAATATTAATCATATTGTATTCACACAAATAAACCCCTAGAATGCCATGCAAACACTAATTAAGTTAGCGTAGTGTTTAGATTAGGGAGTAGAAGAGTATCCTGAAGCTATTATCTTCTCCCTCTCTTACACAATTGAAACACCCCACCCCACTCTTCTTCACCTCCTTCTCTATCCTTCACTACACTCTTTTAGTCCCAATTCAGAGTTTGCTAATTAAATACGATCAAATGGGTAAAAACCGTGAATGAATGATGTATACGTGTGTGAATTCTTAATGTATATATTTCCATTATATTTCCAACTATTTATTCATGCTGTCTGTATTAATGTGCTTGTAAAGTAAATATTCATTCATGTTGTTATTTCAACATGTTGTGTGTAGCCATTACGCTATAAAACTCCCTTGTACACACACCCTACCCACCCCCGCTAACCCCCCCTGACCCCCCCTTCTCCTATCACCCAAGGGCGGCGACTCGTTAGCTAACCTTTGAGACGGTCAATGTTTTCGCATCTACTTAACATCCCTCGGCCGAAAACCCACGCCAGCCACTTGAGATGACCACGTAAAATTCTATCAAAGGGAGATAAAACCCTCCACTCAGCATGACGTATGTATCAATCGTCTTTTATCTAGACTACCCCCACCCACTTCGACCCCCCTTGTCTCCCTTGCTCACCCCCGCTGAGTTGGGGGCGGTAGTAATTATGTCATCTACACCCACCCCTCCCCGGATGTTGGCGGTGTAATTGTTCACTTAAACCTATTCCATTCTCCCTCCAATACATCTATCTTTATGTAAATATATGTTCGAAAGGACCAATGGGAATTATCTGTAAATCAAAACTAATGTAATCACCCAATCAAACTGAGGAGCTTTTCACGTGACTAATGTTCACGAAAAGCCGCTCAACTAAATCTTAATCAGTTCTGGCTCAGGTCTCGAGGAAGACGCATCGTCTTAGCTTAACTCCCATTCTGTACACTTGGACTTATAGATAATTAGCCAGTAATGTTGTTGGCTTCCATTTGTCTCGAGAGACGATGGAGTTTATTGTGCCCTTGGGCAATGTGCGTTCCTGGCCTTGCAGCTTCTGCTATGGCTGTGCAAGCCCACATGCGAGTGACAGTCCCTATTGCACGTCCGGCACAGGAAGGCAGAACTGGTCATGGGCTGGTCTCTTCTTCCCCTCCTTTTGGTGCGCTTCTCATCGGCGAGCCGCTGCAGGTCTCTCTCTCCAGCTTCCAGCCCGGAGGCCAGCGCATGTCTCCAGCTGGACCTGTCCTTGGCTAGTTCCTCCCAGCTGTTTGTGCCAATGGCAAGGGCTTTCATGTCTCCCTTGCAGACATCCTTATATCGGAGGTGGGGCCGGCCCGCAGTCCTCTTTCCTCTGGCCAGTTCCGAGTAAAGGATATCTTTGGGTATTCGGCCATCCTCCATCCGACATACATGCCCCAGCCATCTGAGCCGGCGTTGGCGGATTAGAGTAGGCATGCTTGGCATCCCAGCCTGCCGCAGTACCTCGTTGTTCGTGACATGGTCCTGCCAGGATATTCCGAGTATGCGTCGGAGGCAGCGCATGTGAAAAGCACTCAATCTCTTCTCTTGTCTAGAATATAGCGTCCAGGCTTCGCTGGCGTAGAGTAGAGTGCTTAACACACATGCACGGTACACTGCATTCTTGGTTCTTATTGTCAGCTTTTTGTTGTTCCAAACTCTGTGCGATAGTCTGGCCAGTGTTGTGGAGGCCTTGCCGATCCTTGTGTTAAGCTCTGCATCTAGAGAAAGGTTGTTGCTGATAGTGGAGCCGCCAAGGTATGTGTAATGCTCCACAGCCTCAAGTTCGCAGTCATTGATGTTGATTTTGGGAGAAGCAGCTTCCTGGGACATCACATTTGTCTTTTTTAAGCTGATAGTGAGACCGAAGTCGCTAGCGGCCTTGGCGAAGCGGTCCATTAGGTTTTGCAGTTCTGCCTCTGTGTGTGTGGCTAAGGCAGCGTCATCTGCGAAAAGCATGTCCCTAATGACGGTCTCCCGTATCTTCCTCTTAGACTTAAGCCTGGCCAAGTTGAATAGTTTACCATCAGAACGGGTGTGTAGATAGACCCCCTCGGTAGAAGTTCCAAAGGCATGTCTCAACAGGCTGGCAAAAAAGATGCCAAAGAGTGTTGGGGCAAGGACACAGCCCTGCTTGACACCACTGATTATGTCAAATGCGGCTGAAGTTGACCCGTCATACTGCACTGTGCCTTTCATTCCGTCATGGAATGACTGTATTATCTTCAGTAGTTTCGGTGGGCAGCCAACTTTTGCCAGGACTGTAAAGAGTCCATCTCTGCTGACCAGGTCGTAGGCCTTTGTCAGATCAATGAAAGCCAGATAGAGGGGCATGTGTTGCTCGCGACACTTTCTTGGAGTTGTCTTAGTGAGAAGATCATATCGATTGTGGATCTTTCTGCTCGGAACCCGCACTGTGATTCGGGGTACACTCTCTCAGCAAGCCTTTGCAGTTTCTTTGGAACAACCCGTGCAAAGACCTTTCCCACAATGCTGAGGAGGGAAATACCCCTGTAATTATTACAGTCACTTCTATCTCCCTTATTTTTATACAGGGTAATTGCTCCTTCTTCCCAGCACTGGCAGAGGAGGCCATGCAGGTGCTCCACTAATACGCTGCTGCCACACTTGATAACCTCTGGTGGGATACCATCTTGACCTGGAGCCTTTGCTATTGGTAATCGCTCGATAGCTTCTTTTAGTTCTGCCAGGGTAGGTATGTCGTCCAGTTCTGCCAGGAGGGGGAGACTTTGGACAGCATCGATGGCCTCTTGTGTGATGTGGTTTTGCCTGGAGTACAACTCTGAGTAGTGTTCCACCCATCTGTCCATCTGTTTGCTCTTATCATGAATTATCACGCCTGTTGAAGACTTCAGTGGGGCTGTGACCTTCTTTGTAGGACCCATGGCCGTTTTTATGCCATCGTACATGCCTCTGATGTTTCCAGTTTCAGCCGATAGTTAAATGCTCTGGCATAGTTGAAGCCAGTAGTCATTTGCGCACTGCCTTGCTAGCCTCTGAACCCTGCTCCTGGCTAATCTATATGCCTGCAGTGTCTGTTGATTGGGAGAGTTCTTGTATTTTTGGTGAGCACTTCGTCTTTCTTCTATGGCGGGGGTGAGCGTGACAGAGTTGAACTCGAACCAGTCATTGTTTTTTGTCTTTTTTCTTCCAAAGACCTGCATGGCTGTGCTGTGTATTGTTTCTCTGAGGTAGTCCCACTATTCTTTGGCGCTGTTGCCAGGGAGATCAGTGTCTAGTGAGTTCGAGAGAGCTTGCGTGAACTCTATTTTCCTGTCTGGATGATATGTCATGCTCACATCGATGCGGGGTCTGCCTTCTGGCCTGGATCGGATGATTTTCTTTGGCAGCAATCTTATCTTGCAACACACTAGTGAGTGGTCAGTGTCACAGTCTGCACTATGGAAGGTGCGAGTGAGAAGAACCTGCTTCAATGCGAAACGCCTGGTGATGATTAGGTCCAGCTGGTGCCAGTGTTTAGAGCGGGGATGTCTCCATGATACCCTATGCTGGGGCTTTGTCTGAAAGAAAGTGTTGGTGATGCATAGATCGTGGTAGGAACACAGTTCCAAGAGTCTCTGTCCGTTTTCGTTCAATTTTCCTGTGCCAAATCTTCCCAAACAGGAGGGCCATGAAACGTAGTCAGCACCCACCCTAGCATTGAAGTCACCCAGTAAAATCAAATGCTCATCTTTGGGGATTGTGCCTAGCAGTGAGTCCAGCTGGTCATAGAACTCATCTTTGGTGTGTGCGGTGGCGCTGAGAGTTGGTGCGTATGCACTGATTAGGTTGGCGGGCCCTGTTGAGGTATGGAGGCGGAGTGAAAGTAGTCTTTCAGTTCCCTCTTGGCATGGTACTATCATCCCCAGTAGGGAGTTCCGGACAGCAAATCCGACGCCGTATTCTCTGACTTCTTCTACACTTTTACCTTACCAGAAAAACGTGAAGTCTTTTTCTCTTAGGGACCCAGAACCTGACAGCCGTGTCGCTTGTAAAGTGGCTATGTCGACCCGTAACCTTACGAGTTCGTTGTTGATGACTGATGTTTTCCGAGCATCGCTGATGTCTTGAAGTTGTCTGACAGACCGGGAGTCAGTGTCCGTACATTCCAGCTCCCCAGTTTAAGGATTGGGGTTTTCCTTTTTGTTTTTATTTTATTGCTTGGTGCATGAGTTACAGTCCACTTGTCGGGCATGTGCGTGCCCTAAGCCCTACGCACCCAGTAGGGCAGGCAAACTGTGGCGGGACAACACCTAATTGACTAGGGGCTGCCCAGCTTGAGGCGGGTGGTAGCTGTCCAATGAGACATTGTCATCTCTCCCACCGTCGGAAGCAGTCCCTGGCGCCAGCTCTACGCCAATTGAGCGGGTGGCTTATAACCGGTGACTACTACTTCCCGTGTTGTGTCGACGCTGTGAAGCGAAGCTGGAGTGTCCTCTCCAGGGCACAAGCCTGGGCAGGTGATGTAGGGAATAAGCTGTTGCCCATGCAGCATACTCCCTCTCTCAACTCAGCTGATGGGTGCAAGGGAAAGGCGGAGCCAGTACGACTTGACATCAGCTGCGTCGCAGGAATTGCCAGAAGGACGTTGCAGGCAACGCCAGTCTGCCTTAGGGATTCCGGCTCCTGATTTGTGATCGAGGTTTACTCCCCTAGCCTTTCTCAGGAATGAGTATAGCCGCAAGGCAGCGGAGGTTTGTAGTCAGAGTTTTCCTTCTCCTAGATGAGCAGCCAACCACGGCTGACGAGCCCCATCTGCCCGAAGCAACTGGTTTTTAGGCGCCAGTGGTCCGCCTTTCACCCCTTCTCCTGTTAGTTAGGAACGGGCTACGCCGGACTTATTTGCAAGTCGCTCGTGAAGGCCAGGAGCTGGATTCGGCTGTCAGAGGCAATTAGAGACGCAAGCCATTGGAGCATTTCATAAAATGAGGGAGCTTATCCCCGCATCCACCCCGGCTATGCCAGCCATTGAAACCCCGCCAGTAATAGTAATTCGTTAATAAAGTTGTGTAACCTAAAAGTGGATTCCATAACACCACCGTGTACTAATGTTAGACATTCCTGCGCAAATTCATATATGTTTCAAGCAGTATATCGTCCCACATGTTAGATATATATATATATAGCGGTCTAGCCAGTACTCGTATTTTTTTTCACCAGTATAAGTTGTGTAACGTTGGATTCCATAACATTAGCATATACTAGTGTCAGCATTACTGTACAAATTCATATGTATATCTCATCATTGGATATTCGAAACGTAAAAAAAACACCTGAACTGTAACCAGTGATTTGCTTGCTTATCTTAGAACTGTCTGTTTGTGAACGTCGTAACATCTTAACGAGCCAGGAGACACGTAATCATTGTTCCAGGACAATTGCAGCATCGGTACCTCATACCCCACGACAACCAGCCACCATTAACCATTAACCCCACAACAACAGCCGCCATTAACCCCACTCAACCACCACCCCACACCCCTCTCAGTGTCAACATTGTGACGAATTGGTGTCCCGTCCGGGATACATCGTGACACCGGTTTTAAAAAAAAAGGATTTGAAAAAAAAAACTGTTTTAACATCCCTAATTAGAAGCAGTATCATGAAAAACGGGAATATCCGAATATGAACAAAAAATGCGCATACCGAAGGGATAAGTTTGGTCTGTTTTTTTATTATTAATCCCTTTATTTTAAGTTGCATTTTCTGTCTGTCTGATTGCAATGGTGCAAGTATTGGCTTCGATTTTTCTACCACTTTTCGTGGTCCAATCGAGCTGAAATTTGGACAGCAGACTTGTCGCGCTTAACAATACATCGCATTAAATTTTCATTTAAAACAACTTAATAATACTACACTTATGACAATATTCATTTCTTAAAAGGAAAGTATAAGAAAAATTTTGGTTACACTTTAAAAATGCCTGTGCAACTTTTTATAGTTTTTCGGCGCAAGGCTAGAAAAAAAAATTATGCGCTAAGATTATTTTTAGAACAAATCATACGGAGTATGGGGATATTTTTGAGATTTGCGACACAGATATTTTTTTTTCTGTACGTTTTATTTGCAGTAGTCAATCAATTATTTAATTAAATGATGGTAAACTTAGTTTGCAAATAAAGGGAGTATAATAAAAACTTCGTTTTAATAATTTTCTTGTATGGGTGTGAATGTTAGACTATTGATAATGAAACAAGGAAAAGATTGGAGGCAGTAGAAATTTGGTTTCTAAGACGTATGATGAGACTGGACAGAAAAGATATCTAATGCAGAAGTGTTGAAAACAGCATGTACCTCAAGAGAACTCATTAAAACCATTAGAAACAGACAGATAAAATTCCTAGGACACATCTATAGGAAAAATGGTATAGAAAGACTGGTTTTGTGTGGGAAAATATCTGGTAAAGAGACAGATGAAGACAAACGTTGACATATGTAGAACGCCTGAACCAATGGGCCACGAAAAACAACATAAATAATAATAACTTCCTCCAAATAGCTAACAACAGGAAAAAATGGAGTGTCATGACCGCCGATGTCTGTTCCATTCCTGGCCCCTAAAGAAGAAGAAGAAGAAGAAGAAGCGACTACCAGCTGGTCTGCACTCGGCTCTCATGTTTGACGTAAGAATGATTGTGCAGAGGGAGGAACCAGCTGATCTACGAACGATGACCAGCCTTTCGTTGCAGAAAGTCAATACGGGTATCAGTGAAGTTTCCGATACCATTCGACATTTAAACGCCGAAAGGCCCACATGAAAGGCAAGGAGTTCTAAGAAGCCCTAAGCGCATCTTATTTGAAAAAAAAAACAATGAGCTTTAGAACTCTTAACGATTTTCTCTATAAAGTTTGTTTGCTTTCGACATTGGTCTTGCTACAGCAATTAATATGTAATGCATTGTCATACCACATTACGTTACAAAATATTTTAAGGATGACAAGGATATGTTTTACGCTTAATTACTTATAATAAACTAAATAAATGTTTCATATGAAGATATTAATTCTAGTGGAGCGACTGTACAAAACGTCCGCATCTTATGGCATGCAAATCAGTGCCGAAAAAAACTAAATTAATGACTAGTAACACCAGCGGCATCACCACGCAGATCAAGATTGGTGGGCAGAGTTTGGAAACAGTTAGCAGTTTCAAGTACCTAGGAGCTATTGTATCCGAAAAGGGCTCCAAACCAGCAGTAATGTCCAGGATTGCCCAGACAATAGCATCACTAAAGAGGCTCAAGACAATATGGAAAATCAAGAACTTAGCCTTCAGCACCAAAATCAGGCTGATGCGCTCACTGGTCCTCTCTATTTTCTTATATGCTTGCGAGTCATGGACACTAACAGCGGAGCTGGAAAATAAGATAAACGCCATGGAAATGAGATGCTTCAGGACCCTGCTCGGTATCTGTTACAAAGACCATATCTCCAACGAACAGATAAGAACAATAATACAACAGGAAATTGGAAAGTATGAAGACTTGCTGGCCACAGCCAAGAAAATAAAACTGGAATGCTATGGCCACGTCACCAGAACCAACGGGCTTGCAAAGACCATCCTGCAGGGTACCACCAGTGGAGGCAGAAAGAGAGGAAGACAAAAGAAACGTTGGGAAGATAATATCAGGGAATGGACAGGTACAAAACTGTGCGAGGCAATTAGAACGGCTAAGAGACGGGAGGAATGAAGGAGGCTGGTTTACATGTCATCTGTGGCGCCCCAACGGTCTAACAGATTACGGGATATGTAAGATGTAGATAGGATATTAATTATGATTTCTATCAGTCTAATTGATTATTGGATACTTTAGAATTATGTTATGAGGCAGGATGGTCGAGCAGCAGTGCGTTCGGCTAGCGTACCAAAGGTCCAGGGTTCGAATCTTGGTGCAGGCTCCCTGGTCTGTAGGGTGTCTCTTAGTCTACCCAACTCTGATTGGTACCTGACCTGAAACGGGGTAAAGTAAAGGCGGATGTGCATAGTGCTGGCCATTCAATCACTTAATATGCAGTGGCCACAGAAACTGGTGAACGCTGCTTCACCAGCCCTTTGGATCAGTTCGGTCCGAAGGGATACTTTACTTTTACTTAAAATTATGTTGCCAATACAATGATTGGTGTGTCGTCAATGAGTTTTAAAAAAAGCATCTACCTATAGTATTAACTAAACACGCAAAGTATTTCGGAATATTCACACCTAATGTATCAGGTAGACCAGGGGTCGGCAACCTTCCACTAACTGTGTGCCATACTAGGATTTCTAAATCATTCAGTGTTCCGAACGCATGAAAGTTAACTTATTCTATATTTTTATTTATAAGACAAATTGTTAGCGCCGTATCAATATCAATGCCAAAAAATAATGGAGCTCTAGAGAGAAAATAGTTTAAGCGTTTTATGTTAAATTAAAAAAATATACTATAGACATACTAAAACATTTTAACGCAAAGAAAACGAATTAATTATATTCCATTAAATTGTAATGTCCCAAATTAATTTTGTTTTTAGTGATGACAAAAAAGTCATGATTTGTATAATAACTAATATTACTTTTAGTGTTTTATATATTATATATTTATATAAATCCGACATTGTGGTATTCATTTCAAGATGGTCTTCTTTAAGTGTGTCCAATCCATTTCCATCTACGGCTATCGATGCTGTTGTCGATGGATTTTCTGTCTGGTCTTTTCAGATATGTTGGCGCATGACAGTAATTCAGGCCATCGAATTATCAGCAGGCATCTATTTACAGATAAATGTCTGGAGTCTGCGTGTATTTGCCTTGGAAACTTTCCAGGTCTCAGAGCCATAAAGCAGGACTGCCTTTAATGTGTATTAAATAGTCTTACTTTGTTCTTTAAGGACAGCCTGCTTGAGCTCCACATGGGGCGCAGGGCATTGAAAGCAAGCCTGGACTTGTTGATCCTGCTCTTTATGTCTTCATCTGTTCATCCAGCTCTACTCACCAGACTTCCCGAGTAAACAAATTTGTTATTTCCTCATCATCTAGCTCAGGGGTCGGCAACCTTTTGATAATAGAGTGTGAAGGTAGAATTTCTAATTCATTCAGCGTGCCAACAACCTAAAAGTTATCCTGTACTAGCACTAAATATTTTGTAGGTGACTTGAATTATTGCTTTTTGGGGGTGTTTCGCGTGCCATCGAAAATTGCTCTGCGTGCCAAGGCTGGTACAGACATTATATTTAAAGGAGTTCTTGTGCTTCTATAATTAAACATAAATATAAGTAATTCAAAAAACAAATTTTGTTTTTTTTAATTTAATAAACATAAGCGACTTTTTAAATAGCATTATACTATTCAATTAATGTAATTATTAATGTTTAAAAGATAAAATAAAGTGCTTCAACAATTTTCTCTAAATATTCCCTTTGCTTTCGGCCTTGGTCTTGCTACGGAATTAAATTAATTGTCCTATTAAAAAAAAAACAAAAAACAAAAAAAAAACATGTATAATAGAAAAGGTTGACTTTTTGGCTGTTGGCACGCTGAATGATTTAGAAATCCCACTTTGGTTCGCTTTTAGCGAAAGGTTGCCTTTCCCTGTTTTAACCCATCATCAAACTAAAATAAAAAAAAACGAAACATTTAAATACAACTAGAACACATCCAGGAAACAAAAAGCTGAAATGTAAATTTCAAGAGAATATTCAAAACTATTTATTGTAACACCATTAGCTAAAATAAAATACAAAATAAGAGGCGTAGCAACGTGAACACAGCAGGGGAGGGGGAGGTTATCCTCTCCACAACCCCTTAGTTTACTCAAAACAAGTTTTTTTTTCAAATATTTTTGATTTGAAAAAAAAACACCAGCTACAAAATACACAAAAGTGTAAGGGTCTGAAAATTGACATATTCAAATTATTATACTTTTATTCTTTGAATATCTAATTTTGTAGGTTATATTTTTATAAAGTATTCCGCGCACTACTTCACAATGCACTATTCCACCCCCCTCCCAACCCCAACAATGCCGATTGCCCCTTTTACTTGGCACTGTTCGCCCCTCCTTTTCACACTCTGTTTGGTTATTATGATTTACCCCTTTAACCTCTTCTTTAAAATGCTGGCTATGCCACTGATGAAAATAATTAAGATATAATAAACTAACCCATAAAAACAAAGTTTTTATTATACTCCCTTTTTTGTAAACTAAGTTTACATTTAATTTATATTTTGATATATTAAAATATATATAAGTGATATCATACCTTATGAATTTCCACACTAAAAGTTTGCGCATCCTTTTTTATCTAGCTTTGGCCCGCAAAAAAAATAAAAGTTGGACCGGCATTTTCAACGTAAAACCCAACCATTGACCATTTTTCTATGAAGTGTTTGTTAAATTATAAAAAATCATAATTATGTCATAATTAAGTTTTTTTAACTGAAATTTGATGTAATGTATTGTTAGTCGCCATAAGTCTGCTGTCCAAATTTCGGCTCGATTTGACGACGAAAAGTGGTCGAAAAATCGTTGCAAAGTTTTGCAAGCAGACAGACAAGCAGACAATACGAGTTAAGAGAAAGGGAGTAAAAAGATTCAAAACCAATGTAGAAATAATTGATAAATCTTCAAATTTGAACTCAGAATTATAAAACAATAACATTTAAAGAAACTATAAGAAAGACACAAATATGACAATATTGCTCATTCATTATACAAGGTTATGTGACTTCTAAGACAAGTTCACAAATGCTATCAACTTAGGGCATCAACATTTGGGGGGAACAGTTCAAAACCACAGGTTTTCGTTTGACCATACCGCTGGCATTATTATTTTTTTTCTTCAAAATCATATAGAACGATTAGTGTCTTATGCATCTGAGGCTTACGAAGACCATCGTTTGCCAATTTTAATAGTAAACGTCACGATGGCCATTTGCTGTGTGGTTAGAAAGCTAAGATGGCGATAGTAAATTTTTTACCCTCGTGGTCTATTTCAATGGAAAAATTTACGATGATCAATTTTATATCAATAATCCAGAAATGGTCACTTCTTATGGTAAATAAGCCAGGGTGATCATTTCTTATGATAAATACGCCAGGACGGTCATTTCCAATGTTTAAAAAATCTACGTTCTCGATTCGAATGGTAAAAAAAAGACATCATGGTCAAGTGTAACACTACAATGCCAGTAAGTGTTGACTCTATCAGCCACAACAAGACGAAGAGCTGCTGCTGGACATTGCCGCCGACGATCTGGCGGGGCAAGACTTCCGCTTCTCGCACTCTTTGTTTGGCCGGAGGAAGTAGTGGTAGGCCCCGCTGGAGGCGATCATGGCCAGGGCCACCAGAATTGCCTCCCATGTGTTGTAGACCAGGGAGAAGACTAGCGACCACACGACCATCAAAACGTCCACCATGTTTCTGTGAGCGTATATTCTAATATTTTCAAAATGTCAGAGGGCTCTACTACTGCACGTTGAGAAAGATGTTACCTGCTTAACTGTGAAAGAATTTAAAAAAAAAACGTAAATGCATGGATAAAGATAGGCAGGCGTGAAAGAAGACAAACATACAAACATAACGTTATTTTTTTTAATTTATTTCTGAGATGTCTTAACGCTATCGACTATAAACACATCAGATGTATTTATGAAATAATTCGTCTATTATTTTACAGGTATATTGATTCCTATAAAAATAATGATTCGGGAAATTTTAACATAAAAAAAAAACAACAAATTGTCAATACAAAACAAGTCTTAAACCACAAATTACCAAAATGTGCTATAAATTTCTGTGGTGAATGGGTGTCTTTAATTAAACGGTAAGTTAGGCCGGGGTGAAGGAAGACACACATCCTAACATAACGTTGACAATTATATTTCTGAGATGTCTTTAGTGTAGGGACATTGTGGCACAAGCACTATAGACATAAATAGTAAAGTAAAGTACCCGTCGGACCAAACTGATCATAAGTCCGGTGAAACAGCGTTCACCAGTTTCAGTGGCCGCGGCATACTAGGGGATGTGTGGCCAGCACAGTGCCAAGCCGCCTTTACTTTGGCCCAGCTGATGTCAAGTTTCCCGTCAGAGCTGGGTAGACTCTGGCACCCTCGAGTCCAGGGGACAAAATTCTAACCTTCACCAGGATTCGAACCTAGGACTATCAGTACGCCAGTTGAACGCGCTGCCGCTAGGCCACCGTGTTCTTATTATAGACATAAATAGATGAGCTATAAATAGATGAGCTATAAATAGATGAGATATAAATAGATGAGCTATACATAGATGAGCTATTAATAGATGAGATATAAATAGATGAGCTATAAATAGATGAGATATAAATAGATGAGATATAAATAGATGAGATATAAATAGATGAGATATAAAAAATAGATGAGATATAAATAGATGAGATATAAATAGATTAGATATAAATAGATGAGATATAAATAGATGATATATAAATAGATGAGCTATAAATAGATGAGCTATAAATAGATGAGATATAAATAGATGAGATATAAATAGATGAGATATAAATAGATGAGATATAAATAGATGAGATATAAATAGATGAGATATAAATAGATGAGATATAAATAGATGAGATATAAATAGATTAGATATAAATAGATGAGATATAAATAGATGAGATATAAATAGATGAGATATAAATAGATGAGATATAAATAGATGAGATATAAATAGATGAGATATAAATATATGAGATATAAATAGATGAGATATAAAAAGATCAGATATAAATAGATGAGATATAAATAGATGAGATATAAATAGATGAGATATAAATAGATGAGATATAAATATATGAGATATAAATAGATGAGATATAAAAAGATCAGATATAAATAGATGAGATATAAATAGATGAGATATAAATAGATGAGATATAAATAGATGAGATATAAATAGATGAGATATAAATAGATGAGATATAAATAGATGAGATATAAATAGATGAGTTATAAATAGATGAGATATAAATAGATGAGATATAAATAGATGAGATATAAATAGATGAGATATATTTATGAAATAATTAGTCATTATTATACATGTAGATTTATTCCTATAGTAAGAAGATTTTCGGAATTTTAACATTATTTAAAACCAGTTTGTTAATACAAGACTAGTCTTAAATCTCGAATAACCAAAGTTTGTAAATTACTTCCGTCTTTAATTAAACGATTGATGTAATAGCCATTTTCCATATATAATTTTGTTCACAAATATGGAAATGTTGATATCAAGATAGTTGGATTATGGAGAACTTATCTTTTAACATTCGCCCAATACTGTTCCTGTATCTGAATTGGAGCCGCTACCATTGCGACTCTTTTGATAAAAAAAAGATTACGAGAAATATTAACTCAAGAAACGGACTCCTGGATAGATGTATGGACCGATAAAAATAAGGTCGTACGGTCTATTCGATCTTTTAATGAAAATAAAACAGAGTTAATTAGATTTTGTGGTATACTAAGTTGGCCAGCACAGAGCCCAGTCGCCTTTAACTTTCCCTACTAATTTGAGAGATTGGTTCACTTCGGAGTAAAAAAATCTATCATTCATTAGGATTTAAACCTTGGACTTTCCGTACGACAATACGAGCTCGCTGCAACTAGACCATCGAACCATGTAGAGCCAATGGATCGTTTCAATTATTGTTCAGCTAGGTTGTTTATTTCTTGAAATAGATTGCCTCATCTATATTTCTCAAGGTCTTACGTAGTTGTTTGAAATCTCCAGAACATTGACTATAGTGCCCCCCCCCCCCTTTCCCGGATCCACCTAGCTCTGGACAGCTGGTACCTTACACTATTGGGGGCTGACTTTTGAAGCAGTTAGGCATGGTATGGGTAACATGAGTCCCGCTTCCTCTCCTTCCTGATCGCTGAATTTTGACATCGCAGCTATTGTTGGCCTTATTGACCAAAATGGTGGAAGGGGGACACCTCCCATACTTCAACAAAAGCCAATCAAATGAACCGGATTTGTCTCCCATACTTCAACAAAAGCCAATCAAATGAACCGGATTTGTGACTCCCATACTTCAACAAAAGCCAATCAGATGAACCGGATTTGTGACTCCCATACTTCAACAAAAGCCAATCAAATGAACCGGATTTGTGACTCCCATACTTCAACAAAAGCCAATCAAATGAACCGGATTTGTGACTCCCATACTTCAACAAAAGCCAATCAAATAGACCGGATTTGTGACTCCCATACTTCAACAAAAGCCAATCAAATGAACCGGATTTGTGACTCCCATACTTCAACAAAAGCCAATCAAATGAACCGGATTTGTGACTCCCATACTTAAAAAAAAGCCAATCAAATGAACCGGATTTGTGACTCCCATACTTTAACAAAAGCCAATCAAATGAACCGGTTTTGTGACTCCCATACTTCAACAAAAGCCAATCAAATGAACCGGATTTGTGACTCCCATACTTTAACAAAAGCCAATCAAATGAACCGGATTTGTGACTCCCATACTTTAACAAAAGCCAATCAAATGAACCGGATTTGTGACTCCCATACTTTAACAAAAGCCAATCAAATGAACCGGATTTGTGACTCCCATACTTTAACAAAAGCCAATCAAATGAACCGGATTTGTGACTCCCATACTTTAACAAAAGCCAATCAAATGAACCGGATTTGTGACTCCCATACTTCAACAAAAGCCAATCAAATGAACCGGATTTGAGACTCCCATACTTTAACAAAAGCCAATCAAATGAACCGGATTTGTGACTCCCATACTTTAACAAAAGCCAATCAAATGAACCGGATTTGTGACTCCCATACTTCAACAAAAGCCAATTAAATGAACCGGATTTGTGACTCCCATACTTCAACAAAAGCCAATCAAATGAACCGGATTTGTGACTCCCATACTTCAACAAAAGCCAATCAAATGAACCGGATTTGTGACTCCCATACTTTAACAAAACCGAATCAAATGAACCGGATTTGTGACTCCCATACTTCAACAAAAGCCAATCAAATAGACCGGATTTGTGACTCCCATACTTCAATAAAAGCCAATCAAATGAACCGGATTTGTGACTCCCATACTTCAACAAAAGCCAATCAAATAGACCGGATTTGTGACTCCCATACTTTAACAAAAGCCAATCAAATGAACCGGATTTGTGACTCCCATACTTCAACAAAAGCCAATCAAATGAACCGGATTTGAGACTCCCATACTTTAACAAAAGCCAATCAAATGAACCGGATTTGTGACTCCCATACTTTAACAAAAGCCAATCAAATGGACCGGATTTGTGACTCCCATACTTCAACAAAAGCCAATTAAATGAACCGGATTTGTGACTCCCATACTTCAACAAAAGCCAATCAAATGAACCGGATTTGTGACTCCCATACTTCAACAAAAGCCAATCAAATGAACCGGATTTGTGACTCCCATACTTTAACAAAAGCGAATCAAATGAACCGGATTTGTGACTCCCATACTTCAACAAAAGCCAATCCAATAGACCGGATTTGTGACTCCCATACTTCAATAAAAACCAAACAAATGAACCGGATTTGTGACTCCCATACTTCAACAAAAGCCAATCAAATGAACCGGATTTGTGACTCCCATAAAACATCGTGCTTTTGAAGAAATTCTCGGCTAACCAGATCTTGGCAAAATGGTTACTTGTAATGACATTGTGTAAATCTCATCAATTTCAGTTGTTGTTTTTTGTGTTGTTGCTTTTCGGTTCTGACAAATTTATATTTATTCATACAGTATTGTCCCAATAAGGACAGGGTTGGGGTGCTTATATGACTCTCTTACGCTCGGTTCTCAAAAATGAAAACCTATAACATGATGGATTACTGTGTGACGAAACAATATTATTGAGATTATGAAGGGGTATGGGTACCTGACCTTAGTTGGGGATAAAGTAAAGGCGGCTGTGCGTTGTGCTCGCCACACAATCACCTAGTATGCCATGGCCACAGAAACTGATGAACGCTGCTTCAACGGCCCTATGGATCAATTTGGTCCGTCGGGATACTTTTATTATCAAATTATCACTACTTTTTATTTGAGCATTAAAAATTATTTCTTAATAAGCTGCTAATTATATGTGCTCCATGAAATAACTTTAAATATCGGTTTGAAATCAGTTTTTTTTAAATCTATTTTTCTCCAAGGCTAGAGAACTTGACTTACTTCTGACCGATGTTTAGTGACCCATCTTTGTTTTGTTGTTTTTTCCTCTGGCTTACCTAATGGTTGAAAAATAAAATTGTGCACAATCAAGAAATGTATTCTATTTAGCACTTGTGTAGTACAGTGCATCACAACTCGATATAGTGCAACTATTGCTGTTACATAGAAATAATTTGTTGTTCTTTTCCATAGACTATAATACACATGGACTGCTTGCCTTAGTATTTCTGCTATAGGCCTACACGTTCCGTTTTATTTAATCGCTATGATTTTCTCAATGAAAAATTAAAATCGAAAGTTGCATTCAGCGAAAACATGTAGCCTATAGATGAGTTTGTATGCGCACGGAAAAAGAACATAAGCTTTAAAAATAGAGCAAGCGGTCTATCTTATTATAGTCAATGATAATAGCTGGACTATAATATACATGGACTGCTTGCTTTAGTATTTCTGCTATATGATGACTTGAAACACTGATGTTCGGAATTCCCGATTCTAAATAACGTAATTGCTATACAGGAAATAAAGTTATTGATATACAAGTTCCGTTTTATTTAATCGCTATGATTTTCTCAATGAAAAATTTAAATCGAAAGTTGTACAGAGCGGAAAAATTTATAGATCAGTGTTGTGTGCGCACGGAAAAAGAATATAAGCTCTAAAAATAGAGCAGGCGGTCCATCTTATTATAGTCAATGATAATAGGATTAATAGGCCTACAAGTATTCATTTAAAGTCGAAAAAATGCGATTTAATAAAACGGAACTTGTATCGCAAATACTTTATTTTGAATCGGGAATTACAAAACAAGAATATACGAGCAGAAAATAAACAAAGTAAGAGGTTCTTGTGTATTAGTCTATGTTCTTATCTTATAATTATTATAATAACGCTTATTTATAAAGCGCTTCTACCCATGCTATGTTGGAATCAACCGTTTTTAGTTGTGTTGTTGTTTTGGTAACAAAAAAAGTGGATGGTTTGTAAGAATGTAATTAATAATTGTAAGGTGTTTTGTTTTATACAAAGCCAAGTCAACTAAGAGTCTTGGGTATTATAAAGTTTTTTTCACAAATAGCAAATGTGTACCGCTATGGGATACAACTAAAAAGATACTTTAGACTAATATAGTAAAAGTTAAAAAAGATTGTTAATATAATCTAGAAATCTAAAAGAATAATATAATAAAACACTAAAGAAGATATAATATAGTTAAAAATACACTTCTTTTATTTCATATATAAAGACAAAAAGTTAACTTTTTTACCGAGTGGCTTTTGTGTAAAGAATGGGTTACCGTAACTAGTAAAGAATACCATTAGTTTTGCATGATTAATAGACATGTATAAATGAAAAATAAACTGACTCCACACTCCACACCACAGAAAAGCTAATGACAATATTATTATAAACGTCTTTACAAAAAGATTGTCTGCATCACAAGGACTATAATAGACCTGATTAAAAATATATGTATACTGTGGAAATAGTATTACTAATATCATTTACATTTCTAGTGCAGTTTTTTTTGCAAATTTGAACTCGCGCAATACCACCCCAAAACAGTATCTTCTACATCAGGGGTAGGGATGTTAAACAAAAACCGGAATACCGGATTCCGGTTTTGAAAGCGAAAACCGGTTTTGATTTTAAAAACTGGTTTTCGGTTTGTTGGTTGTAAGTTAGAAGGAAATCATTACTTCAAGTAGAAGACCCCCTTTTTGTGGTTCTAATGGAAATATTTTAAATAAATAATGTTGGATTCGCACTAAACAATTCCTGAAATGCCTTGCTAACACAATTTAGTGAGATATTGTGTTTCTTGTGTTTCCAAATGCCAACTATGGCTTGCGATAAAAACAACATCAAACCAATTGTTAAGTTATAGATTTACAATTAACATTAATCTTATTACTTGTCGGCACATCTTTAGATTTGCGCGCCTCTTTGATGTATGCAATGGAAAGACGTAAACTAGCCCTTCCCTGTGACCCTGAACAATTCGGCTAGACACCGCGTCGGTGCTTTATTGTTAACGGCACTATTAAATACAAATTCTTCTGATTTGTTCTACGCGAATCCTTTCAATACATTATTTAACATGTTAACATGTATGCCTTTTCAAATGCTTCTTAATATTATGGTCAACGATAATCGGTAATTTGATTATCACTATTGAAAAATTGTTTTAATCAATGACCCCAGACTTTTTTTTATGTCTAAACGATTTTATGGTAAAGAGTACTAAATCATATTGTATTTACACAAATCAACCACTTGAATGCCCTGCAAACACTAATGGGCCGTATTGCTGCTGAGAGTTAACACCCTTGCCCCTTATACAAGTCAATCTTTTATGACTGACTTGTAATTTTACAAGTCGGTCATAAAAGATTGACTTGTATAAGGGGCAAGGGTGTTAACTCTCAGCAGCAATACGGCCCATTAAGTTTGAAGTATTTTTCAAATATACCTACAAAACTACGCACATTTTGGCATTTCCGGCCTGTGATTTGTGACAATAATGCGGGGGGGGGGGGGGGAGAAATCGAAATCCGGTTTTTAACCGGTTTTGTAGAACCGAAAACCGGTTTTGGAAAAAAAAACGGTTTTAACATTCCTAATCAGGGGTAGGCACACTTTTGTTTATAGTGTGCGAAACTAAGATTTCAGACTCACTCAGCGTGCCAACAACCTGAAAGTCAAACTAGTTTTTAACTATATTATTTTAAAAAGACAATTTATTTAGTGCAAGTAGCAAGACCAAGACCAAAAGAAAAGGAGCTTTATAGAGAAAATGATTAAAGTTTTTTATATTTAATAAAAAAATTAACCTGTTAGTTCTTTATCATTTTTTAAAATCTATTCATAATAAATACAGAATTTCATCAACCATCTCACACATTAATGGTTAATGTATCAACATTTAAATTTAGTTCTCAAGATATAATTTTAGTAATAGTTCTAAATGTATCATAGTTTGATCTCAGCGTAATTGATATATCAGCTTATTCTATTCTAATAATGTTAAACGAGAACAAATTGGGGGTATATTTGTGACTTTGTGTCAGCGTTCTCGAAAACGGGCCCTACGATTTTCGCGAAAAATGTCCTATTGATGTATTTTGGTGAGAAAATGCGTTTTAGATCAATCTCATTTCTTTTGAAGCTCTGCTTGACCCTCAACTTTTGGAGAAACCACTGACCATTTCTAAAAAAATACTTTTAAATTAGGATAAAAGAAAAAAAAAGCATGTCATTGGATTCCCCATCTAGCGCGATCGAGTTCAATATAACTCTTTTGACGTCACAGTCAAGATTTTAATTTACTCTCAGCACTTCGGTAATTCCCGTTTTAAAGCATTTAAATCGTTATCATTTTCGCCGCGCCATGAAATAAAATCAGCATGACCTTGTATCATCAATAAAAGAAAAGTTAAGATAAGTTTTAACTTTGTATTTTGCGCTCCAATAAGTTTTTAATATGCTTCTTTTAAACTAAAAGTGAACTTTCATAAACATATTTTAACTACATGCTCTATACACCACGTATTTACGATTTGTGGCGATGCATTCTTCTACACCAGCGGTTCCCAAACTGGGGGGCGCGACCCCCTTGGGGGTCGAATGACCATTTCGCGGGGGTCGCCAAAGACCTTTGGAAAACGTATGTTTTCGATGGTCTTAGGAGCCGAAACACAGTTCATCTTTCCGTCTCCAAGCGAGTCCACCTACATACAGATACATCCGCATACAACGTGTAGACTACTTGGCGTAATGACATCAATACAGGTGTATGTGACAAGGTCAGCACCATAATGCACGTATGCTGACCAGTAACACGTGTGTAGAGAGTTGTATTAAAAAGCCCCTACTCTGTTAAAAGCAGCCATTGTGTTAAAAGCAGTAGAATTGGCGATAAAACGACCGACACTTCATGAATATTTTGGAATTTAGTGTAGATTCTGTTCGGCCTGGATTTCAAAATAATTAGTGACCAAAAGTAATCGGAGCTCACTTTATGATATATGGACAAATATTAGCAACAAAGACATTGCCACACCAGTTAAAAGAAGTAATATAAAGCGTCATAAGTTGTGCCCTTTTGTAAAAACAAGATCTTTAAACAGTCGACTGTTTTCGCCATTGTGCAACTAGTATGATGCTCCGAACAATGCTAACTATTTCACACTTGTGAGATGATTGTCGAGAGAAATTAAAACTTGTTTTTTTTCAGCTTCAAGGTGAACTAGTTTTTTTAATATATTTTATATCAGAAAGCAAGACTGCTCTTTGAAGCACTTTTCGGCGATAAAAGTGAACTGCAGACAATAACTTACTTGGTTGACATTTTGTCGTCTTGAATGAGTTACATTTATCACTGCAAGGAGGAAAATATTACGATGATAAATTCTGTGAAATAACACTTTCACATGCTTGCAGCCGAAATTTCATGATACTTTCCAAATCTACCTGACACTACATACCTATGTACTTGCCAGAAGCCCATTCACATTCAAAGTTTAAGATGTTCCTGAGAAAGCACAAAGTTCATTGAGCGTATTAACAACGATGCATAGAGAACTGATTTCTCTATAATGCCAGGTACAAAATTATGAATCAAATGTTTGCAGGCATAAACTATTTTGACTGAGATTGTGTTGCGTCATTTTCTTCCATTTCCAACAACATATCTTAGTAAACATATTTTCCACCTTGTTGGTTATCAAGTCTAAACACAGTATTGTTGGAGGTGAACTGCTTAGTTGTGCTCTTGCAAAGACTGTCCCAAGAATTTCTGAACCGATGAGAAATACCCAATGTCAACCATCACAATAGCTGACGTTCGTGTTGTAATTAGAAATATAGGCCTAAGCCTATACATTATTTAATTACATTTATTTGTTTTTATGTCTTCTTTTTTTTAATGATTAATCGCTATGCTTTAATTAGGTTCAATTTGTAACAATAAAAATACATCCTGCATATTAGATATTTAAATTACAATTCATAACAGTCGCAAAATGCAGTAATAAACTAGAAACGAAATTATTAAAAAATTTTATGGGGGGGGGGGGGGGGTCGCCAAAGCATGATAAACTGTAAAAAGGGGTCGCGGCCTAAAAAAGTTTGGAAACCACTGTTCTACACAGATATATTTATTTGTATTCACGGATACACTTGATAGTTTATGTTTCTGAGATGGGTAAGATTTAAAGCTATTATCAATATCTTATTTTCTATCGTTTAAATGTGTATTTAATTTATGTTCAAAACCAATTTCTTTTTGCACTGGTTGATTGTAGCGTAAATAAATAGATAAAAAAATGCCAGACTAGCCTCGAACCACAGATGAGCCTAGGACGCAATAATCTTCTTTATAGAAGGAGCGTCTATATTGTATAAGATATGATAAGATGGGGTAAGATTAATTTGATAGTTTATATTATGATTGAAAGAGTCCAAATTGATTTAGGGCCTAACCCTTACCGATACATCAAACAATTAGGGTACTATTAAAGTTGTGGAATACATTAAAACTTATATCGTTAATTGCATAGTTATGATGGTAAGTAATTTATACAGTCTTTAAAGTTTTAACATTTACAACTTCAGGAAAACGCTTGGCAGACGAAAAAAAAAAGAATAATAATATTTTAAACTTGAAAAAGAGAAAGGCATGGACACAAGCCTATGTAGCGCCCCAGGGCAAAAGTTTTAGCGACGCACACTTGCATACTGTAACTGCTTCATTTAATACTATATTTAGGTAATATCTGCCCCCCCCCCCTAGAAGTGCAGCCCCGGGCACATGCCTATGTGAGGCCAATGCTGATGATAGTGCAGAAGCAGTCACTATTTCAAAAATTATTTCTTGCATGACTTCGGATATAAATGATTCAGTGGATACAAATATAAAACCAAACAGAGCAGCCTAGCTAAGGTGCATTAACAACAATTAAAGAATAAACAAATGTGTAGAAAATGAAACTATAGATGAGACAGAAACGAGATTAGATTATCAAAGAAAGCGTTGGACAAAACAATTAGAGGAAGAAACTGCAAAAGAACGAGAAAGACTATTGGAAGAAAAAGAAAGCGGAGGAAAAAATAACTAGATAATCGCATTGGCTTCGTTTAACGTAGATGGCGATCGGACAATCAATAGTCACGGAATCAACAGCTTCCTAGCAGAAGGACAAGTCTACCAGAAGATGAATATGGCAGTAAATCCAAAACAAAATGTTAAGGGTGAATTTAAAAGACCACAATACGGACAGATGTACTTCTTAGATTCAGAGGACGCCGTCACCGAGCAACTGAACCATCCACTCAATCATGAAATCAGTCAATCTCTAATTAATTAATTGGAACAAATCATTAGATCAAGCAACTCTCTTGCACAAACTTTTATGGTGATGAGAGAAGTGGAAGAAAAGGTCAACCGTCATGCTACTAAAGAAGGACATGCACCACCCTATGTACGGCTTATTTTCACATCGCCAGAAGGATCCGTATATAAAAAATAATGCACCTTTATCCGGCGAAGTATGTGCTGTCGTTACATTAAATTCAGATCAAAGCAATCCAGATAACGAAATGGTGGTTCATAAGCGTGTCCAAAAAAATTTTACTTTGAAGAATTTAGACAGCCGCGTAGAGCCTTTTACTTACCCGCTGTTTTTTTCTAAAGGGAGATTAGGCTTCTCTTTTGATATGCCTATAAAAACGCCTTATGCGAGCAGACAGCACCTTACACGCTGAAATGGCCCCAGTACCGTATTGCTTTTCCACCCCATCTTACCGAAAACCTACATTCTCAAGCTGACTGTGTGTGGTTCCTAATATGCGAGAAATTAAATTCAATGCCCTGCATTTTTAAGGCCGGCTTTTTCAGCAGTATCTCGTGAATGCGTACCGTTCGATTGGAACGCGATCGTATTCAGTAGATCAAGAACAATCAAAAAAAAGATATATCTGACAAATGCATAGGAGTCACCCGTTTTCTTCAAGATCTGGAAGAAAAGAATAATGCTGATATTGGTGAAAGTATTATTCTACCCTCATCGTTTCCAGGCTTGAATAGAGACTACGGTGAACACTTTGAAGATGATGTGATTATTTTTCGCCGTTATGCGCTGCAATTTTGATTAGTCATAAAGAATCTCATTGAAGATGGACTTGTTCTACTAATAACAGCTTATCAATGGGCATTAATTAAATTATATCACCAAGTAATTGTTCTTTTGAAAGCCCTTAAAGCAGATTATAATAGATATTGTAATGAAAAATAAAAGAGATGACTACAAAATACATGTGTAGGCCCATACTTGATTAAATATACTCCCTGTAAATAGTAGCCTAAATTATATGCATGTATCTTATTGTTTACAATTTCTCTATTGTTCTAAAGATCTTTGATGTTAAAGATATGCATCAAATATTCTAACAATGTTATTAATTTCAACCTATAAAGACCGATCTGAGATCGATCACTCCGATATTATATTATTACTCGCTCAAGATGTCAATTTGATAACCCATTGCAGGCGGTATAGATAAGTAGCCATGATACAAACTAGGTAACTAATTTAATGTTTTAAAATGTACATATATATTCTTTCTTCATATAATCTTTATATAATTTTTTAGTATGTTTCATTGTTTGATCATTTTATTGTTATAGATTTTATATTGTTTTTTTAAAGAAAACAAAAAACAAACATAATATTAGAAATGTTAACCCAAATAATTACGTTATCCAAATGGGTGTATTGCTGCTGAGTATATACAAGTCAATTGTATATACCGTAATTGTAAAATGGGCAAGGGTGTTAACTCTCATCAGCAATACGGCCCATTAGATGCTAGTGATGTAACTAGTGTTATGTATAAATTATTATTTATTTTAAAAAATTCAGCATTCTGCACTTTTTTCAACGTGTAATTAGATTGTATAATATTAATTTATGTTGTAAATAAAAAAAATATTGCATGAATAAAGTCAAATTAAGTTAAAGAGTTTCTTTTTTTAAACATTAATAATTAAAACAATTACGTAATATGATGCTAGATATGGCCACTTATATTTATTACAATAATAAAACAAACACATTTGTTTCAGAAATAATTAATTATATTTATGCTTAATCAAGAGAGATGAGCATAAAAATCTTTTGAATGTAATATGCATCCCTGATGGAACAACACGTCAATTCGACTGCGAAAAATCTTCTTGGAGGTCTTTTGCGTGCCACTGTAAATCTTTTTGCGTGCCAAGTTTGGCCCCCAGTGCCTTAGGTTGCCGCCCCCGTTTCTACATAACACTGAATCTTAGAGCAGGGTGACCTTTATGCTGTTAGCAGGCAAAATGAAATTGAAATCTTACTTTGTAAACTGTTATCAAAAGGTTGCTGAACCCTGGAGTCTAGTCCCTATTGCCAAATAAAGAAGTACCTAACATAATTATCAGCGGGCCAGTTGGCTATGGTATGATATCTGGAAATAGCGAGGTAACCATATGTTTATGTACTCTTTATTCCCGAATGGCATTCGGGCATGAAATGGGTTGCCTGGACAAACCAGGAAAACCAGTTACTTAACACCATTTAGAAATGCCCATTCGTATTCTCATTCTTAGGCTCGGACCACGGATGAGCGTAGGACGCAATAATCCTATTCATAGAAGGAGAGTCTGTAATATATAAGATAATATATTATATAGTACGGTAATAGAATCAAATCGCCATGATCTGGGGAAATTTACAGTACACGTACTGCAGAATAAAAGAGGGTGGGGGCAATGCCTTGGAACAGATCGAGGTGTCACTGGGCGTTGATATTGAGGACGTGAGCGTGTCGCTCAGACAGACCAACAGACTATGGGATAAGTCTAGTAGAAGACTGAGGGGACAGTAGGACCTTCAGAACTCTTGGTCGTTTTCAGATCATTTATTATGATAAGTCTTAAGTTAAAAGAAACATGTATGTAATGCTAAATGTATTCTAATGTCATAGGCCTACTAGTTCGGATAGAACGGTACAAGTCAAATGAGTTGTTTGTTTTTTTAACATAATAACATTGTGTTCTACAAGCTCTAAATTTAACAAACAGATTTTCCCTTAGGCCTATACATATAGGATCTATTTGAACTTTTAACGAGATGACGCTCTCTAAATGTCACTGATTACAGTATTGTTCCTGTAAGTATTTTTGTGTCTGTAGCCCAACTTTACCTTTTCCCTTCAATCGGAATAGGTTTTTTTTTAGTTTTGAACAAGATTAAATTAATAATGCAAGGGACATTATTTTTTTATGTCAATAAAAGTATTCTTTTTCTTAGAAACTATCAGTAAATATTTTCATATTTTAGTTTATTTAGAGGCCCTATGTGTTTAATTGTTGTAATTATTGAAAAAAAGAAAATAAAAAATTGAAAAAAAAAATACTAACGAGCGTGGTTTCGATCCACGGACCTCTGGGTTATGGGCCCAGCACGCTTCCGCTGCGCCACTCTGCTACCTATATAATGCGATACCTTTTCTCTACATATAGCCTATTCTCTTCGTTGTTGTTGTTTTTTTCAGCTTTGTATTTAAAAATTGTCCATCCAATTCAATATCACTTGTAAAATATAAGGAAAGATAATTTTCTATTGGTTGTTCTTGATAGTCACCGGACTTGGTTCAGTCAGCCGTTTTGTGTGTAAACTATTCTTTATCGACAATAGTAATATAATAGTAGATGCCACTTCCAGTAGCAGAGCTGTTATTGAAGCTAAACCGTATAGAAAAACTTTAGATCCACAAATTGAAAAAAAAAAGATCTTTTGAAAAGTTAAAGGCGATAAAAAATGAAGGCCCCTGTCAATAAAGTCCGAAATTGTGTAATAGAGAGTTCAGAGACGCAAAATCATTTCATGTGACTAGTGGTTCATGCGTTCATGGTTCTATAAAAACCGGTTTAAAACCGGATTTCGGTCCCCCCCCCCCCCTACGCGTAATGTTACAAGTCACAGGCCGGAAAAGCCAAATGTGCGTAGTTTGGTAGGTAGGCCTATATTATTTGATAAATAGTACATCCCTACATTTGACATGTGATAGCCTATTCGGTAGGCTATTGTTACGAGTAGTTTATTTCCATAATTAGATTGGTTCTGTTATTATTAACTAAAGTTAAAATGAAATAATCTTAAACCCGAAATGTTTCCGTGTTAGGAATAAAACATGTATATGTCTAGACACTACGTCATAGCAATAAAATACGTCATATGCACGAGGGTGGAATACCGTTGTTTTAGTTCTAGTTTGGGCGCTAATGTGTGAGGACTGTTTTTGACCACTTTCTTAAAGATAGGATTACGGCTTAATTCATTATAGAAGAATCTCAACTGATTAAGTTTCATTATATAATACTGATACATGTATTCTGTGGTATTGTTATATTTTATCATCTCAACTTGTTGGAATAAAATTGTGTTCAATTTCAAACAGGATTGTGGATTTCCTATATATTAAGGTACAGTTTATCTAAATCACTTTATACACAAAAGAATCATATCGTGACGAGTCAAATAAACATCCAATCTAATTCAATAACATCAATATAAATTCTTATACAACCTTGTGAGATCCAAGATGGATATGAATCAAAATAATATATAATAATACATTACTAAAAATATCATCTAACGTCAGTAGCTGATTTCGCACGTGACAAAAGATTGGGGGCTCAAGTCCTGGATCTAAAGTTTGTATGTATAAGAAATTAAGAATATACAACTGTTTTAGTGAAAACGATTTACAACAAATATTTATTCAAATTCTGTCTACGTGGGAGGCACTGTCTGTGTTCGGACATACTGTTTTCAGCTTTGTACACAACCATCCTTAAAATTTATCTTCTACAAATTAACAGTGGTGTAAAAATATTTCAAAGGACTTTATAAAAGGTAAAGTTGAAATTTTTTATCTTCTATTTACGTCATTAATATAAAACATGGCGGAAGCTAATCTTACGTTGGAGCAATTGAATATTTTTGCTATCACGTCAGAACAGTTAACTTGCATGTCACTAACCCAGTTAAAAGAGATGGCAAACTCTCTGGGAATAGACATTACTGAAGTTACACCAGTAAGGAGTAAATTGATTCAAGATATTAAGGACTGTTTGAAAAGACATGGTAGAATGCTTGAAGAAAATACTATGAATAATGAAGAATCAGTGGTTCTCAATGTATCAGAAACCATGAAAACAGACATAAATAACCATGAATTTAAAATGAATGTAAATGAACTAAGTGCGGACATGAAATTCCAGTTAGAAATGAAGAAGTTAGAATTACAGGTACAATTACAATTAGAGGGTAAAAGAATAGAAGTACAATTGAAAGAGAAAGAATTGGAAAAAGAAAGAATCGCTAGTAATGAAAGGATTGAATTGGCAAAGTCTCGTTCGTCAACTCATACGATTCAGGAAACAAATAATGTGGAACTATATAAGTTTAAAAAGCATGTCCCAAGCATGGAGAACATGGACATTGATGAGTTCTTTATGGTCTTTGATAGAAACTCGATCGATTATAAATTTCCGGAAGATAAGAAAGCAGTACTTTTACGTTCAGCTCTAACAAAAGGCAAGGCTCTAGATGTTGTATTGAATTTGACTCCAGAGGAATGCAATGATTATGAACTAATAAAGAGCAGAGTACTATTGAGTTATGTTCTAACTCCAGAAAAGTATCGAAAGTTATATCGTGAGTACAAGAAGGAACCAGAAGTTTCACATGTTGACTTCCTGAGATTAGAGAAAAAGTATTTTGATCGATGGTTACGTTCTAAGAATGTGAATAAAGATTATGAGAAACTATATAATCTCATACTGATGGAGGATTTTACTGAGAAGATTCGCACTGATATAAAAGTTCATTTGGCTGATCGTGGTATTGAAATAGCAGAACAAGCAGCAGTTAAAGCCGATGAATACGTCATTATTCACCCGCATAGCCATTATTTTCAAAATGACAGAACAAGTTTGAGGACTCAAAACAGTAATACAGAGAGGAAGTTAAGATCGACAGAGGATAAAAGTAAACAAAAAGCCGATAAACAAGAGAATTCAAGTTTTGTACAAAAGAGAATTACCTGTACATTCTGTAAGAAAGCTGGACATATAAAAGAGAATTGTTGGAGTCTACATAAAGAGAAAAGACCCATTAAAAACAAGAACAACGTGGTTTTATCACACATCGCCGTACAAACTGAAACTCACATAAATAAAACTGCCCACAAAAGAATTAAAGCTGATAGAAAGACATTTGATGTTAGTCATGAGGAGATGGCGAAACACGCATGTCCAAGTTTCTCAAAGTCGGAAAAAGTCTTTGAAATGAAGACCGAGGCTATTGAACATTCTAGTTTCAACTCCAAAGGGAGTGTGACAGATGAACAATCAGTAAATAAAACGTTTACTTATGGAGGCAGTAGTGTAGCAAGAAACTCAGTAGGCAGAGAACTACCCGAGTGCATGCTATCGGATGTTAGCGAGGGCTATGTGTCACCTATAGATAATCAAGCTAGAGAACGGAAGATTAAAATTCTACGTGACTCCGGTGCTGATATATCTCTACTGTTGAAGAATACTGTACCAACGTCGAAATTGACTCATACAGGCCAGTATGCCTTGATCAGTACTATGGCTGGAACACTTACGGCACCGTTACATCGTATACAGTTGAAGAGTAATTACTTCACTGGATCTGTTATTGTTGGGATGGTGAAAAAATTTCCCTACAGAGGCATTTCATTACTTTTAGGAAGTGACATTGCCAAGAATCAGGTACATCCTGTACTTAAAGAAACCAAAGACTCTGTTCAGTGTAGGAATACTGAAAATTCAGTATGCGTTATCACCAGAGCTATGGAGAAACAGCAGATGGCTAATGAATCGACAAAGAAACCGGAACCAACACCAGAGATTGACTTGCAAGCAACCTTCATGGCGGATGTTCTAGGTGGTCACTCAAGTCATACTGATCAAAATAATTTGTCGCCTAGACAACTACTCATTCTTGCTCAAGGCAAAGATCCAGAGATTGGGAAGCTAAAAGAGGAAGCAAAGAATGAAGGAGAGTTAGAAACAATGGCCGCAGGTTATTACCTGAGGGACGAGTTGTAGATGAGGAAATGGAGAGGGAAAGAAAACGAAGATGAAACATGCAGCGAAGTACATCAAATCGTGGTACCCAATGTTTACCGCAAGGACATACTACATATGGCCCATGATTCACCGTATGCTGGTCACCTAGGGATTCAGAAAACCTTCGATAGGATTCTTCCATATTTCTTCTGGCCTGGCCTACGTCGTGACGTCACATCGTTTTGCAGATCATGTCATGTCTGCCAGATGGTCGGCAAGCCGAATCAGACCATTCCGGTAGCTCCTCTACGACCCATACCAGCATTCTCAGAACCCTTCAGTCACATCATTATAGACTGCGTCGGTCCGTTGCCTAAAACTAAGGCTGGCCACCAGTATCTGTTCACTATAATGTGTTCGGCAACGAGATTTCCAGAGGCTATTCCTCTACGTAGCATCAATGCCGACAAAATATCTGATGCACTTATCGGATTCTTCACCCGATATGGTCTTCCGAAAACCGTGCAGTCAGATCAAGGTTCAAATTTCACATCGAAGTTATTTCGCCAAGTCTTAGAACGGCTGGGTATTCGTCATGCAGTATCGAGTGCATATCATCCACAGAGTCAAGGCGCACTGGAACGATACCACCAAACATTGAAGAATATGCTCCGTACTTTCTGTTTCGAGCATAACGACGACTGGGATCGTGGTATTCCCTTCGCACTCTTCGCAACCAGAGAGGCTGTACAAGAATCTCTTGGTTTCAGTCCCTTTGAACTGGTATTCGGACACACAGTTCGTGGACCACTAAAGCTGTTACAAGAGACATGGTTGTCATCCACTGAAGACACTGGTCTACTGACATACGTGGAAAATTTTAAAAATAGACTGTATAATGCATTAAAAGTTGTCAGATCTAATCTTTTGCAGGCACAAGACAAGATGAAGGTCTATTATGACGTCAACGCAAGAACCCGTATCTTCCAACCTGGTGATAGAGTTCTCATGCTGACGCCACTGTCTGGTCAACCCCTGAGTGCCAAGTTTACAGGACCCTATGATATTATGGCTAAGCTTAGTGAGGTTAACTATCTTGTAAAGACCCCTGATAGACGGAAATCGCAACGAGTGTGCCATATCAATATGTTGAAACCATACATTACCAGAGAAGAACAAAAAGTTGTTGCCTCGGTAAACACTGTTATTAAAGTCGGGAATAATTCACCCGAAATTGAGCGTGAAGTGGCAGAAAGCAAACTGCAAAATACAAAGGCTCTAAAAAACCTAAATAAAAAATTGGCACATTTACCTGATTGCGAACAATCCGCTATCAAAGGTCTAATTAATGAAAATATCCATTTATTTGGAGATGTACCTAGTAGAACTAGTGTAGTTAAGCATGATGTTATTTTAAATGAAAATACTAAAGCTATTAAACAACATCCATACAGGTCAAATCCTATCCAGTTAGAATGCATCCGTAAAGAGGTTCACTACATGCTTGACAATGACATTATTACACCTAGTAGTAGTGACTGGTCTTCCCCTTGCGTATTGGTACCTAAAGCCGATGGATCCATGAGGTTTTGTGTGGACTACCGTAAGGTAAACAAAGTGACAAAAACTGATTCCTATCCAATACCAAGAATCGACGATCTAATAGATCAAGTGAGTAATGCTAAGTTTGTGACGAAAATTGACCTATTGACGGCGTATTTTCAGATTCCCCTGACGGAGAGGGCTTAGGAGATATCATCGTTTGTAACCCCTGACGGACTGTACAAATTTAAGGTCATGCCCTTTGGTATGGTTAATGCACCCTCTACTTTTCAACGGTTAATAAATACCATTACTCAGGACATTCCTAAATGTCATGCATACCTCGATGATATTGTTGTCTTTAGTGACGATTTTAAATCTCATTTAGATCAACTACATTTGTTATTTACGAAATTGACTCATTCTAATCTCACCATTAACTTGACTAAGAGTCAGTTCTGCCATGCAACCATCGAGTATCTAGGTCACATGGTGGGAAATGGTTTGGTAAAACCATTAAATGCAAAGGTTAAGGCTATTCGTGAGTTCCCTGTTCCTGAAACCTGTAAACAACTCCGTAGTTTTCTCGGGATGGCGGGGTACTACCGTCGGTTCTGTCAAAATTTCTCAACCATTGCATGTCCATTAACAAATCTATTAAAGAAGAATTGTACTTTCAAATGGTCTAATGAATGCCACCAGGCCTTTGAGAAATTAAAAGATGTTCTTTCTGAGGCACCTGTATTAGTAACACCCAATTACAGTAAACCCTTTAAAATTACCGTTGACACGTGTGATACAGGGATGGGAGCGGTCATTTCCCAAAAGGGTGATGATTCACTGGAACACCCGATTAGTTTTACTCTCAAAAATTTGATAAGCATCAAAGAAACTATAGTGTGATAGAAAAGGAACTTTTAGGATTAATCCTGGCATTGAAACATTTTGATTTTTATATCAATGGTTCTCCATATCCAATTGATATTTTAACTGATCATAACCCTTTAGTTTTCCTTTCCAGGGTTAAACAGAACCAAAGAATTATTCGCTGGAGCTTATTCCTCCAAGCATATAATTTAAATGTGTTATATTTACCAGGTAAACAAAATGTGGTCGCTGACACGTTGTCGCGCATGTAACTGGTAAACCAGAAGATGAAAGTCAGTTTCTCATTAAATGTTTTCTTTTATGTCATTCATTGTATTGATTAACATTTATATTATTGTAAATATGACAATAAATAAACTATGTTTTGAAATATTACAATATGAAACATTACAGAACAAAACTTCAAATTCTACTAGAAACAATCATACGTTGTAAGGTAAAAGGTAACTATTGCATACAGCAATTGCACACACACCGGTATTTAACTTGAATACATCCACACTTATGTTTGTTCAATTGATTATTGATGTGTTTTGAAAATTGTTTGTTTCTATGTCGTCATGTTATAATTTGGATGTCTTATTTTATGCTATGTAAAAGCTAAATCAGCTGAGATTATAACATTTTTTTTTTAATATTCTTGATGTCATAATTGAGACATCATAATAATCATATAATAACTGAAAATCATTAGTTAATGATACAGTGATCGGTTATAAATAAATTAAATTTTCTAAAGAATTATCTATCAATTATTAATCGGTTCCACTTATTTGGGTAATTCATATCAATTCTGTGGGGATTGGTTATTGGTGGTAATAGTTTTATGGTCAACGTTGTACACACAATAATCATAATTGTAAATATTAATTGATAAATAAATGTTTAATTAATAATCATTGATACGATAATGTGATAAGGGATTCCATAATAGCGACTTTGTTATTAAGGGGATATGTAATATATGGTTCATTTTAATCTTAAAAAGATTGTCCAATAGTCAATTAAATCTTACGAATAGTTTGGGAATTCGGTTCATTTTATGGGTACTCTACAAAGAATTCCATACTTAACGCTGTCTGTAATTCCTTTGTGTCTTAAGGGGGGGCGAGTGTTACGAGTAGTTTATTTCCATAATTAGATTGGTTCTGTTATTATTAACTAAAGTTAAAATGAAATAATCTTAAACCCGAAATGTTTCCGTGTTAGGAATAAAACATGTATATGTCTAGACACTACGTCATAGCAATAAAATACGTCATATGCACGAGGGTGGAATACCGTTGTTTTAGTTCTAGTTTGGGCGCTAATGTGTGAGGACTGTTTTTGACCACTTTCTTAAAGATAGGATTACGGCTTAATTCATTATAGAAGAATCTCAACTGATTAAGTTTCATTATATAATACTGATACATGTATTCTGTGGTATTGTTATATTTTATCATCTCAACTTGTTGGAATAAAATTGTGTTCAATTTCAAACAGGATTGTGGATTTCCTATATATTAAGGTACAGTTTATCTAAATCACTTTATACACAAAAGAATCATATCGTGACGAGTCAAATAAACATCCAATCTAATTCAATAACATCAATATAAATTCTTATACAACCTTGTGAGATCCAAGATGGATATGAATCAAAATAATATATAATAATACATTACTAAAAATATCATCTAACGTCAGTAGCTGATTTCGCACGTGACACTATCCTGACTTCTACGCGTAGATTTAGGCCTAGCCTACCTGGTTTTGACAGTGTCTGCGTCTTAAACGGTCTACCAATGAACAGTTAAAGGTAAAAATGTTAACAAAATTTTACAACATTTTATAAATTATAAATAATCATGTTGTAAATTAAGCTAGGCTATACTTTGGAGGAACTGGCCCAATGAAGCCGGCTGATCCAGCGGTTTGTTCCCTGGACTATCAACCAAAAACCAACTGACACGTCGCGGGTTCTATCCCTGCCACCGACGGATCCCTGTCGCCCTGCAGGAGTTTTGGGCCTAGTGGACGTAATAATCTTTTATCTAGAAGGAACGTCTGTAAACTTATAAGGTGAGAGTTTTATAAGTCCTATATATCAAATTAAAAGTCTTTTTACCTTGATAACAAAACATTTCGTTTCATTTGGTGATTACAATTCTGGCTGTGAATGATATGATTACATTCTAATGGTAATTCTTATGGCAGTTTCATGAACTGGTCCACATACCTTTTAAAAGATTCCTGATTTCTATAAACGTAAGTAATGCAAATAAATCATCTAGATTTGACTAGTGTTGAAAAGTGGGATCGAACCGGCACTTTTTTTTCTCATGCGCTCCTGGTCTACTTTATCTGCTTTCTTTGAAAAACATGACAAAATGATTACGATGAAAAATTCTGTGAAATAACACTTTCACATGCTTGCAGCCGAAATTTCATGATACTTTCCAAATCTACCTTACACTACATACCTATGTACTTGCCAGAAGCCCATTCACATTCAAAGTTTAAGATGTTCCTGAGAAAGCACAAAGTTCATTGAGCGTATTAACAACGATGCATAGAGAACTGATTTCTCTATAATGCCAGGTACAAAATTATGAATCAAATGTTTGCAGGCATAAACTATTTTGACTGAGATTGTGTTGCGTCATTTTCTTCCATTTCCAACAACATATCTTAGTAAACATATTTTCCACCTTGTTGGTTATCAAGTCTAAACACAGTATTGTTGGAGGTGAACTGCTTAGTTGTGCTCTTGCAAAGACTGTCCCAAGAATTTCTGAACCGATGAGAAATACCCAATGTCAACCATCACAATAGCTGACGTTCGTGTTGTAATTAGAAATATAGGCCTAAGCCTATACATTATTTAATTACATTTATTTGTTTTTATGTCTTCTTTTTTTTTTAATGATTAATCGCTATGCTTTAATTAGGTTCAATTTGTAACAATAAAAATACATCCTGCATATTAGATATTTAAATTACAATTCATAACAGTCGCAAAATGCAATAATAAACTAGAAACGAAATTATTAAAAAATTTTATGGGGGGGGGGGGGGGTCGCCAAAGCATGATAAACTGTAAAAAGGGGTCGCGGCCTAAAAAAGTTTGGAAACCACTGTTCTACACAGATATATTTATTTGTATTCACGGATACACTTGATAGTTTATGTTTCTGAGATGGGTAAGATTTAAAGCTATTATCAATATCTTATTTTCTATCGTTTAAATGTGTATTTAATTTATGTTCAAAACTAATTTCTTTTTGCACTGGTTATTTGTAGCGTAAATAAATAGATAAAAAAATGCCAGACTAGCCTCGAACCACAGATGAGCCTAGGACGCAATAATCTTCTTTATAGAAGGAGCGTCTATATTGTATAAGATATGATAAGATGGGGTAAGATTAATTTGATAGTTTATATTATGATTGAAAGAGTCCAAATTGATTTAGGGCCTAACCCTTACCGATACATCAAACAATTAGGGTACTATTAAAGTTGTGGAATACATTAAAACTTATATCGTTAATTGCATAGTTATAATGGTAAGTAATTTATACAGTCTTTAAAGTTTTAACATTTACAACTTCAGGAAAACGCTTGGCAGACGAAAAAAAAAAGAATAATAATATTTTAAACTTGAAAAAGAGAAAGGCATGGACACAAGCCTATGTAGCGCCCCAGGGCAAAAGTTTTAGCGACGCACACTTGCATACTGTAACTGCTTCATTTAATACTATATTTAGGTAATATCTGCCCCCCCCCCCCTAGAAGTGCAGCCCCGGGCACATGCCTATGTGAGGCCAATGCTGATGATAGTGCAGAAGCAGTCACTATTTCAAAAATTATTTCTTGCATGACTTCGGATATAAATGATTCAGTGGATACAAATATAAAACCAAACAGAGCAGCCTAGCTAAGGTGCATTAACAACAATTAAAGAATAAACAAATGTGTAGAAAATGAAACTATAGATGAGACAGAAACGATATTAGATTATCAAAGAAAGCGTTGGACAAAACAATTAGAGGAAGAAACTGCAAAAGAACGAGAAAGACTATTGGAAGAAAAAGAAAGCGGAGGAAAAAATAACTAGATAATCGCATTGGCTTCGTTTAACGTAGATGGCGATCGGACAATCAATAGTCACGGAATCTACAGCTTCCTAGCAGAAGGACAAGTCTACCAGAAGATGAATATGGCAGTAAATCCAAAACAAAATGTTAAGGGTGAATTTAAAAGACCACAATACGGACAGATGTACTTCTTAGATTCAGATGACGCCGTCACCGAGCAACTGAACCATCCACTCAATCAGGAAATCAGTCAATCTCTAATTAATTAATTGGAACAAATCATTAGATCAAGCAACTCTCTTGCACAAACTTTTATGGTGATGAGAGAAGTGGAAGAAAAGGTCAACCGTCAGGCTACTGAAGAAGGACATGCACCACCCTATGTACGGCTTATTTTCACATCGCCAAAAGGATCCGTATATAAAAAATAATGCACCTTTATCCGGCGAAGTATGTGCTGTCGTTACATTAAATTCAGATCAAAGCAATCCAGATAACGAAATGGTGGTTCATAAGCGTGTCCAAAAAAATTTTACTTTGAAGAATTTAGACAGCCGCGTAGAGCCTTTTACTTACCCGCTGTTTTTTTCTAAAGGGAGATTAGGCTTCTCTTTTGATATGCCTATAAAAACGCCTTATGCGAGCAGACAGCACCTTACACGCTGAAATGGCCCCAGTACCGTATTGCTTTTCCACCCCATCTTACCGAAAACCTACATTCTCAAGCTGACTGTGTGTGGTTCCTGATATGCGAGAAATTAAATTCAATGCCCTGCATTTTTAAGGCCGGCTTTTTCAGCAGTATCTCGTGGATGCGTACGTTCGATTGGAACGCGATCGTATTCAGTAGATCAAGAACAATCAAAAGAAGATATATTCTGACAAATACATAGGAGTCACCCGTTTTCTTCAAGATCTGGAAGAAAAGAATAACGCTGATATTGGTGAAAGTATTATTCTACCCTCATCGTTTCCAGGCTTGAATAGAGACTACGGTGAACACTTTGAAGATGATGCAGTTATTGTTCGCTGTTATGCGCTGCAATTTTGATTAGTCATAAAGAATCTCATTGAAGATGGACTTGTTCTACTAATAACAGCTTATCAATGGGCATTAATTAAATTATATCACCAAGTAATTGTTCTTTTGAAAGCCCTTAAAGCAGATTATAATAGATATTGTAATGAAAAATAAAAGAGATGACTACAAAATACATGTGTAGGCCCATACTTGATTAAATATACTCCCTGTAAATAGTAGCCTAAATTATATGCATGTATCTTATTGTTTACAATTTCTCTATTGTTCTAAAGATCTTTGATGTTAAAGATATGCATCAAATATTCTAACAATGTTATTAATTTCAACCTATAAAGACCGATCTGAGATCGATCACTCCGATATTATATTTTTTTTGTTTTCAACAAAGTTTATTCAGTAATATGTACATGAACAATTTCATATTAGTTTGCATTAAAGAGAAAGGGTAAAGAAGAGCAATTTATACAAGTCTAAGAGGATAGAAGACATAATATATTTAAAAGGGAAGGCTTATCTAAATAATCTAAACTTTCACTTCTTTCATCCTATACTATAATACGAGCAAAAATTGTATGTATATATATATGTATGTATGTATGTCTGGAAATTTTCTTCAAAAGCGCTCTAACAATTTTCTTCATATTTTAATGCACGACTTGTTTCATATAAAAAAAAATCTACAGCTTTTCAGCCCCACAAATAAAAATCGGAAACGAACGTTAGCCAAAAATACCCTTTAGATTTATCGTTGATATTGATTTTGGCCGTGAAAACATGCCATTGATCGACCCACGTGTAGTGCGGCTTTCAAGAGCGGTGTTTTGTTGCGTCGCACTAATGACGTTTCGGGAATACCCGTAGGCTTACTACAGCAGAAAGAAGTTTAATTTTTTGTTTAGACTACTGTTGCGCACCGGTGATAGATATAATTTAAAGCAAGACTAAGTGTAATTTATGTAATGCAGGGGTGTGCAAACTACAGCCAGTGGGTTGACAAATATTAGTATGCGGCCCTCGAGGCCTAGGCCTATTTAGATGATAAAATCTTCAATGTATTTTAGATTAAATATAAGAAAATAGCAGCTTAAAAATTATATGAGGAAAAGATAAATGGGATCTTTATAACCATGTTGGAAATGTTTTCCATTACGTAGGCTATTAATTACTAGTGAGATAATAGTTTTACGTTTAAGTAATAACAGAATTAGATTTAGGTTTCACCAAACTATATATTTTACTTTTTTTTAAATCAAATATTGTTTGGAAAAAAAAACAAGTCGAAAATAATAATAGGATCTACTTTTTTTTTATACACGACATGTGTTTACGAATGTGTTTTTAAATATATTCATGATTTGCTGATATAGGCATACCCAAGTAAGAATGGTAAACTAGAAAAGATGTATTCAATTTATAACAATAGTTGGACGTGTAGCATAGGCCTACTGTTAGTTTTATTGAAAAAAAGGGGGGAATTAAACAATTCATCTAAAGTATATTCTAATCTTTTCATTTGCAGTCTTTTAAATTAATAAGATCATTACATTATTGGCCCATTGGCATATTTTTGTTGAAAGTAAAAATAATTGTCAAATTTAGTCTACACGTTTAAATTTTATAAAGATTGAAAATGACATTTGGCTATGTTTAAATAATAAATTTTAATGTTTTTCGTTAAATATGTGAAGTAATTAAAAAAAAAACTCCCTGGTGGCTTGATATAAAGTTTTTGTGAACTAATATTATAAAATAAAGCACTAAGCCACCGGTTAAATATTAAATAATTAAAGGCGAAATAATTTTTTTTTCTTTGAATGTGAACTAGCACTGAAATGAATAAAGTTATTTTCGGAATAAAAGATTTCCGCACTAACCTATATAGAAGGCACAAACAAAATGTAGCAGACGACAAGATAATAATTATTTTGAAGGGGTTTTTTCTGCAGTACCGAATAACCTAAAGGCTAAGGGCTGTTGGTTTTTACGACCGATTTGCGGTGCTGTAGCGAGAAAACAATAAACAGAATACGGACAGGGTAAGTAAACTCTACAATTTGGCCCTATATTTTAAGATGTTTCAATAAGTTTTACTTTTATTAAGCTTTCTTCAAAAGCAAGTATTTAAAGTATAAACTTATAAACTATCAACGCAAAGTAGGCTACATTGGTGTCGTATTATCGTATATAATAATACAATAATACATTTCTAATTTAGAAATGCAACCCAATAAGAACCTCTTACAATGTTCAGATAAACATAAGGGAAAACAAACTCTTATCACTTAGGCCTAAGCGAGAACAAACGCATATAAGTTATTATATTTGGGCATGGAATGGGTTTATTAACAAATCAGGAAAACAAGAAACGTATAATTTAAAGCACAAATAACTATTCACGACTAAGTTCAGACCAAGGAGGAGCGCCTAGGATGCAATAATCTTTTTTTATAGAAGCATTGTCTTTTGTATATGTCGTTTTACGCATTACTTTGAATTTGACTTATTCGATCTTTCATTTCTTTTCTTCTTTAGCATGTATTGCAGTTTGAACTAATCTTAAGGGTTATAAGTTTTTACCGCAGATTTGCGGTGCTGTCCCAGAGAGAGTACAACAATCGGACAGGGTAGGTTAACTCTAAAATTTGGCCTTAGATTGTAAAATTTCTGTTAGTAAGGGTTTTAATAATTCTTATATCTATTAATCTTTCTTCAAAAGCAATATTATATGTTTATTTCTGCTACTATTTTAAGGTTAATGAAATGTAATAAAAATTCCGGTTTTGATATCTGAGTGTTTGTAAATAAAGCTAATGGCAAGGAAATAAGTAGTAGTCAGTTTATAGAAATGTGTTACTGTTTTTCAAGAGGTCTAATAAATAAAAAATTCTCAAATTTTTCTAATCCTAGAAATGCCCAGAGGACGTCCACGAAAACGTAGGTTATTCAATTTCAATGATGAGACTGAGACTCGAGTGATGTCGGCGGACACAAATAATGACAGAGAACTCAGTGAAAGTAATGAAGACCAAGGTGCTCGCCTACAAAATATTCAGCACAGATCAACCAGGGCTTGCAGAAGTGCTTCATCTAGGGCCAAACAAATAATACACAGTGTTATCGATGCTGACAGTTCAGAAGAGCGCTTACAGAGATCAATCGGACAGGGTAGGTTAACTGTAAAATTTGGCCTTAGATTGTAAAATGTATGTTTGTAAGGGTTTTAATAATTTTTTAGATCTGTTAAGATTTCTTCAAACTCAATATTATATGTTTATTTCTGCTACTATTTTAAGGTTAATGAAATGTAATAACAACTCCGGTTTTGATATCTGAGTGTTTGTAAATAAAGCTAATGGCAAGGAAATAAGTAGTAGTAAGTTTATAGAAATGTGTTACTGTTTTTCAAGAGGTCTAATAAATAAAAAATTCTCAAATTTTTCTAATCCTAGAAATGCCCAGAGGACGACCACGAAAACGTAGGTTATTCAATTTCAATGATGAGACTGAGACTCGAGTGATGTCGGCGGACACAAATAATGACAGAGAACTCAGTGAAAGTAATGAAGACCAAGGTGCTCGCCTACAAAATATTCAGCACAGATCAACCAGGGCTTGCAGAAGTGCTTCATCTAGGGCCAAACAAATAATACACAGTATTATCGATGCTGACAGTTCAGAAGAGCGCTTACAGAGACTGGAGGACAAGCGACTACGTGAATCACAAAGATTAGAGAAAGAGACATCTACAGAACGTTTACAGAGACTGGAGGACAAGCGACTACGTGAATCACAAAGATTAGAGAAAGAGACATCTACATAACGTTTACAGAGACTGGAAGACAAGCGACGACGTGAATCACAAAGATTAGACAAAGAGAAATCTACAGAACGTATTGAGCGACTAGAGGACATGCGACAACGGGCTTCACAGCGACTTGTCACTGAGACAACAACAGAACGTATTGAGCGACTAGAGGACATGCGACAACGGGCTTCACAGCGACTTGACACTGAGATAACAACAGAACGTATGCAGAGACTAGAGGACATGCGACTAAGGGCTTCACAGCGACATGACACTGAGACAACAACAGAACGTATGCAGAGACTAGAGGACATGCGACAACGGGCTTCACTGCGACTGGCACAAGAAACTAATATACAACATGACAGGCGCTTGGAAGAGCAACGGCGTCGAAACGCGAGACAAAAAGCAGCACTTCAGAAAAATAAGAATAAAACATACAAGAGAGCTTCTACAACTGATACCAACACTACATATCAGAGTTTAGGTTCATTTGGAGTGACCAGTATTCATTGTGAAGCTCTGCATTTCCCAGAAGAAAGGGTATGCAATAAGTTACACAGAGATTCTTTTGGAGATTGCTGTCTTCATGGTCGGATCAGGCTAGAAGCACCTAAATTTCCCAATGAATTGGTACTTCTGTTTTTAAGACGCCATCCCCTTGCAACAGAATTTCACAAAAGAATTCGAAACTTGAATTCATCATTTGCATTGGCGTCATTCAACATGAATGATAATAGAACAATCAACAGTCATGGGATATACAGTTTCATTGCAGTTGGAATGGTGTACCATAAAATGAATATGGCAGCCCACCCTACCCAAAATTCACAAGGTGAAAGTGAACGCCCGCAATACGGCCAGATTTACTTTATCGATTCTAATCAAGCTGTCGCGGAGAGACTTGATCATCCTCTGAACCAAGGCATCAGCCGCAACCTAATGTATAAAGTTGAGAGGGTAATTAGGGCCCAAAATGTTTTTGCCCAGGGCTTTATGATGATGCGAGAGGTAGAACAAGATGTTAATAACCGTGCATCAGCGGAAGGCATAAGTCCCCCATATGTGAGACTTTTATTCACAGAGCCAGATGGTGTTGACCTTAGGCGATACAATGTTCCCTCGTCTAATGAGGTGTGTGCAATCATTACCCTTAATGCTGACCAAAGCCTTCCAGAAAATGAAATGGTGGTACACCAGAGAGGCAAAGAAATATTTACGTTAAAGAACACTGATCAACGAACAGAGCCTTTCACCTACCCACTGTTCTATCCTGATGGAACTTTTGGCTATTCCGTAAATATGCAGCTGCATACACCCTACCCTAGCCGCCAGCATCTTACTAGACTTGAACTAGCGCAGTACCGAATGGCATTTCGACAAGGGCTAACCAAACATCTCCTACCACAAGCAGACCTCGATGATCTCGATCTGCGCCAAACGCATTTTAATGCACTTCATTTTGGCGGCAGACTTTTCCAACAGTACCTTGTTGATACTTATATAAGAGTGGAACGCGACCGCATTCAATGGATCAAGTTCAACCAAAAGAAAATTCTAGGTGACAAGTACACTGGGGTCAATAAATTTTTAGAAGAACTGTCCAAGAAAAAAGATGCAGTCATTGGTGAGACCATCATTTTGCCATCTTCATTCCCTGGCTCAACAAGATTTTATACAGAGCATTTCGAAGATGCCATGGCTATTGTAAGAAGATTTGGATCTCCAGACTTCTTCATTACCATGTCATGCAATCCTGATTGGCCAGAGATTAAAGAAGCAAAACGAATCGTTTTCGAAGACGGATTAGCCCTAGAGCAGCTAACACAAGACCGACCTGATCTCGTCGCCAGGGTAGCGAAACTGAAATTTGACAGCATTGTCACAGAATTGCACAAAAATGAGATTTTTGGAAAAGTTGCTGCCTACGTCTATACGATCGAGTTTCAGAAGCGCGGCCTCCCACATATGCATCTTTTATTGATAATGAGCCCAGAAGACAAAATGCATAACCCAGAGGAAATTGATGATCTCATCTCAGCAGAAATTCCAGACAGTCGGGATCCTGAATTGAGAGAACTGGTCCTCAAGTGGATGATGCATAACCCTTGTGGACAGCTCAACCCTAATGCCTCATGCATGGTCAACAAAAATGGACACATGAAATGTCGTTTTGATTTTCCAAAACCTTTTCAAGATGTGACATCTCTTGTAGACGATGAGCGGCCAAAGTTACGGCGCCGGTATGATCCCAAGTTGGACCAGAGCAGCTCTGACTTTTCACATGAACATGCTGTGTATCGCAAAGACATGAATGGAAGTAGGGTGACAAGAGATAATCGTCACGTAGCTCCATACAACCCTTATTTACTGAAGCGCTACAATTGTCACATTAATGTGGACTATGTTGGAAGCATTTGTGCAGTAAAATATCTGTACAAGTACATCTATAAGGGACATGATTGTGCTTCCATTAAAGTTGTTGAAAATGAAAACAGGCTCATGTACAATGAAGCTGACACATACGTTGAAGGTCGATGCATTGGTCCACCCGAAGCATGCTGGCGATTGTTTGCTAACGAAATCCAAAAGAAGAGCCATGTTGTACAGCGCTTGGACATCCATCTCCCTGGCGAGTACACAAAAGGAAACATTGACCAGGCTCAGGAAGACTTGGCAGACATTGGGCAAAAAGGCTCAACGCTAGAAGCTTATTTTAAAACAAACAGAGCATTGAAGGAAAAATTTGAAAATAGGCGTGGAAGAAGATGTCCTTTATCGACACTACTGGCAAATTCCCGAACACTTCAAATGGGTAGGAACGTCAAGTGAATGGGTAAGCAGGATCCGTCGAGTAAATGTAATTGGCCGCATCCACAATGTCAACTTCGTAGCACAGCCTGAACTTTACCATTTAAGATTGCTGCTGTATCATGTTAACGATGCTACAAGTTTTGATGATTTGCTTTTGGTCAATGGCATCAGGCATTCTACCTACAAACAAGCTTGCCTAGCTCGAGGACTAGCCTACGATGACCAACAGTGGATAGATGGTCTGCAAGAATCTGCCATGTCAAAGTCTCACAGGGCAATGAGAACTCTTTTCTCTCAGATTCTGATTCTTGGTTCTCCGGAGAATCCAAAACGACTGTGGGAAACGTTTAGAGAAGACTTGGCAGAAGACTTCATCCGAGAAGCAAAACGCTCAGGTGGAACAGTTGAAGAAGCCATCCAACGTGCTTATCGTGTTATCACCTACAAATTGAACACTGAAGCAACCGAAGGAAGAAATTTCCGTTACTGGGTGCAACGGTTTGGTATGGACGATATTGATGAATACGAAAACGATCCGAACCAGCAGTTTATTAACGCTGATGAGTCTTCTGAGCTCAGTAGCAAAAGAAAGTCTTGGACCGAAATGCTTTTTCATTATGGACCGGGAGGCACTGGAAAGACTTTTATATACAAGACCCTCTTTCACATTCTTAGAGGGAAAGGTTACAATGCCAAATGCATGGCTTTCACTGGCATTGCATCAATTCTGCTGCCCGAAGGACAAACATCGCACAAGGTATTTGGACTCGGTGTGCCACTCACCCCAGAGTCTATCTCCAACATTAGACCTGGATCGATGAAAGCCTCTCAACTTGCAAAAGTTGATATTTTTCTTATGGATGAAGCGCCCATGCTGCCTAAATATGGTCTGCACAATATAGATCAGCTTTTACGCGCCATTGGAAACTCCCCTCTGCCTTTTGGGGGAAAGGTTGTAGTCTTGGGAGGTGATTTCTGACAGTGTCTTCCTGTTCAGCCCCGTGCTAACCGGAGTGAACTTCTCGATCTTTCAATAAAACGGAGTAACCTTTGGCCACACTTCAAAATGTTTTCATTGAAAGCGAACATTTGAGTGGATCCGGAGGAGACTGAGTTTGCTGAGTTTCTCCTAAAGCTTGGGGATGGCGAGCTTCCACAGAATGCGTTGAACGAAATCAGCATACCAAGAGAAAACATATCAAATGGCAATCTTATTGATGAGGTTTTTGGGAACAGCCTAGCAACACATAATTACGAGGCTATGAAAGAGAGGGCGATACTGGCGCCATTGAACAAAGACGTAAACATTATAAATAAAGAAATCATCAAAAGGTTGCCAGGAGAAGAAAAAGTTTACTACAGCTTTGACTCGATAAAAGATCAAGCAGAAGGAGCTCTGCAATTTACGACCAAATTTTTAAATTCAATAGACATTGCAGATTTGCCCCCACATGAGCTAAAGTTAAAAAAAAATACTATCATTATGCTGATGAGAAACTTGGACACGTCAGAAGGACTTTGTAATGGAACACGTTTGGCTGTTACTGAGCTTTGTAACAACGTGATAAAAGCTCAAATCATTACAGGCGAGCATTCTGGCAGAGATGTCCACATTCCCAGAATCACCCTTGATTCCATCAAAAGCAAACTGGGAAGCACAATGCAGCGTCACCAGTTCCCTGTTACACCAGCATTTGCAATGACTGTGCACAAGTCCCAGGGCCAAACATTTCAGTTTGTTGGAATCGACCTCAGGGTGCCAGTGTTTATGCACGGAATGCTGTATGTCGCATTCTCCATGGTTAAGCGCCAAAGCAGCCTGGAGGCTCTTCTTCCACCAGACAACAACAGTCATACGCGAAATGTTGTTTGGAAGGAGATATTAAATCAGGATACACAAGGTAGGTTTATAAGTTATATTTGTGTTTTACTAATTATGCATGTATGGTATACCTACCAAGGTCATCATGGTTGTTGTGGTCAATAAATCCTAGAGTTTGTCCATTACAATAAAAAAAGCCATTGTGTGGCTTTCATGAGCATTATATCCATTTAAATTTTAAAAAATACTTCACCCAAGAATTAACTCCTTTATCACTGTCAGGCTGATCAACTTTTCCAAATACATTTAAAGTAGTAACAAAATAATAACTATACTTATTATTGAAAAAGTAAAAATGATAATATTCTTACATTTTTATACAGCTAAAGGTGCTTCTGGTGTATAGAATAATTTGGGCTCACACACCACTTATCAGTAAAAATAATGAGACTGTTTCTTAGATCATTTTTTGTGTTGCTTATATTTGTTTTACTGTCATAGATTTTTTTTTAATTAGCCTCTATCTATAATGTCATGTATATTTAAACAAGTTATACAATTTCTAACACAAATATTACTTATGATTTCAAAACATAAGCATTTTGACCATTTTTTTTCTTTTAACTGTTTATTATATATTGCCTGGAAATAAAACAAGTACTGGGTAATTGATTTCTTTAAAATTCAACATTGGGTAATTACATATGCAAAATAATAAATAAATAATAAATAAATGACCATGTCCATAGTTGATGAAGAAATCAAGCAATGAAATAAGACCAAAAATATATTTGGTATATTTTAGCATGTGATGGGGTACCTGAACTTGTCAGGAAAAATAACAGCTAATATTTTTATTTCAGACATTTTTCAAAGAAAATGCTATCAATTTAATTATGTAAATTTCTTATACATATTATCCTATATGATAACAGTATATTTAATAAAGTCTTGGTAGAACAATTGTTATACTTATACATTAAATATTTTTTATTTCAAGATCCAGCTGTGGACTAGACCTACACTGTAAAGACCTGTACGCCTCCATCCGTGTAAGAATGACACTCTTGCTGGTCCTAGAAATTTGTGAAAAGGAGCTGTGACAAGGCCAGTGGAATAGAATTAAGGATCTTCAATATCACTTAGTGAGGCACATAGTTACCTGAAAATCATTATCCTATGCTGCACAACAAAACTACAAGACATTTACTTTGTTAAATGAAAGCACTTCTATTATAAATAAAATGTTTCACTTCAGTATACAAATTTTAATAATTATGGACTATATATACTGAAATGTGCTTTTGTGAAATATGTTATGCTGCATTTTAATACACTATTAATATTAAGTCTTTCTTATTAAGTTGTATATCAATGCAAACTGAAAAGTAACATTGTTATAGCCTAAGAATGTGTAATTTTTCTTAGATATATTTATTTGTAATATCTGGATATTTAACTTCCATGAAACCAAGTTGTGGGTCGTACTGTTTTCTGTAAAGTGATACTGACATCCATTAGCCATAATGCAGTTGGGTGAATGACAAAACATTTAAATACATGTATGTTGACTGATTATCACTTGACCTAGGATTGTATAATAATGATAATGCATTTACTTAAAAACTATATATGAAATATGTTTTTCATTACATATATGTGTCTTTACATATGTATTTCCTTTAAAATTATTTCAAATAATGTGTAAAGCTTCTCAACTTTTTTCTGTGAGTGTATCAAATGTTCCCAATTTCTTTTTATGTATTGCATATATAGATGTTTCAACAAGCATTTATTGACTTTTGTGTTCAGTTTTATGTTGAGAAGTTTTCTTCTCATATAATTGTAAAGACTGTAGTTTTTCATATTGATTTCTTGTCAGTACAGTATACCTAGTGCTTTTCATGTTTTTGAGAAATTTGGTTTTATTTTACTGATGAAAATATGTCAGTTTCTTTTTGAGATCCTTTCAAATAGGTCTGCTTTATGTAAATTTCCACATTATTATTTTTTTAATGTTAACATGTTCACTGCTTAGTGCAACTCAAATAACAGTGTTGCAATCTTTCAATGCACTGGCCAGGTTGTAGAGTTATTGTAATGGAATTGTAATACTGAACTGTCCTTTATTTTTTTTACGTTTCAACAATTGATGTTTAATATTTGTACTTTTTAACTAAATGAACTATGCTTTTCATTACATGTAATTTATAATGCAACTCACTAGTTAATTTTCATTAAAATTGTTACAGTAAAATCTTGTTTATAAACTGCGCCTGTGTACAAGCCATAGGTATACTTCTGAAGGCAAAAAGCAATTTAAATTAAAGGTCATGTGTATAACCGGCACCCAAATTATGTTTGGTTTGCCTGCAAGATTTCTTTATCAATATTTTTTTTTACTTGTTGTGTATTAGCTAATGTAATGTGAATGGACTTTGAATATTAGACAATATAAACACTAAGTAAGCTTCTGCATATGTCACAAAATTAAGTTTCTCAAATATGCTGTACAACTGATGCATGGAATCATTAACAAATTTCTTTTCTATGTAAAAAAAACTTTCCTTCACGGATTGAAAATTTTGATAAGAAAGAAAAGTGGTTTATGCTCGAGACTTAAAAGTTCAAATAATTTGTAAAGCTTTTTAAAAACTATCAACAAAAATATCAAATGTTCATATTTTGTCTATGTAAAGCATTTATATTAATGATTTATTTTAAAATTAATGTTGAATATATTTATTGATGTTTCACCTTGTAAATTATTTTAAGCATCTGCTACAATTTGATCATTAGCCAAACCATTTTTTCAGAGCTTGTTGTAGCAACATGTTTTTTTCTTAGCCTAAGGTCAAGTATGTTACAGTCTGAAATGGAATAAAATTTATTTTTACTTGAATATGCACATACTTTTTTACTTTGTCGATGTCAACTTTTTTTTATTTATAAAAATTTATTCCATGAAATTCAGAAGCTTTTTATTCCATATTTTAAATAAAGTTTAGATATCTACGTGTTATTTTTTTACAAATTATTTTGGCAAATAATTTTACTTGCATCTTCTTAAGAAAATATCCCTACAAATGGAAATAGTAATTCTATCTTATACAAAGTTTATGCAACTAAGCATTTATTGACTTTTGTGTTCAGCTTTATTTTGAGAAGTTTCCCATCTCATATAGGCCTAATTGTAAAAAATACTGTAGTTTTTCCTTTGATGTTTTGTCTGTACGGTATAATTAGTTTTTGATGAAGTTGATGGTATTTTAATGATGAATATGGCAGTTTCTTTTTTTTCTTGCAAATAGGTCTGCTTTATGTAAATTACCACATTTTTTTAAAATAAAATGTTAACAAGTTCACTGCTTAGTTCAATTCAAGTAATAGTGTTGCTGAAAGATTAATGAACTTTTCTTCTGCATTTTTACATGTTTACATGTTTTTTTACCTATTGTCTGTCCTGCAATCGCTGTCCAGCTTTTTTAACACTTCTAAGTTTATAATACATGAAGAAAAATATTTTCAATGTGAGTATCTCAAACGAAATGTGGCAAATACACAACCTATATAATATAAATACAATGTGTTTATGGTTCTATTACTTATAAATAACTTGATTTCATCACTGGGCCTATTGTCAATTTTTAAACATACAAGTTACATTAATTTTTTTTAGTGTAAAGTATAATAATTTAAAAAAAGGCAAATCCTATTGAGAACTTAAATTAAGTGTACTTTTACTTGGCTAAAGGTGTGTAGTAATGCATTGATCTGTGTCATTTTCCAGTCATAATTATATTCATATTTCAATACTGTATCTTTCCACTGATGTGACTAGATGGGGGGGGGGGGGCCTCTAAGTATATTTGTAAAGAAATGTCTTTTTGATAATGTAGTGTTGATCATTTATTATAATCTGTTGTTAATATTTAGTAATTGGTCATTTTAATATTTTTCGTAGTGTATTTAATCATTAATTAAATATGATAATAAAATACATTAATAAATAAATGACATACTAATATATAATTTTTAATACTAATATTATTTTTAATACTAATATTATTTTTAATACTAATATTATTTTTAATACTAATTATTACTAATTAAACACCCATCATCATTTATTCAGAGTTAAGATTCATTCATTTCATTGTTCATCATTGTCTCATACTCGATTTGGATGTTTAAAACCTTCTTGCTCATAAAAATTACAAGTAGGATGTCCTTTGTTCATTTCTCAAAAGTATCAAAATGGACATTGAGGTTTAAGCTGTTTATTTATCGCCGGGTGGGGTTGAGGGTAACGTGACAATAAATAATTGGGACTAGCTCAAAATCAATATATTGAATTATATTGCCATTGTAACTACAATACTAGCTGAAAGCTTGATTAAAAAACAAGCTGACCTATGTAAAAGATCAGGGCATTCAAAATGTGTTAATGATATATTTTTTTTTCGTTTAATTAACAAATGCTTTTAAAGGAAACATGTTAGGTTCAGGTAGCCTCTAACAGATAGTGTGTCATTTGCTAGGGGCCTTTCATCATACACATGCCTAACTGTTAAGGAGACTAGCCCTTACTATATAGGCATATATAGGTCTCTTACTACAGGAAAATCAATTGACAAATGTGGTCCAATACCACGTAATAAATATTTTAATGGAATGTATCCACCGTTTTGTTACGTGTTAATTATGTTTAGATAAATAAAAGTCCACCGATCGAATGATCGGTCACCTGGTACTTTTATTTATTTTACATACAAGTTTCATTCATTTATTCATATTATTACTAGCTCATGATGTCACGTTGATAACCCATTGCAGGCGGAATAGATAAGTAGCCATGATACAAACTAGGTAACTATTTTAATGTTTTAAAATGTACATATATATTATTTCTTCATATAATATTTATATAATTTTTTAGTATGTTTCATTGTTTGATCATTTTATTGTTATAGATTTTAAGTTGTTTTTTAAAAAACAAAAAAAACAAACATAATATTAAAAATGTTAACCCAAATAATTATATTATCCAAATGGGCGTATTGCTGCTGAGAGTTAACACCCTTGCCCTTTATACAAGTCAATTGTATATATATACCGTTATTGTAAAATGGGCAAGGGTGTTAACTCTTATCAGCAATACGGCCCATTAGATGCTAGTGATGTAACTAGTGTTATGTATAAATTATTATTTATTTTAAAAAATTAAGCATTCTGCACTTTTTTCAACGTGTAATTAGATAGTATAATATTAATTTATGTTGTAAATAAAAAAAAATATTGCATGAATAAAGTCAAATTAAGTTAAAGAGTTTCTTTTTTTAAACATTAATAATAAAAACAATTACGTAATATGATGCTAGATATGGCCACTTATATTTGTTACAATAATAAAACAAACACATTTGTTTTAGAAATAATTAATTATATTTATGCTTAATCAAGAGAGATGAGCATAAAAAATCTTTTGAATGTAATATGCATCCCTGATGGAACAACACGTCAATTCGACTGCGAAAAATCTTCTTGGAGGTCTTTTGCGTGCCACTGTAAATCTTTTTGCGTGCCAAGTTTGGCCCCCAGTGCCTTAGGTTGCCGACCCCTTTTCTACATAACACTGAATGTTAGAGCAGGGTGACCTTTATGCTATTAGCAGGCAAAATGAAGTTGAAATCTTACTTTGTAAACTGTTATCAAAAGGTTGCTGAACCCTGGAGTCTAGTCCCTATTGCCAAATAAAGAAGTACCTAACATAATTATCAGCGGGCCAGCTGGCTACGGTATGATATCTGGAAATAGCGAGGTAACCATATGTTTATGTACTCTTTATTCCCGAATGGCATTCGGGCATGAAATGGGTTGCCTGGACAAACCAGGAAAACCAGTTACTTAACACCATTTAGAAATGCCCATTCGTATTCTCATTTTTAGGCTCGGGCCACGGATGAGCGTAGGACGCAATAATCCTATTTATAGCAGGAGAGTCTGTAATAAATAAGATAATATATTATATAGTACGGTAATAGAATCAAATCGCCATGATCTGGGGAAATTTACAGTACACGTACTGCAGAATAAAAGAGGGTGGGAGCAATGCCTTGGAACAGATCGTGGTGTCACTGGGCGTTGATATTGAGGACGTGAGCGTGTCGCCCAGACAGACCAACAGACTATGGGATAAGTTTAGTAGAAGACTGAGGGGACAGTAGGACCTTCAGAACTCTTGGTCGTTTTCAGATCATATATGATAAGTCTTAAGTTTAAAAAAACATGTAATGATAAATGTATTCTAATGTCATAGGCCTACTAGTTCGGATAGAACGGTACAAGTCAAATGAGTTGGGCTTTTTTTAACATAATAACATTGTGTTCTACAAGCTCTAAATTTAACAAACAGATTTTCCTTTAGGCCTATACATATAGGATCTATTTGAACTTTTAACGAGATGACGCTCTCTAAATGTCACTGATTACAGTATTGTTCCTGTAAGTATGTTTGTGTCTGTAGTACAACTTTACCTTTTCCCTTCAATCGGAATAGGTTGTTTTAGTTTTGAACAAGATTAAATTAATAATGCAAGGGACATTTTTTTTATGTCAATAAAAATTCAAGTATTCTTTTACTTAGAAACTATCAGTAAATATTTTCATTTAGTTTATTTAGAGGCCCTATGTGTTTAATTGTTGTAGTTATGTTTAAGTCTTGAAAAATAAGAAAATAAAAAATTGAAAAATAAAATACTAGCAGAGCGTGGTTTCGATCCACGGACCTCTGGGTTATGGGCCCAGCACGCTTCCGCTGCGCCACTCTGCTACCTATATAATGCGATACCTTTTCTCTACATATTGTAGCCTATTCTCTTCGTTGTTGTTGTTTTTTTCAGCTTTGTATTGAAAAATTGTCCATCCAATTCAATTTCACGTGTAAAATATAAGGAAATATAATTTTCTATTGGTTGTTCTTGATATTCACCGGACTTGGTTCAGTCGGCCATTTTGTGTGTAAACTGTTCTTTATCGACAATAGTAGCTGCCACTTCCAGTAGCAGAGCTGTTAATGAAGCTAAACCATATCGAAAGACTTTAGATCCACAAAGTAAAAAAAAAAAAGATCTTTTGAAAAGTTAAAGGCGATACAAAATGAAGGCTCCTGTCAATAAAGTCCGAAATTGTGTAAAAGAGAGTTCAGAGACGCAAAAACATTTTATGTGACTAGTGGTTCATGGTTCTATAAAACCGGTTAAAACCGGATTTCGGTTCCCCCCCCCCCTACGCGTAATGTTACAAGTCACAGGCCGGAAAAGCCAAATGTGCGTAGTTTAGTAGGTAGGCCTATATTTGAAAAATAGTACATCTCTATTTGACATGTGATAGCCTATCCGGTAGGCTATCCTGACTTCTACGCGTAGATTTAGGCCTACCTGGTTTTGACAGTGTCTGCGTCTTAAACGGTCTATTAATGAACATTTCGTTTCATTTGGCGATTACAATTCTCTAATTTTTTTAAAGTAAATTTTGAAATATTGGTAATTTTGAGAGTTTTATGCAATAGTGTTACCTCCCTTGAACATTTTGTGTTGTAAATAAAACTGTTTTACGTCCCCTTGTGTTTTTTTTTTCCTTTTACTCCATAGTTCCAAACAATGTCCGTAAAATTTAAAGCCTATAAAAAAGATGATTCCTAGAAAATATTTAGTCAATGTTCCACATGGCATTGACAGGCTACTTTAAATTCAATGAAAGTAAAGCCTCAGGCTAGGCCTAACCGCGAGGGCCTAGCCTAGTGCCTGTGCATAGGCCTATCCAATCCTTTTCTAATTTTAAGGCTTAGGCTTGGTTAAGTTTATTAAGACTTATAATTTCAGGGCTAACTAAAACTAATCTAGATTAGTAAATACTACACAAAAAAGATCTTAATTAACTGTTGTGGTTGTTGTTTTTTTACTTGAATGCTTTATTTAATACTGATTTTTTTTCTCTACTTTTTAGACTTACAAGAGCTTGTCAGCCAACAATCTATCTGTTAAATGATGGGCACGTACCAAACAACTTCAATGATACTATTAATAGATGCAAAGGTAACATTAGTTTACGTATGTTATGCCACTTAATCAATATATTGTGGTTTTTTTAATGTTTTAATTCTATTCAGTATTGACAAATTCGCTATTTAATTTAGGATTTTGAAGCCTTAGAGGCCCATGGGTTCGCCTATGACCCATCATGTTTAATGGCGCCCACCTTTTTGAAAAACTTACAATCATTGATTAAATACGTATTTGTAATTAATTTACCTATAATTAAAGCCCAGTCTTCCAAATTATATGGAAAACAGGGGAATTAATTGCAATTTCTAGTTTTTATAATTAACTTAGTTACTGCCCTTTTTGAACAGGGCCCCACGCAGTCAGAAAATAATTTGGTCATCTTTAAAAAAAAAGCAGTCTTCAGTATACCAATTTTTAAAAGTAATAAAAGATCGGAGTGATTATTCGGCGGATCCGCCGAATAACGCCTCCCATAAAAGATTGAAGATTGATCTCATGATTTTATCATGTCTAATATTTAATTTTTTTCTTTTAGGTAATGCATTTACAAAAAAAAATTTAAAAAGAAGTTACTGCCATAGCTTGCCATAGATACAAATGACACAGTACTGTTGGCTCAATGCATATGGATGGCTGGGCTTGGAGAATCCTGCACTCATGGCAGTTGTGCTATTCTTCCAGGGGGCCAATGGTAGGCCTTTTAGAAAAGACAACATGTAAAGGGGGTTCCTGTGTACTGGGTGATGCTAACTCCCAATGCGTCACAAGTGTCAAACATTTCAGACATTGCTATTACTGCTGCATGCACAGAGAAGCTACAACTAGACGATTCGATCAATGGAAACGGTTGATAATAATCAAGACAAGTCTAAAGAGTATATTGTAAACCTCACGGATATCCAGTTACACACACGTACACACACAAAGACAATTTAAAAAAATGCATAGGATTTGATATAATGAAAAACGGAAGTCTTCTGGAAAATGTTGGGAATAGGGGAGTAGTTGACCGTGGGAAGCAAGCTTCCCTCTAATTAAGCTTATGAATAAAATTTATAAAATACAGAAAATAAATATTGAAATATCAACGTCATATTTTCAAACTTGCTACTTTAATAACAAAATAATTATTTTACACAATTCACTGTGTCATGGTGTGTAGGATGATAAAAATTGTTTATAATATTGTGCGTACATTAAAATGTGTTCTTTAGTTTTCTTTAGGTGTAATTATACAGGTCTTTAATATATATCTAACGTTGTGTACGTTTCATAGATCGAAGCCAATGCCACAATAGTTAGATCCACACTTTGCAACACCGCTGTGGACGTGGTGGTCACTGTACATATAGCGCTGACCATTGTGGTAGCCCAGGATGTAGATCGTGGCCCCGCTCGACCCAGGGCAGGTCGGGGTGGTATAGGTGTAGCAGCTGACGTCATCTTCGCCGTCCAGCTTGATCCTCTCCACCCACTCGCCCACGCTGACCTGCTTGCTGCAGCCGTGAGGGTGCGACGCCATGATGGCCAGCTTGTCCCGGAAGCTGCCCTCGCCGTAGCCCTGGTAGAACTGTCTCCAGCTGTAGTCGAAGTCCCGGCTCATCCCTTGCAGCCTGTTGATCAGACCTGGGTCGCACGTGAAACATCTCAGCCAACACTTGTCCGTTTCGACGTTGGCGTAGTCCACTGTCACCGCGTCCAGAACCACAGCACGCTCGCCCGGCCTGTCGTAGAACAGCGAGCACGCGGTGTGGCCAGCCTCGTCCTCGTCGTAGACCACGTGGGTAGCCGTCATCACCTCCACTTCCCACCACGTGTGGCTCGGGGCGTCGGACGCCCGGCACTTAGCGCACGCGCAGGACGTGTACCGCTTCCAGTGGAAGCACCCTTCACTACTGTACCCGCCGATGTACTTGTACACGGCTCGAATACTTCCGCTGCCCATCCTTCCAACTGTACGATTCCGGAAGTCGTAGAACGGATACGTCACTTTGCTGCCTTCCCAGAACTCCGGCCTGTTCCGACTTGTAAATTTCACGTCGATCTTGACGGTGAAGTCAAACATAAGTTTCAAGAATTTCAAAGTGTTTTCGTCTCTTAGACTTTCCGGCATGTGTTTCAGGCTGAAGGCATCTATAGGAATGAACTGGGCGTGTCCAGGATTTTTGAAGCACTCTACATGAGTATGAAGATTGGCTTCCCCTTGTGCCTTTTCCACACACGTTTCATGCCGATCTAGTCGAGGTGATAGAAGTGATAATAAAATATTAGAACTTAGTAATAATAGATATATATATATATATATATATATAGACGTAAGCATAGCAACAGCGATTCTAAGGTCACAGAAAATCAGAAACAAATTTACCTATTTATTTTTTAAGGCCTAACCACTACATAGTAATGACTCTATTGAAGGCCATTCTCTTGCATTGTTGCGTTTCATAAATATTTTTTTTAAAGACAAACTTTTTGTTAATTTCTTTATCTTGCAATCAATTAAATTAAATAGAAATGTAGGCCTATATAATCAATGTTTCATTATGGAACAACAAATCGACATTATTTTAACTCGAACAAATCAAAACAAATTGGCAAGTGTAGCACACGCCAACATTTAGCACAACAATTAGCATGTTTACAATATGACTATAACAATGTTTGAAATTTAATATAAAAATGAAACACCGGTGACACCAATATTGCTTTATAACCCCCCTCCCCTCAGCTAGCCTTGTCCCAATAACTGTCAGTTTTCTTTCAACACCACTCCTCTGCCCTACTTTGCCACTTTATCTATAGCAAACTAATCATTATTAATTACCGTATAAATACTTGAATATGTCAGTAGCCTTGAATGTCTTGTTAACTCCATCGGCCATTAAGTTTTCCCCTACAGGCATGTCTTTATGAACAGAAACCTTCGTTGAACGATCCCTGTCAGACATGCTGAGCCCCACAATCTTTCCTTTGCAGCCACTTGTGCTGATTTTTTTGTTTTTTTCTTATCGGCGAGATTTATAACATCACTATTACTGAAAGAAACATTTATAATTGATAAAACATGTTATTGAAGATATAAGAACGATCATTGCGAAATAAAAGTGCGTTTTTTTTAGTAACATAGTGTCATTTTCATTTAAAGGGGATGATTATAGAGCTATAAAAAAATAGGCCTAGATTATCGTTTTTGTCATCAATGCTTTGTCTAATAATTGTATTTAATTTAATTTAAAATATATCTATTATCTATCTATCTATCCATTTTCCATCTATCATCATTTATTATTTGTCTATCTATCCATTTTTCTATCTATCCATCTAACTATATAACGATCTGTCCATTTATCTATTTATCCAATTATCCATCTATCTTTATATCCATCTATCCATATATCTATATATCCGACTATCCATATATCTATATATCCGACTATCCATATATCTATATATCCGACTATCCATATATCTATATATCCGACTATCCATATATCTATATATCCGACTATCCATATATCTATATATCCGACTATCCATATATCTATATATCCGACTATCCATATATCTGTATATCCGACTATCCATCTATCTATATATCCGACTATCCATCTATCTCTATATCCGACTATCCATATATCTATATATCCGACTATCCATATATCTATATATCCGACTATCCAATAACTATATATCCGACTATCCATATATCTATATATCCGACTACCCATATATCTATATATCCGACTATCCATATATCTATATATCCGACTATCCATATATCTATATATCCGACTATCCATATATCTATATATCCGACTATCCATCTATCTATATATCCGACTATCCATCTATCTCTATATCCGACTATCCATATATCTATATATCCGACTATCCATATATCTATATATCCGACTATCCAATAACTATATATCCGACTATCCATATATCTATATATCCGACTACCCATATATCTATATATCCGACTATCCATATATCTATATATCCGACTATCCATATATCTATATATCCGACTATCTACCTATTTATATATCCGACTATCCATATATCTATATATCCGACTATCCATCTATCTATATATCCGACTATCCATATATCTATATATCCGACTATCCATATATCTATATATCCGACTATCCATATATCTATATATCCGACTATCCATATATCTATATATCCGACTATCCATATATCTATATATCCGACTATCCATATATCTATATATCCGACTATCCATATATTTATATATATCCGACTATCCAATAACTATACATCCGACTATCCATATATCTATATATCCGACTACCCATATATCTATATATCCGACTATCTATATATCTATATATCCGACTATCCATATATCTATATATCCGACTATCTATCTATTTATATATCCGACTATCCATATATCTATATATCCGACTATCCATCTATCTATATATCCGTCTATCCATATATCTATATATCCGACTATCCATATATCTATATATCCGACTATCCATATATCTATATATCCGACTATCCATATATCTATATATCCGACTATCCATATATCTATATATCCGACTATCCATATATCTATATATCCGACTATACATATATCTATATATCCGACTATACATATATCTATATTTCCGACTATCAATATATATCTATATATCCGACAATCCATATATCTATCTATCCGACTATCCATATATCTATATATCCGACTATCCATATATCTATATATCCGACTATCCATATATCTATATATCCGACTATCCATATATCTACATATCCGACTATCCATATATCTATATATCCGACTATCCATATATCTATATATCCGACTATCCATATTTCTATATATCCGACTATCCATCTATCTATATATCCGACTATCCATATATCTATATATCCGACTATCCATCTATCTATATATCCGACTATCCATATATCTATATATCCGACTATCCATATATCTATATATCCGACTATCCATATATCTATATATCCGAATATCCATATATCTATATATCTGACTATCCATATATCTATATATCCGACTATCCATATATCTATATATCCAACTATCCATATATCTATATATCCGACTATCCATATATCTATATATCCGACTATCCATCTATCTATATATCCGACTTTCCATATATCTAAATATCCGACTATTCATATATCTATATATCCGACTATCCATATATCTATATATCCGACTATCCATATATCTATATATCCGACTATCCATATATCACTATATCCGACTATCAATATATCTATATATCCGACTATCCATATATCTATATATCCGACTATCCATCTATCTATATATCCGTCTATCCATCTATCTATATATCCGTCTATCCATCTATCTATATATCCGACTATCCATCTATCTATATATCCGTCTATCCATCTATCTATATATCCGTCTATCCATCTATCTATATATCCGTCTATCCATCTATCTATATATCCGTCTATCCATCTATCTATATATCCGACTATCCATCTATCTATCTATCCGACTATCCATCTATCTATATATCCGACTATCCATCTATCTATATATCCGACTATCCATCTATATATTTATTTGAGATAAATCCCTTCAGTTTCACCTTAAATCTATTTCTACCTTATTAACTATTTTTCTCAGCTATTTCTTGTTGTTTTTTACAATTTTTTTTTAAGTGACCGTTTAGGGCCTATCCGAACTTTGGTACATGGGGCGTCCACTCCCCCCCCCCCCCTCTTGATACGATAATGCCTAAAAAGTTTACATTTAAAACCCGAAGATTAAAAGAAGGACTCTTTGAAAGTATTGTTAAATTGTGTGTGCTGTTTGAATAACTAGAGCTATTACAGCTTATGGATTTAATTATTTTTTATTCCTTTATCTGAGTAGGTATAACATTAATTTCTACTCACCTGGAGTCTGAGTCTAAATTACTTTTTACACGCACCACGAACACTAAAATAACATTTTTAAACACCGTATACAACTTGAAATCATATACACTTAAATGTGTATCGTGTTCCGAACTTAAACACCATCTAAACTACAACTCTCTCTACAAGACTACAAGCACACGTCGACTCCAGTGTTTACACAGGCTAAAAATATCTTTTTCGTTTTCCCTGGGGAAAACCAGCAGCGTACGTCACACACGGATACACATACTATAGACATTACAAATACATTTCACCGGGAAAGCCCAGATTGATTTCCCTATTTTTTCTTTCGTAGATTTCATGTGTTAGTTTTCTGAACTATGAAATAAATCGATTTATTTTTAATGACATTGATTTATCTTATCTTATACATTACAGACGCTCCTTCTATAAAGAAGATTATTGCGTCCTACGCTCATCTGTGGTTCGAGTCTAGTCTTGCAATTTTATTAATGTTTTAAATGATGTTAAGTTACTGGTTTTCCTGGTTTGATCAGAAAACCCATTCAATGCCCGAATGCAACTCCGGAAGAAAGAGTACTTATATGCATTTGTTCTCGCATAAGGGACAATGAAAGTGTTTTTGTCTTTATGTTTATCTGAGCTTTGCAACAGGTTGTTATTGGGTTGTATTTCTAAATTAGAGTTGTGTATTATTACTAGGCCTACTTTACTCTTTGCCCTTCTGTCTTCTAGTGTTTCTAGGTTTAGTGATTTGACTAATGGTGTTACTCTTGTTAATTGGGAATATTCACTGGTTATGAACCTTGCAGCTCCTTTTTGGATTTGATCTAATTTTTTAATGTTTTCTTTAGTTGATGGGTCCCATACAGGTGCTGCATATTCTAGTATAAGCCTAACTAATGTGAGAAAGCATTTTAGTTTTATATTATTATTACATTTGTAAAAGTTCCTTTATATGAATCCTAATGCTTTATTTGATTTTTTAATCACCTCAGCAATATGAGGGTTCCAAGATAACTTGTCATTTATTGTGTTTAATTGCTTGAGAAAAAAAAACCACACACACACAATATCACGTATTCCTACCATAAATTATTGATTCTCTTTCATATGTTTAATATTCGTAGTTCTTTTTCCGTTTAGATGACAATCATGTTGCGCTGTATGAAAGGAGAATACGTGTTAGAAATTTTTCAGACTATTGGTATCAAAAATAATAGCGATAAGCCTTGGGACAGGAAATGTTAAACGTATTGATAATGATTTTAATTTTGATGACAGTATCTCCCGATAATTATAATAACAAGATTAGTTAGGCTACTAACAGCCTACAGTAACATAGATTTATGAGGAAAAAAAAGGTAAACCCAATAGAAATAGCAGGCCAGGTAAAGGCAGACGTGAAGATTAGCTCCTCTCCTTCTCCTTGCCCCACACCCACCCTCCCCCAAACAAACATACCCACACATACACACATACCCACGTGAACCTATCCCAATGTTGGCCTTTTGTTGCCTTTATCCAGGTTATTGTTGACGTCATGTCTAGCTAAAGTATTTTTAGGCTAAGGACTAAGAGTTTAGGTTGATCCGGAGGTGAGTGACATTTTATGTCATTGCGCCGTAGGCTAGGCCTATTATTAAGAATTCGATTCAACTGGACTGGCCAAACACTAAACATTTCGAAATTATTTAGATACTCTATGAATACAATAATTTAAACACAACGACTCCCTTTAAAAGCTCTATACCCATGGGGGCCTCGGCCACGGTAATAAGCTTGTTCCTTGGAGGGCCGTGTTATAGAAAAAAAAATAGATTTATTGATTATGAATTTATGATATTTATAGGGCCTTCTCATTATATACATCGTGATCGTGAGGATAGTGGTGCAAGGCTAGTCACGTGTCCCCCCCCCTCACACTCATACACAAACATTCTGATTTCGTACTGAATTGTCTTTTTTACACTACAACCATGGACCAGCAAAATGTCTATGTAATTTCTATTTAATAGCGATTTCACAGTGGGCTGTTTTATTATTATTTCCAGTCAGTGATTACAATAGCAGAGTGGCGCAGCGGAAGCGTGCTGGGCCCATAACCCAGAGGTCCGTGGATCGAAACCACGCTCTGCTACTGACTATTTTTTTTTTTTACACCTTTTTGTTTTAAATAATTATTTTTTTCCCTTTTTTTTTGTGTCCAGGGTATAGAAGTTATCTTATTTCATTGTTTGTTTGTTTATTTCATCATTTTTCTATCTATCTATCTATATATAGTTAATATTATTCAATTAGGCACAAATCTGTGAATCGGGTATGCTTATTTAAATTAATTAGACCAAATGTTATAATTTGGTCCAACAGGTAATTTTTGGCATCAAACCAAAACCTGTAGGCCTATCATTTATGTACTTTTGAAAAAAAAAAGAGTTCAGTCCAGACCACCATAATGGTGCCTCATCGATGTATTAATTAGTTTTACACACTTCCGTTTTTTTTTTTTTACTATTAAATTGTTTGGGAACATTTTCCAAAGTCTAGACTAGACACGTCGTTTGATTTCGACGATTAGAGATTAGACAAAATCTAGGATTATAGGACTGCAGTTATTTCTAGTTTTTACCTAGGCCTATTTGTCAAATTTGTATTATCCCCCAAAAAGCAAAGTTTAGGATCGTTTATCTTATTATCTTATACATTAAAGACGCTCCGTCTATAAAGAAGATTATTGCGTCCTACGCTAATCTAATAATTATAAATAATGACGCAAACATTTTGTGACGCGTAAGGCAAATTTTACAGTGTAGGTTTCATTTAAAAAAACTGCGTGTGTGTGTCAAAAAGCTTAGCCTACATGACGGGCACAAGTTCGCATTCGCATTTAACATTTGGATCTGGATTCACGTATAACATTAATATTATATATTAATATATACATATATATATATATATATATAATATATATATATATATATATATATATATATATATATATATATATATTTAACATTAATATTATGTAGTCCACTGTCCATATACCCTACATGGCCGTTGATAATTGGACATTGGCGCGTATAATGCAAAGTCAAAAATTTCTCTTATGTTCTCCTTCTTTTTCTTCTATTAGCCAGTCTGAAGAGCTGTTTGCTCTCTTGAAGTCAATGCCAGACAAACATATTAATATGTATTTTTCAGTTGTTTTGAATTGCTGACTAGTGTGTTGATAATGTTTGTTTAATTCATAATTGAACTACTACGGAAAATATTGATTTGTTTCTTGTATTTTTTAATAGGCCTAATTGAATATAATGCCTGGCTGAGCTTCACTCATTCATTATTTTTCGAAAAGCTGATTACAAAATTGGAATTAAAAAAGGGTCATAACAAACTTTAGAAAAATGGTTTTTACTTACTGGTTGTGTGATAATAACTAATGTGATAAAAGCGTTACATTACCCAGCAGGCACACCACCTCACATCGACAACGAGAAAACGTAGTTTTCACGTTTTTTTCCGCGTCGATACGACGTGGTGTGCCTGATGGGTATCTACTGTAGTACTGTAGTCTGTAGTGATACCAGCAATAGCCTATTAACCAAGGGTGTGCAACAGGCGGCCCGCGGGCAACAAAACTGCCCGCCAAGCCTTTTAGTGTGGCCCCCGAAGAGCTTCTTACGTCATTCTGTTTTAATTCGTTGCATTGATAACTCAAATATATTTTTAGACTATGTGGCCCGTCTTGATGTATACAATTTCATATGCGGCCCAAAGCAGAAAAATGTTGCACACTCTTGCTATAAACGAATGGGTATTTCCTTCGCAGTGAGATGAGTCATAGGCATAGTCTGTTGGCATAGTCAGAGTTATGGTCTTGAAGCCTTGATAAAGCGATAAGCTACATTATAGTTTGTTCTACTATATAATACTATATATGTCGTATTATCCAAGGCCTTACAACGGCAGAGTTAGGTTGTCGAGATAACGTTTTCAACAGAAGTTATAAGCTCGATTTATCTATTTATAGAGGCCAATGTAGTCCTACCGCATTTCCGGAGGCAATTAACATGATTTACGAGCCATGCATCTGGACGGCGGAAATCTAGGTCAAGTCGTGAATTATAGTCCTACTATGCTAGTACAGGTCTATACCTCAGCCTCCATTTTCCGTTGACTATTATGAAATTGCGTATGATTTATCCAATGGTTTCTTGACGTATTCGTCTTAGTATGCCCAAACATACACATTATAGATAAGGCCCTAATATATTTTTCTTGGAATTTTATTGAAATCTGAGTGAATAATAGATTATTTTAAGGGGCGTATATTAATAGCAGAGTGGAAGCGGAAGCGGAAGCGTGCTGGGCCCATAACCCAGAGGTCCGTGGATCGAAACCACGCTCTGCTAATGTTTTAATTTTATCTTTTTTGTTAACACTTCTGTAGGCCTATATTTTTACTTACAAATTTTTATTAAATTCTTATTAAATTGAAATTTTGTACCTTCTTGGTGGTCTAGCGGCAGCGCGTTCAATGGTCCTGTGTTCGAATCCTGGTGAAGGCTATGATTTTTTCCCGGGTCTGGGGGGTGTCCCTGGGTCTACCCAGCTATGATGGGGACCGACCTTAGTTGGGGTAAAGTAAGGGCGGCTGGGCATTGTGCTGGCCACACATCCCCTAGTAGCCTATGCCGTGGCCACAGAAATTGGTTAACGCTGCTTCACCAGCCCTATCAGTATGATCAGTTTGGTCCGAAGTCTGAAGGCTACTTTACTAAAGGCAAATTTTACAGTGTATGTTGAATTAAAAAACTGCGTGCGTATGGCAGTAAGCTTACAGCCTTACATGACGGGCACACGTTCACATACGCATTTAACATTTAGATCTGGACTCGCTTTTAAAAAGCTTAATATAATTCACTTCTATCCATCCATCCCTATGGCCTATTGCGCTACAGCCCATGTAGGGCTTTGGCCTACTGCACCACCTCCTTCCATTCGGGCCTATCTCGGGCCTTCCTTCGCCAAGCCCGCAAACCAAGATTTTCTAGATCTGACTCTACAGCCTCGAGCCATCTTTTTCTTGGTCTGCCACTAAGCCTCTTTCTTCTTGGTTATATACAATTCACTTAGTATACCTAAATATAGGCTACACATTATAGGTAAGGCCCTAATATATTTTCCTAGACATTTTATTGAAAAATTTTTTTTATATAATTGTTTTCAACCATAGCAATCAACAGCAGAGTGGCGCAGCGGAAGCGTGCTGGGCCCATAACCCAGAGGTCCGTGGATCGAAACCACGCTCTGCTAAATTTTTTTAAATCTTTTTTTTTTAAACTAGAGTCTAGTAATTTTTTAATGTACTTTTTTATATACTGTTTTGTATATCTTTTTTAAATTGGGACATTTTTATCTTTATTTTAAAATATATATCAATTTAGATCTAATACAAATAAGTTATTTGAATTAGTTACTTTTAATGAAAGAACTAACATTAAAATAGTCACTATAGTCTTTCATTATAAATTTACGTTGATTTTGTCAAGTATTTTTTCTCTTTAATTATACACTGCAATTTTTTAAAACATATTATCAATGGCTATGAAATCGCTGATAAGTTAAAGAGCATAGGCTATATCTAATGTTTTACCCAATGATTTGATTAACATAGGATAATAAGGTGGTAAAACGTATTGCAGAGGTATTCCGAAAAAAAAAACATTGATACATTTTGAATTGTGACCAATTCTATATCACTCAATGCAATTAATCAATGTATTGTATACCCGATGGTGAGATAATAACCTTTCTTTTCATTTATTTTTTTACTTTGTTTTGATTACAGACTCTGAGGTTCATGGATAGAGAAATGTCAAGCAGAGTACCAGACGGTCTAAGATGGATGCCGTCCAATGTTGAATATCACCGCTTTAGATGGTAGTATATCATCATAATATGGCGATCGGGGAGCCACCAATCTGGCTTAACTTGATGACGTACTCGTCTTAATATACCCAAATGTACACCTTACAATTAAGGCCCTAATATTTTTTCCTAAAAATTTTACGAATATTTTTAGATAAATTTTAATAATTAACTTTTATATATAATTATTTTCAGCGGTAGGAATTAATAGCAGAGTGGCGCAGCGGAAGCGTGCTGGGCCCATAACCCAGAGGTCCGTGGATCGAAACCACGCTCTGCTAATTTTTTTATTTTTATATATTTTTTAAACACTTGCATTTTTATTTACTTATTAGTAATGGGAAATTTTTTTATTTTTTTGAAAATTCATATCAATTATTACAAATCAATTGTTTCAATTTAATGAACTACCAATTAAATTTGCTCGAAGATTTAGCTACGTTGTGCTAAAGTTCGGCGCACCAAATGAGATATCTCTACTTTAGTCAACGAGAGTTCATACCTGGTGAGTAAAACTTACACAAGAAGAATATAAAACTGAACAATTGTGCAATTAGACTACGTTTAATACATTGACAAGTCTTAATTAGGTGTGACCTTTTGAACTGGGATGAGCGTGAACTTCCGGTGAAATTTACCGCCATTTTCGTAAATAAAAACCATGCTTTTGGTGCTGTTTGACAATTAATTTCAACATCGACAGCCAGTTCTGGTCTTTTAGAAATATACAACGGCTACAAGATTAGTTATGAGGACTCCGTTTTTAACATCAAAAGTGAGTAGGCGATAATTAATACTCATAGTGTTAGTCGCGTTTGGTTAAATTTAGCTTTTGTTTATAAAATAAGTTAGTCAAGAGTTGCGTCCTTGGTAATTAAAAAAACACAATGCGGAAATTCATAAAAAAACGACAACACGAAAATTCTTTTGCATCAAGCAATTAGTTTGGGATTATAAATAGGTGATTCTTAATATCTGACATTCACAATCCATCGTTTTCTTTTGGCACCATATTTTTGGAAATGGAATAAAATTTAATTCTCTACATATTTTCGTAGCCTACAACCAGTAACATAGCACACATGGCAGTCATGTTTTTTTATAACGTGATCGATTTCGATCGGAGATGTTTTTTCTTGTGAACTTTTATGCATGCATACACGTTAAGACTTGTCAATGGCTTTAATTAAAATATAAAGCATGGTTTTTCACAAACGTAATCTCTTTGATCGGAACATTTGATGTCGTTTAAAAGGTTTGTGATAAAGTCGAACTCAGTGCAGTCTTCTCTATTTTCCATGTTGTCGGGTTCACCTGATATAATACGACAGTGAGAAAATTTTTTTATGTCAGTTTCAGTTTTTAGACTGCTAAATAAAGCTTCAACTATGAGTGTTGGTTTACAGATCTATAGATACAGAGTTGAAATTAATGGTTCTCAAAACATGATCTATATTTGCAGGGCTATGATTGCACCATTGAGGCCGAACTTATGGAAACACCGCTTCTCAAACATTTTATAATAAACCCATTATTTGTATGCTCCCCTTTGTGCCTTAATAGTATCCCTTCATGTTATCTTAAATATCTTATATCTTATATTATATAATACAGACACTTCTTCTTTAAATTTCCAGGGCCATATTTCTTTCCTTTTTTTTAAAAAAAAAGGGGGGTTGTTTACATTGGCTAATTTCCAATCTTTGGGTACTTTGACCTGGTTTTGAGAGGCCTGAAAAAGTATTGCAAAGATTTATATAGTTCTTTAAGCAGTCTTGCTGGCATTTATCTGGACCGAAAGCTTTGTTTACTTTTAAGTTTCTTAGAATTGTAGAAGAGTGTCTTTATAGAAGGAACGTCTGTAATAATGTATTATCTTATCTTATATATTACAGACGC